>JAOSBP010000002.1:18653152-18666910 GCA_027563825.1 Erythroxylum mucronatum | reverse complement strand
AACAATTATTAGGTTGTAGAATTGCTTATCATAAGTTAATTATCTGATTTAATAGGAAGGCTAATCATAAGTTAATTAAAATGGTGACTTATCAGTTTTCAAACAATATAAACAACAATCCCATACAAACAACAATTTTTTTTCCTTTAATCATCATTATCAACTTTTTGAAAATCGTAATCATTAATTACATTATGATTCGACTCTTCATCAAATATTATATTCGGCCAAAGTATCATCAATGTCATAAAATTCATCCTCAATATAATCTTCATCTTTTTCTACGATGAGATTGGCTTGTACTTCATACACTTGTATAACATCTCTCTTATAGAATGATGACATATCTGCATCTTCTATTTGAATGGCTTCATTATTCAACTTCAATTCAATCTCTTGATATACTTCATCACCATCTTCACTCATTAGACCATTATCCCTTTCACAAAAATCGAAGAAGTTTCAGTGTTGAAACTTTTGAACAACTTTCCAATTACTGCCTAATACAGTATCATTAAGGTAGAAAACTTGCTTCACTTGAATTGGAAGGACAAAAAGTCATTATCATACTATGTCTTACTAACATTGATGCTAGTAATATTCCCATTCACCTTCATTTTAGCAAGATTAACCCATTTGCACTTAAATAAAACAACCTTTTTATCCTTGATGTAATGCAACTCTATTATTTCAGAGATGATACCGTATAAGTCAATAAAATCGTCGCCATGACATCTCTCAATAACAACCCCATAATTTTGGGTTCTAAGTCAACTGTCTCAATCTTGTATATGAAATCTAACCTCATTAACAATGTAATCTGTATATTTTTTTCCCACACATAGGAGGCTCACATGCCAAAGAATATAATGTTGTTGTCGTCTCTTGCATGTTACAGTTATGCAATCGTATCATCTGTAGGAAAATGTAATTATAAGTTAATCTGACATACAAATTGTCACAAGTTCATAATATTCCATCAATATATAAGTTACTCAAGACCTAAACCATGGTGGGAACTTAAGCTTATGTCTTTCTTCAACATTATCAATCCCTTTGCTTTGAATACTCCATATATATTTCGACTTCCTCGCAAATGTTCAAAATATATTAATGGGCAATTTTGAATTTAGCTAACTCCACATATTTTTCTACACCAAGTGGCCTAACTTTTTAGAAGAAAATTGACAAGACACCATGTTAATCAAAATCAAAGTTAAAGTTTTGGTCTATTAAATCTTGTCTCGATGTTATTTAAGTACATAAAAAAATGTCAAGCTTTCATTCGCCATATAAGCCTCTACAATAAACCCTTCAGGTTGAGCTTTATATATACATAACGTTTAAAAGAGTATAAAAACCTAATCAAAATATAATACATTAACAATTGTTACTGACTAATAAATTTTAAAAAAGTATAATTTAATACAAATTACCTTTCAAGGGTGAACATCCATCGAAATTAAACAAGTCCACAAATTTTTGCTTCATATAGTAAGTGAATTGCCAAATGCCCCATAACATCAAAAAGTGACGGGGGGAATACTAGTTCAGGCTCACATAAAATCAAAGCTATATCTTTTTCCATTTGTCAAGCTCTTCAACTTTAAGTGTCTTACAACATAATTGCTTTAAAAACTCACCTAATTGATCCAAAGTTACGGAGACATCCTTCAACAAACACGTACGTATTCCAATATGAAGTAACTGTTACAGAAGTACATGACAATCATGACATTTCAACCTTGATACTTTTCCCTCTTTAACATTCACATAATAGGCTATATTAGATGCAAACCTATTAGGAAACTTGATTGATTTAAGAAATTGACAAAAGCTTGCTTCTCCCTTTTTGACATGTTGTAACAAGCAAGTGGAATAATGTATGACCCATCATCTCTTTTTTTTCAAATGCAAATCTTTTCTTATATTCATGTCGTCCACGTCTAGTCTAGCCTTAATTATGTCTTTCAATTTTTGATCAATTCCCATCATAGTTCCTAAAATATTCTCACGATTTTTTTTCAATATGTATCATATCAAGATTATGTCTCAATAGCAATTCCTTCCAATGCAACAAATTGAAAAATATGTTTTTTTAATCTAATTGAACTCAACAACATTTCACTTTTGCTTTCTAATATTTGGGTGTTTATCAGGTATAACGTCACCCACATGTGATAGCTACATAGCTACATCATCACTAGACAACTGCAAAGGAACTTCATCCAATTCTACTTTTCCATTAAATAATTTGCCTCTTCTCCATCTACGCTCATGCTCCAAATAACGACAATGTCCTGTATTACATATTTTACTTTGTAGCCCCATTGAATAAGTTTGATGGTTACATGCTGGACAGGCCATATACCCTTTAGTGCTCCATCCAGACAAATTCCCATAAATTGGAAAATCATTGATAGTCTACAAAATAGTCGTATGCATTATAAATGTTTCACCTTCAACAACATCAAAGGTTTCTAATCCAACCTCCCATAGATTGTTTAAGTCATCAATTAATGGTTGCATATATACATTGATATCCTTACTAGGAGCAGTAGGTCCTGGAATAAGCAAAGATAATAATATAAAAGGCTCCTTCATACACTTTTATCGAGGTAAATTGTATGGCATTAGAATTACCGGTCGCATGCTGTAAGAAATATTACCGAAAGGATTAAATCCATCTAATGATAAACTAAGTTAAACATTACGACAATCATGTGCAAACCATGGAAACTTTCCATCAGAGTCTTTCCACGCCATTGAATTTGTTGGATGATGCATAATGTTATCATCAGGCGTTTCTCTTTATGTCACCTCATATTTATGCCTATTGTTGTTGACATAAAAAGCCTCTATAGTCGTGGTTTAATAGGAAAGTATATCAAGATTTTATGTGGTATCTTTTTCCCTTTCCCATCATCCACTCGCCACTTTGATGTACCACAAATGGGACACTCTTCAAGATCTTTATTATCCTTTTAAAATATAGCACAATCATTACTTATAAGCATGTATTGATATATATATATCCTAATCCAAGGTCTCTTAACAATTTCTTTGCATTATTGTAAGATTTGGGCAATTTGTGTCCAACAGGCAATGCATTACTGAGCAAGTCAATTAACATGTTAAAAGACTTGTTACTCCATTTATTATAGACCTTCAAATGCAACAACTTGACAACAAAAGATAACTGTGAGAAATTTAAGTACCCTAGATATAATTCTTCTTGAGCAACTTTCAATAACTTCCAAAAATTATCATTTGTAATACTACAAATTATGTCAGGCAAACCAGTTTCATTCATAGTCTCTATATAATTCCCATAATCCTTTAACATCTCGTCAATCCCATCATCATCATAACCATCATCACCATTATCGACATCTTTATTGTTACTATCATCAACATTTGTACCAACAGTTCTACTACAACTTGCTTCCTTATGTTCACCATAATAAACCATGGAGGATAGAATTTATCTATACCTCATATTAGCAAGAGATTATATACCACATCTTGACTTTGAATGTCGAAATTTAAGCAATGTATGCATGGACAACGAATACGACATTGATCATCAATTTGATCTTTTACAAATTGCATGAAACTATCAACTCCTTCTATGTATTCAGTAGACCATTTCTAATAAGGTATCCAACTTTTATCCATCTATCCATACAATTAAAAATAAATAACTGAGTTATTAAATGCAGTGCTAGCATAACGATAAATCAATAGAAGCTACTATTTCTCGATTAATCAATAAAAGTTCTTATACTAAGTTTGAATTTAAACAAACACTAAGGTACATGACATTGTTTACACCCATGAATCGAGAAGTGACTTCTCGTTGTAGCTCCTAGGCTCATGGAATATTTCACTGATAAGCCTCATGGGAGCTGCATCACAAGTTTTCAGCCTATATACCATCCAAGGGGTTTATTATGCAAAGGATTGTCCATAATTATAGGTAAATTTCTATTGTTAATACTTCTCCATTAATTAGTAAAAGTTCATAAATTAAGTTTGAATTTAAACAAATATTATGATACATGGCATTGTTACACTACATGAATCGAGAAAGCAAGTTATCGTTGTGACTCCTAGGCTTATGGAACATTTCACTGATAAGCCTTATGAGAGTTGCATCATGGGTTTCTAGCCTATATACCATCCTAGGGTTTATTATGCAAAGGATTGTCAATAATTCTAGGTGAATTTCTAATGTTAATACTTCTCCATTAATCAGTACAAGTTTATAATTAAGTTTGAATTTAAGCAAACACTATAGCACATGGCATTGTTACACCACAAGAATCGAGAAAGCAAGTTCTCGTTGTAACTTTTAGGCTTATGGAATATTTCAACGATAAACCTCATGAAAGCTACATCACGAATACCAGCCTATATAACATCCTACGGGTTTATTATACCTCAAATCATCCTTAATTTTACAAGTCCATATACTAAGGTATGTGTAATAAATAGTTATATAATGCATACATATACTCATCAATTATTCAAACAAAACCCAAACATAAATACTTAGACTATTAAAGTAGAACATAAAAACTCATCAATGATTCTAAGAATTTTGCAAACAACAACACAAAGACAATACCTCCTTTGCATCCACACAAAAAAACACAAATACTCATACTATTAAAGCAAAACATATGGTAGACATTAGTTGGAAGACTTACCTGGACAGATAGATAATCACATACTACAAAGAAGAACGAAGAGGTTAGATGATTAATGTCAATCTCTTCGAGCTAAAACATGGCCTGTGAAAAAGACAATTTCATATTTAATATAATACACTTGTTCATAGGTTTATAATGTGTTTTATTTAACTTATTTAATGTTAATTGACTAAGATAGTTGTTATATTTTCATTGAAAATTTGCTCTCTTTACTGATACAAGTTCCTTGTTGTTTAAGAATTAGATAGTTGTTGTATTTTTTATTAACAATTATGTCTATAAAGATAATTTAAAGTTTATGAATCATTTAGGTGTTTCACCTCTAAGTTCATAAAAAAATTAAATTCATCTTTGTCTTTCATTTTGGGCCAACATTACTAGTTAAGAGGTCATGTCTTCGTTATAAAATTTAATAAACTGTTATTTGTTTGTGTAAATGATCCAAAAGTATTAGAGTTATTTATTTAAGTTCTTGAATTTTGTATATATCTATTTATTAATTATGTTTTGTACTTTAACAATACAAATATCGAAAATTCCAATTGGTTTTGTCACTATCAAAACATAAAATTTTGAACTGAATTTTTGTAATATCCAAATACTAGTGACTATTCCTACAATGATACAAATGGCACTTCAACATGTTTCCTCTTGCAAGCAAACTCTATAAATATGGTCCATCGATTTGTATGCATAAAATAGGTAATTAAAAGTCAACAAAATCATCTTTGAACAAAGTCGACCAAGCAAAACATATACAACACTTAACCATAATCGTTATAAGCATTTCATTGAACACCTTACAGACGTGAAAAATTCATCCCAAGATTCAAATGCAAATCACGTGTTTTCTCTTTCATCACTAAGATTAACGCATTCCATGCTACATCTATTCACAGGCAATCCAAAACTACGCAATGAATGCATATATAATTGCCACTTCAAAACTAAACTTCACACCTTCAAAAAACGTGAAAGGAAGCATAAAACAGTCCAAATAAAAAAGGACCTACGACTTATCTCGACAGATAATCAGAACGACAGTGATGGGAAAACATAGAAGCATGCAAAACCTAGAAGACAGAAGATCATACAGTCGGGAGAAAACAAAGAAGAAAGGAGGGCGCGAAAGAGTGGGAAAATTTTAGAGGCGGGAAGGTCAGATCTTTGGGAAAACACAGACAGTAAAACGATGTCATTTGTCGTTGAACAAACGATGTCGTTTTCATTTTTTTAAAAAGACACAACATTTGGCGACACTTTTCAAAAAACATCATAAAATGTACGCACACAGCAAACAATTCAAAAAATTAAAGGAAATGGCGTCATTTTTTCATATATATGTATAAACATTTAGCGATGAATTACAAAAATAGTCGCCAAATCGGTATACATAGTCAACCTTTTAGCGACGCTATACATAATTCGTCGGTAAACAAAATATTTAGCAATGAACTTTGAAAAATTGTCGCGAATTGTTTACACACAGTTGACCTTTTTGCAACGCTATTACTAATTGTTTGCTAAAGATGATATTTGGCGACGAATAAGTAATGAGTCACCAAATCTTTATACAATGTAAACCTTTTACTGACAGTATAATTGATTTGACACCAAATCTTAATATAACGTCGACCTTTTAATGATGCTATGTATAATTCGTCACGAATTAACTTATTAGTCGCCAAATCTTTATAATTTTTATATTTTTCAAAATTGTTGGTAATATATAAATTATATAAAATAGTATAGAATTTATATATAGTAAATACAATATTGTGAGACCATTTATATATTGTCAAATCATATATTTTGAAAGACATTAATAAGGACAAGTAATTTATTATTTCAGATTTTATATTTATAGAATTTTCCTTTTTGTAATATAAATTTTCTAGAAAATTTAACCCAATTTATATATAGTAATTAGAGTTTTGTCACAGCATATAAAATTGTCAAATTATATATTTAAAAAGGAATTAATAAAAATAATTAATTTATGTAATAAAATTAATTTTGTGTTGTTTGTTTTATAAATTTTTAAATAACATTGTTATTTACTAAATTTATTTTTACACTTACAATCATTGTCAATAGTATTTAATTTGATTATTAAGAATGTCATATTAATATTTAATATTGATTTCCATTATTTACTATATTGTATTTATTTTTTAATTACATCTCAATAGATATGATTATATATGGTAATTAATATAATGTTATATTCATGTCATTATCAAAGGCGAAGCCAAATGATAAAGGCCTACCATTTTGTGACATTTTTAAATTGATGCCAAACGATATATTTATTCTGAATTAATAGAATACAACTTCGTTTTGTTTAACAAGAAGCGACATAATTTTCTACTAGGTTATTAACGTGAAAATGAACCTCTCTTCGTTGTTGTGTTAGCTGTCAACATTCATCTTCTTTCACCATCCAATAAGTGTTGTCCCCTTTGTTGTGGTTGTCTCTTGTGTTATCGTCGTCACCGACAAAGAAGCACCATTACCTGTTTTGGTATTATTCTTCTTTGCTATTTTTAAGACCTTCTTATGCTCTGTTTTATTGGTACATTTAGGATTTTATTATGAGTTTTGTGTTCCGTTTATGGTGTATGGGTTGTTTGTGTTTGGAATATGATTTCATGTGTTTTTGTGTAGGATGTGTATGGTTCGATGTTTTTTCCCACCTTCCTTGGTGGTTTGACAAAAGCCTCCTAAGTGTTTGATGAAATGCTTCAATGAAGGCTCCTTCTGCAATGAATGTTTATGTACATATTTACATTTGATTGTACCACTTATGGTATACAGATGTATCCATCAAAATAACTTTATTTCAATGTGTAATGAGACTGTGATTACATATAACATTTAAAAGTCAAATGGTCAAAACGAGAAATATGGTCAACTGTGTTTCTGTGTTAGACATAACAATTAAAACACGAAACTAACAACCTATTACTCTTATTCTTATTGAACAAATCTTTTAGTATACACATATTTGAAAACATATATATAATGAAGTTGCTCAAAACTAACAAGCTAACTATTAAGATAATTTAAAGTTGAATCACAAAATGAACATTACTAGAATGTTGGAACATTCAAATAAGAATTCTTCTATTGACTTTTTAGAATTAAACTGTTACTATTAATTCATCACAGAATATCGACGTGGTGACTATTTTTTGATGGTGGAAATGAGCTCCGTTGGTATGAATGTGGCAAAATTGTCCCTAATACAGAACAAATCAATGTAGAACAAATCCCCTCTTCATATACTAATAACCACTTGCCTTCCATGGCTGATCTTCTTCTTCAAGGTTCTTAGTATCATCCAAACTACCTCTCTTTGTTTATTATCTGTATCTCATTTTCTGTTATGAAGATATTATATGAACATTTGATTGTATATACTATATGTTGTGTTAAGCTTCCTTTCATCTTCAAAAAAACATAGATGGAAATGGAGGTTATGGTGATGTCCCAATGGTTCGTACAGGATTAAGGAAATCGGTTGTTTTGGAGCAGTGGTCGATTGCAAAAACTATGCCTGTTCATCGCAACGATCATGGAGTTTATCAGTCGCGTATGCATGTGTTCAAATTTGACTTCCTAATACTGTTTGATTTAGTTTTGATTATTCTTTTCTCTTTGCTCATTAGTTGAAATGCTTAGTACGTGCAGTTCATCTAGTACCGTTGTCCATACTGGATATAGGAAATCATTCACTGTACCTTTTGCAAATTTAGTTAAAGCAAAGTTGTTAAAAAATGGTGTCAATTCACCAAACCTTGAAGGACAATCTTTAACTATTTCAATTGTTGGCTTGGACAGTGCAAGGAGACTTCTTGAGAATCCAGACATTGGCAACCCCTTTGCATTTTCTGCCGACTCTAATGTCACTTAGAATCTAAAAGAATAATTATTTCTTTTTCTTTTCAATGGAATATTAGGCGTGAAACTTTATTTATTATTTTGTTTGTAAGAATTGTTAAACTTCTAACTAACATCTTGTACTATTTACCATATATATATAGATTACTTACCATATTCCAATATTTATATGTATTATTATTTTATTGTTCATAAATATTAATGATTAAGAATAGTAGTTAACTTAAATTTATGATGTTTTGATCTTAACATTAAAATTTTAGGTATTTTTATCTTTTTATGCCCACAAAATATTCACTTTCTAAGATTTAAATTACCTACCATGCATGTGTTTTTCAACAATATGCTTTTTATATCCAAAAAGATAAATTTATGGTTTTAATGCATTAACTATACATATATTTAAACAAATTTATAAAGAAGGCAAATCAAAAAATATGAAAATCATATATAAATGTCAATTATATTTAAGCTTAGGATTATTAAGCACACTTACCACTAAAAATTATCAAATTAACATAATTAATTATAAATTCTTAAATATTGACTTTTAGAGATGAATAAAAGGTTTAGTGCCAAAAACTTTACCTTTTACGACGAATTACGTATTTCGTCGCAAACGATTCTTGTTTTTTGTCACGTTTCCAATTATTGTCACCAAACGCCCAACCTTTGGCGATAAAATAAGAAAACTTGACGACTCCAGAATCTCGTTGCTAAGTAAAATCCTCCGGTGACGATACCATACACAATCACCAAAACCATAACTTTTTTGTGACGAATTTTAAAATCGTCGCAAAAAGTCATCATTTAACGAAAATTTTAATTTCGTCGCAAAAAAAGTAACTAATAGTCTATTTTGTTGTAGTGTTAATTAGACTTAAAAGAAATTAAAAATGTCTTAATGCTTTAAAAAAAATATAAATGTTTAAGAGAAAATGTTCTTAAGGCTACTTACGACTTAAAATTACTACGAAGTGCCTAAATTTTAATGTTGTGCTTGAATAAGTGAAAACGTCTAGAATTTGGTTGCTTGAAAATTGAGGAATGTGCCTGGAGAGGTACCATGAAGCTTAGATAAAATAAAATTCTCTAGAGTGATGTCACATTACTTAAAACTAAAATAAAATATAGTGGTATCATAATATTTGAAATAAGAATACATATCTGGAAAGGTCTCATACAACTCAAATTAAAATGGCCTAGAGCATTTGACATTAGATTTTGAATTTTGAATTAAGTTTAATGGGGTTTGATTATGAGTTCTCTAGTAGGTTTAATATATATTTGGATTTAGAATAAATTGCTATAATCTTTTATTAAAGAGTTAAATCCAATAAAGCAAATTCATATTATAAGAATTATTCATGGTAGTAAGACAAGATAAGTTATATTTTTTACAAGATAAGTATACAAATGAGTACTTTAAATATTTCATATGAATAAAGATTCAACATTGAGTACTCCATTGGGTACTCTCATTAAATTGAGTATGAAGTAATTCTTATATACAAATATCCAAAAGGTGCGTTATGCTTTATCAGTTGAAAGTTATCTACAATTATGTGCACAAGGCTAAATATTGTAAGCTATGACAATAGTTAGTATTTTTTTAAGAAAATGAATAGTTAGTATATTTGTCCTTAATTCAAAGAGGTAACATTTTTATTATGTGATATTTATAAGGAATTTCTAGCTGTCACTTATATTTTGAAAATAATGATTTTGTTAGTCCTTCGTGGTACCTAAGAGAGCGATTTGGGTCTTAATAAATTTAAACAATATATTACTAATTTAGGGTGTTAATGATTATAATTTATAAAAGATGAAAATATAAAATAAAATAATGAATTTCAACAATACACTTAGAAATAAAGTAAACGGAGTAAGGGAAGAGAAATACAAATTGATTCATAATGGTTTAGTAAATAACTTTGTCTAACATCCATTCTCAAGTCTCTTTTTAGATTTCCACTATAACTCTTCTTTCAAAGCGAAGAATAACCTTTGTATAACTTTTTCTTAGCAAAGATGAACTCTTTTACAATCTTTCTTTTTGAAGAGGAATCTCAATCCATCTTTGAAAACCTATAAATACAATAGAAAAAAACTCAATGGAAGCTTATACCTCAAAATATCTCACTTTATCACTTTGATAAAACAAAAGAGGCTCGCTCATATAATTTTGAGATAATGATTTTTAAATGCATAATAAATGATAGTTGTGCATTAGTATATGTTTTTCCAAGTATTTGGTATGTGTTTCTTACATGATAGGTTAGTATTATAGTGTTTTAGGACTTGTTTTATGTGTTTTTGTTTAGTTTGATCTTCATGGTTGTTCTTTTGTGTTTGATGTTGGTTTAAGTTAGGAATTGATCATTTTGGTGTAGGAATGGATGATGGACACCTTTGTGATTGAGCTAGGGACTAAGAGAAGAGAAGAGACGTGAAGCTGCTGAAAAACAAGAATCCAAGAATGTGGAAAATGGCATGTTTTCCACGATCGTGGGAAATCTATGGACAAAGTTTCTGTTAAGTTAACCTACGATCGTGGGAAGCACAAGTATAATTCCCACGATCGTGGGAATTGGAAGTCAAAGAGACACGTGGGTTTCATGTATTTTTTTAGGTTTTTTTGACTTTATAAGACATAGAATCCTAAGAGCTGACAGCGGGTCGTAGAACTTGCTTCCTGGAGCTAAAAGACATATTGAGAGCCTAGAGACAGGAGGAGATTCAAGGTTTCATTCTCGATTAAGTAAAGAGCACCCCATCATCTAGATTTCCCAGATTGGGCAAAGAGGAGGAGGAGCTACCCCGTTCAGTCTTATTTCAATTTCTTTCTCTTCTAGTATGTTTATCATATATTATTTGATTTTTGGGGATATTATAGATATTATGATTGGCTAAAATAATTTTAGGGTTTGTTGTTGAACTATTTGTGAACTTTTGGTTATTGATTTAATGATATACATGTTTGTATTATTTATTGTTCTTAAACCTTGCAATAAATTAAGAGAGTGAGCTTGATAATCTGTGTTAATTGTACAACGAGAGTTGTCAATTAATAGACCTATAAATAACAAGTTATTGATTTATTTGGAAGAGATTTCAATATATCAATATACTGCCGATAGGATAGCTTCATATCTAGTTGAATGTTTAGGAAAGGCTTTGCACATCGAGAGATCCTAAAGTTATTTCTAATTTATTTAACTATTGACATTTAGTTACACCTTAAGAGAGGGTAGCTAGAATTTTAAGAAATCTTGAGCCAAGCATAGATTGAATCAATTAATCAGAGGGGAGCAAATATGGATAATGACAAGTCCTCATGTTTAATCTTGATTTTCTCTAAGTCTTAGTTTACGATTTTGGTTTGGGTGCATTGTTCCCTGTTACTTTTAGTTTGTCTTTATTTTACATATCTTTTTAAATTAGATTGAAACGATTTCTTAAACAAAGAACAACCTAAATTAAGTGATGCCTAAGCATAATCTTCATGGGATCGATATCCGCTTTCAACTACAAGTCCGACCCGTATACTTGCAGTTTTGAGCATAAGACTAGTAGTGCGTTATGCATTCAATAAATTTTTAGCTCCATTGTCAGGGATTGATTGTTTACCATTTTGTTTATTTTAGGTTACTTTGATTTAAGAGTTTTTGATACTTTTCCTTGTGTCTTTGTAGGTGCATGAACACAATGAACACACGAAGGAATATTGAATTTCGTGACAAAGAGTTAGTAGATATCACAAGGCATGAACAAGAGTTGAGAAGAGAAAAGCGCCAAGACATTATACACCCCAATATGTTGGAAGAAAGAGCTGAAAGGACATTGATGGACTTTATGAGGTCAGGATTCAGTCCTCAAGGAGTTGCAAGGCCAGCGATTCAAGCTCACAATTTCAAGATCAAGTCGGCACTCCTCAACATTCTTCAGAGTAGTGTGCAGTTCCATGGGTTGTCTAATGAAGACCCCAATGCCCATCTCGCCAATTTTTTAGAGATATGCGACACTTTCCAGTTTAATGGGATGTCTGATGATGTTGTGAGGTTGCGACTATTTTCTCACTTTGAGAGATCAGACAAAGGCGTGGTACAATTCACTCACCTTAGGGCATATTAATACTTAGGAACAGCTAGTCTAAGCATTTCTCACTAAATACTTCCCATTGACCATGACAACAAGCAGGCACGTAGCTATGTGGGGGCCAGTGGTGCACTGGGCCCCTCAAAATTTAAAAAAATTATTAAATATTTTTAATTTTTAATATATATATATATAATGGCAGAGTTATTTGAAGTTCAGTGGTGCACTGGGCCTTCCAAAATTTAAAAAATTAAATATTTAGACCCTCCTATCTTAAATTGTTGGCTCCGTCAATGACAACAAGAATCATTAAAGAAATCATAAATTTTCAACAAAACGATGGGGAGTCTTTATATGAAGCTTAGGAGAGGTTTAAAGAACTACATAGAAGTTGTCCCCACCATAATCTTCCGAGGAATTCCTTATACAAACATTCTACAATGGCGTAAACCAAAGCATAAAAGGGACCATACATGCAGCTACAGGAGGATCTTTGATGAGGAAAACTATCGATGTAGCGCATAACCTTTTGGAAGAATTGGTGAGCAACAGTTATATGTGGTCAAGCGAGAGGAGTAGACAGGGGCAAAAGGAGCAAAAATGTAACATCCTACTACTTGAATTAAGATTAAAATGGTGTTTATTAAAGATTAATGAGAAATTAGGAAGCATAATTCATGCTTATACATGTGACATACACGCACACGATATTATTGATTTTGCACATTACAATTATTTGTACATGCATTCATTGACATTTTCTGGGTATAAGTGATTTTTAATGTGATTAAAGTATGAATTTTGGATTAATTGTGTTACAAAATTTATTTAGTGATAATAGTTATTATTTCAGAATTTTTGGTGAATTATGGATTAATTATCTTGAAAATTAAATTTGATGTGTATTAGAGTTTATTCTGCATTTTTGGAAACATTTCGGATATTTTGGAAATTTATCAAAAAAATTGAGGTATTTTAGACTAGGAAAAATATTGAAATAAGGGATAAATAGAAGTGTGACAATTGTATTAGAAATTAATTG
>JAOSBP010000002.1:18628759-18640226 GCA_027563825.1 Erythroxylum mucronatum | reverse complement strand
GACCAAAGCAATAAAGAGTATGTTGATGAATGATGGAAATAGCCAATGGTAAAGGGACACTTGCTAAGCACATCGACCTTTTTTTAATGTAAATAAACGTGGGGATTAATGAAATCCTTGCAACTGTTTTGTAAAAATATAAAAGCAAAAGACACAAACTAAATCTCTGAAGAATAGATTAAAGTGACTACACCATGATTGCCCTGCAAAAATAAACTATTGCAGAGAATCAGGTGGGTCTAAGTACTCTTAGATATTTGAAGAATCACTTTACTTTCCTTTTGCTGTTGTGGATGGGGATGTGATGTAGTTTATTAGTGAATGTGAAAGCTATCTTTTCTTTCGTTTTAATGCAGCATATTCAGATTTCCATTCCTTGTATAATCTCAGACTTGAAGAATAGCATTATGGAGAATCAAAAATTACGGTGCCAAATGGAAGCCTAACCATATTTTAGTAATCTCACATTGGACAACTATGAAAGCTTTCAAAAATTTATAATAATGTATAAACCTCCCCTTCTAGAACTAACTTTTGGGAGTGAGTTCTAACACCATAGAACAAAAAGTAAAAGAAGATTCAATGAATGATATAGAATTAGAAGGGGGGGAAAGGAAGAAAATAAGAATTCGTAAGAACTTTGGAGAGTTGTGATAAATCTCCAAAGTTAATACTACCCTCTATGGCTGTGTTCTTAGATTATGGACAAAGTTTGAAGTCATGGAATGCCTGCAATCACAAGTAGGCAATAATAATACGTTTACACCTGCAACTGAGGCAGCTTGAGGAGAAGATAACGCTCTATCACAACATTGAATATAAAATTCACAGTTTGAGTGGTGGACAACTCTTGAATTCAAATGGGGATCATTAAATAGGATGAAAACTTAATATTATTGGTACTTTTGTCATTCTAATCCATCACTTAAAAAATATTTTGCGAATTCTTTAACCATCAAAGTTTTCTTTTCTCGTGCTTAATATTATCTTATCATGTATTTGTTTCTCATGTTTTTATTTTCTTATCCTTATTTATTTTTTAAAAAATAAAAGGAGCAGACCTTTTTTATATCAAAGGATTATTGAACTTGTTTTAAGCGTTTAGATCATTGAAGTAGTTACAAATTTTTAACTTCTTCATAGCTGTATTTTTTCTTCACTCTTACCACACATGAAGGGACTTAAACGATTAGAATTCTACAGTTCTATAACAATTTGTGCTACCAGTTGCAATAACAACAATATCCTAGTAAAAGTCTCACTGAGAAGTAAGATTTGAGGAATTATACAACTATGTTAGCCTTACTTCTAACTGGTAGATAGATTGTTTATGATAAACCTATTAAAAAAAGAAACAAATATGTAATATATAAAAGAATAAAATGGAATAAAACAGAAATAAAGAATAATAAAAGATACATGTTAAAAATAAAAAATAAAAACAGAAATAGACATAAGGATAATAATAATAAGAAATAAAATAAATAAATACGTATAAATAAAATATAAAAAGGTAATAAAATAAATAATACAATAAATATCGAATAAGATAAAGAATAAAAATAAAAGATAAAATAAGTAAATAAATACACAAGCAAAAAAGAAGACAAATAAATAAATAAAACATGTCATTGTAAAAAAAAAGTGTAGGCTAGATAACGAATGTTTAATCGAAATAATTAAAAGGGGAGTACAATATATTATATGTTTATGCTAAATATAAGACACGAGACTCAAAGAAAAATATTTGGCCAAAAGAGCAATTCAGCCTCCAACGTTTACACTGAAATCTGAGTTGGACTGTAACGTTTCAATACATTTAAAATGAACCATAACGTTTGCAAAACGTTCAAAATGAGCCATAATATTTGAAAAACATTCAAAACAACCTCTAACTGGACGAAATTACTTAAGGAGTTGGGCCTCCGTTAGTTAAATGCTAATGTGGCATTTTTTTCTAAAGGGGTTTTTTTAATTTTATTAAAGTGGGACCCACATAATGTTAAATGGAAATTGGTCCCACTTCCATTTTAAGTTCCTCATTTTCTTCATTCAAACCATATTCCTCAACTATAACACCTTGTCCTCAAGTTCAAAATTTGCTTTAAGTTGGGAACTTGTCTAGATAGAAATGTTGGGTTGTGGAAAGGGATCCTCTTCAGTTAAGCTTGGTTGGGTATAACTATACGCTTTTATAACAAACTTGACTGAGGGTTCAAGGATTTCAGCACCAAACACGAGCCATAATGGCCAACCAACAGCTTAAATACGGAGAACATTGCAATATCACAACGAAAAGGTTAGCACCATAAGCTATCCACAACAACAAACCATGCAAGTATTGATAGTAGTGGTTCAGCCTTTGCTGAAACGATACATAAAGAATTTTTCAAGAAAGAAAATTGGACATCAAGTAGAACAAAAAAAAAGAAGTTAATGACAAGAGGAGCTTCCGAAGTTTGAGAAGGTCTTTCTCTCAAGTAATACATCAGTTAATGACAAGAGGAGCTTCCTAAGTTCTAAGAGTCGAAGAGAGTGAGGGAACATGGCTTCTCATAGATGACGAAAACACATACACTTTTTTGGTTTATACCCTACAGCCAATCGAATTGGTTGTAGTTTAGTGACAATTATTTAAAGACATTTTATCTTGTACATATTTAGATGTATATTATAAAGTCCATGAGATAATAGTACAATGAAAATGAAATTATAATGAGATTTTAATTATGAGATTTATATTGCATTTATGTATTATCCTTAAATTATTCCTAGTCATTGTTTTATTAAGATTGTACATTAATAAAACACAAAAAGAGTAGCACACGTTATGTTTTTCCTTATGAAGTAAGTAGTCGATCTTATAGGCTAAAGTATAAAGATACTTAAACAAACATGTGGGTGCTTGTTAGAGAACAAATTCACTAAACAGGCTTGACATGAGAAATTCATTTGGAACATTTCTTCTATGTCTATAGAATTCTCATTATGAAGATTATATAAGTGATCCTTTCACTTGAGGTCATCAAAGTTATCTTATATGGGGATTGATATGTTTTGATACTACTTATAATCTATTTAATCATGGGTCTTTAATAGGTAGTGATTGGATATAGCACGAACTATATGGAGGTATTTGTGTGATAAAGATAAGATTCATCACCCTAAATTAATTAGGGAGAATGTTCCATTATTCTCGATTAGTATTGATTCGAGAAATCCTTAGCCAAGGTAGGTAGAATGACGTTTTGTAAATAGTTTACAAATGTCATTAATTGAATCAATAACTAATAGCAGAGAACTAATATGATTGGCTCAAAATAAAGTAGACATTATTTCCATGCTCTATAGCTAATCGGAACATTATATAATGAAAGAATTGAATTATACAAAAAATCATACATGGAAAGGTTAGTCAAAACCACTTTGACATTCCTAAATATTTGGGTGGTCATGACGTGTTGCTAGATGCCAATCTTGAACTATGATTATAAATTGTTTAATTAAAGAATTAAAGAAAAATTAAAAGGAGTTTTAATTTATCTTATTCTAATTATGAATTACAATTATAATTTATAATCATCGCCAACATATTTGAGAACTTAGTGGGTCTCATATAAAGAATGGGTTACAGAGAGCAAAGTTATTTTAATCAAGTTGGACTTGATTATAAAGTTTGAGAAACTTTATGATTAAGTATGAGATATTTAAAAAATAAGGATGAATATGAGATATTGAATTTAATTTGGAAATAATTGGTATTTAATTAAAATTATTTGTAATTCTGATTAAAGTTTAATTGAAATTAGAATTTAATTTTAATTAAATTAAACGTCCAAAACTTATTATAAATAGGCTTAAGCTCTAATGGAGCTAGCACTTCTTACTTAACCCTCTCTATATGAGTTACATAATTCTCTCAACCTATTTTATGGATATCATTAGAGGTTGGACACTTATATGGCTACGGTAGTTGAGACGGATCAGTTTCGAAAATGATTCGAGGGATACGACAAAAAGAGATCTAGCTTCGGAATAAGATGCGAATTAAGTTTCAGCTTTATTATGATTACATTTTAACTTACAATCAAGTCCTTATTATTACAACCGTTTTCTTGAAATTGATCCAATAAAAGATAGTATTCTACACTTTTGAATAATAAGTTGAAATTGTATCCTATAACATAAGCATATCATTAAAGCATAATTCTCAGAAGAGTATGAAAAGTAATTCTTTTTCTAATCAATATACATATATTTATTCAAATTAATAATCATAATATGAACAAACAATTTTACAATTAATAAATTAGAATAAAAAAAATAAAAAAAAATAATTTACTGAAAAGTGTCCTTTAAGTAAGTCTTTAAATGTTTTGGAGATAAATTAAATAAATTATGAAAAAGTCTACATCAAAATTATATAAGTTGTAAGATGCATACAAATATTTAAGATTTAGGCTTTTAATAATAAAGATCGAGGGTTTAAGTATCTAAAATCTCTTTTGTTGGACCTTAACCAAGAACTTAGTTGAACCCCTGTGGCTTTATAGGTTTAACCTACACTTAGGCTAACTTTTGGTTTTTAGTTGTCCCTTTTACCAAACACCAATTATTGTTTAACATCTTCAAAATCCTAGCCAACTTTTAAAAGTAAAACAAGCAAAACATGGTTGCCATTAGACCCTTAAGTTTAAAGTACAAAATCATGCAAGTGTTGGCAAGCCATTGTTGACGCTTGTCACTCAGATTCATATGTAAGACCAAAGATGAAAGGTGCAATTAAGTTGTTTTAAGTTCAAGAGTGCATGAAGTTACTTAACTTCAATGAGTAATTTGAAAAGTATGTAAATCTATGAGATTTATTATACAATAGCTCCCATTGTTACTAAATTAGGCCATGGAGTAATGTGATTGCATTATAGACGTGCTAAGATAGACCATACATGAGAATGGCTAAGGATGCCTAAACCGAAGACTTATCAAGACACTTGTCTTTGGGAGGTGATAAATTGGGGACATATGGCAAGAATATGAAAGTAATGGGCTAAGAAAGTAGGAGTGCTACCTAAGTGCTACTTAACAAAGTGGAAAAAACTCTTCAAGAACATGGAAGTAATAGGTTAAGGCTTTGTTGTATCTTTCTTATTTGTACCATTTGACTGATATATGCTAAACACTTACGTGTTGAGCGTGTGAGTGAAACACTTAAAAAATGAGTGGTATAAAGTGAAACATTTAAACACGAGTGGTATAAGGTGTTCAAAAATAAGGAGACTTATTAGTTTATGATTACAAGATAAAGTTAAGTCAAGTTTTAAGATTTAAGCTTGACTATCATAACGACTATGAAAATTTTATTCTAGTTTTGTTATATCAAAAAATTCCTCTAGAAAATTGGTATTAAAGTTTAATGAGGAGTTATTTCTAAAAAAAAGTTTAATAAGGAGTTCTTTGATTATTGTTGAAAAAAAGATAGTGGAAGTGATCTTATGAAAATAGCTACTTAAATAGAGTCAATCATTAGGCCTCTAATCCTAAGAGAAAAGGGCTCGATTCCTTTCATAAATGATTTGAAGCTTTGGTAATTGAGTTTCTTGAAACAAGAAAAGCACTCAAAGAACAGATGAAAGCTCTTAGGGAGATGAGCTACGACTTATTATTGTTCAAGCATGTTATGTCTAGGTGTTAATTGGTTCGATCAAAAAGCACTTTAGTGAAGGTGTATCAATCCCAAGTTTTTAATGAAAATAGATCACTAAAGAGCTCGATTTTGTTTAAAGGATATAGAATAATACTTTACAGCAACAAAGGTATTGATTTAAAAAATGGTGTTTAATTCAAAAAAGGTTTCAATCACATCAATGTACATAATGAATGATGCAAAGATGTAATAGAAGACATAGAACTCTAATGACGTTAACACAATTAAACCTCCCACAGACATTTAGAAGAAAATGAATGAGGAGCTAACTAACTAGTTCCTCACCAATAACACATTTTAGCTCAAGAAGGAAACTTTGCAGTTGTTAAAGCAAGACAGCTCGTTATAGCAGTATACGAGAAAATTCACATATTTAATGTTAGACATGCAAAGCATATCCGAAGAGAAGTAGTTCAACTTTATAAGCAGGTTAAAGCAAGATGGTTTATTATAGGAGTATATAAGAAAATTTACATCTTTGATGTTAGATGTGTAAACTATATCAAAAGAAGACAAGTTATTTAACTTTATAAATGACTTCCAAATTTGGTAACAAATAGAGTTTTAGAGGCAAAATGTGAAGGAATTACCTAACATTATTACAACTATAGGTGCTTTAGTGGATCTTTGTTGAGCAATTTATAATCTTATAAAACCTTCAATATTTTGTAAGTGCATGGGTCATAAGCGTAGTATATGATGTATCAATCCCACGAGGAAATAGTTAGAACTAAGTGAACCTAACTTTACCTAAGGCATCGGAATATAAATTGAATTAAAATAAAATATCAGAATTTTAAAACTATTAAATGAAATTAAACAAATAATCAAATAACAAATGAGCTACTACCAATATATGAAGAACATCAAGGATGAAGCTCAGGATTCATTCTATCGTTATTTTGCTCCCTAACCGTTATTGATTCAATTATGTGTTGATTTTAGATGTTCTAAGGGATTAAATACTCTTTCTCAAGACCTAATCAATTAATCCTACTTGATTATGAAATTCCATATGGTAATAGGGTTTTCACATAAGATCTTTCTTCGTATGATTACCAATTTGATATTTGTGAGACTTATTAGGTTACTAACTCTTATTACCAAACCTAATCGGATTGCTTTCGACTCACTCTCTCTATTTATTATCAAAGTATTAGCATACCTAAACATTACAATACTAGAAAATCGAATTGAAATCAACATCAATAAAGTCACAAAACAACTCAAGAACAATCCAAATATGAAAATTAGAGCATTCTAAACGTGAATAACATATTCAAATCCAAGTTACACGTCAAGTTTAATGAAATAAACAAAGGAAAGAAAGAAAACTTGATTTGAACTTAAACATAAAATCTAGAATTTTTGGATTGCTCTTTTTGCTCCTCCTTCTTGTTCTCCCACTTTGTAAGATGGCGACTGCTCTTTTTTTTAGTGTTTTATGTTGTTAAATAGTTATTGAGGCTTCTAGGTGTTGATTTATGCCCTTGCAGCCAATTTTCTGGTTGTAAATTTATTTGTATGACATTATTTTTATTTAATAAAAGACATTCTTTATCTTTGTGTATTTGTTAATTATTTAATTATTAATCATAAAGATAAAATCCCTGGAATAATTGTTATACAATTAGAAATTATAATACGATTATAATTATAAGATTCGAATTGTATTTTGTATTATTCCTAAAATGTTCCTAATCACAGTTACATCAAGATAGGGTATTTATAAAATAGTTAAACTAGCACTTGTTTGTTTGTTTCTTATGAAAAAAGTAATTGATCACATTGATTAAAGTGTGGAGATACTTAAACAAACATGTGGGTGCTTATTAAAGAATAAGTTCACTGAATTGACCCGATTATAAGAATCTCGAATGGAACATTACTAAAGTGCCTGTGGATTATCTCATTATAATGGTTGTATAATTGATCCTTAGACTTAAGATTACTAAAATTATCTCATGTAAGAATTACTATATTTTGATGCTACTTATGTTCTACTCTTCGAGTTGTTCAATTCGGTAGTTATTGGATATAGTATGAACTATATAGAGATAGTTGAGTAAATCAATAAGGAATTCGTTGTCCTAAAGTAATTAGGGAGAATGTTTTGATGTTCTTGATTAGTAATAATTTTGAGAATCTCTAGCTAGAGTAAATTGAAATTTGGAAAAGTTATTTTCAAATATCAATTATAAACTATTTACTAATTAGCAAGAACGAACATGATTGAATTATTTAGAGTAGACACGAATTCTATACTCTAATTCCAATTGGAACATTAGATGACGAAATGATTAATTTATACATCATAGACATGCATAGATAGATTAAGTCAAACCACTTTGACATTCCTAATATTTGGGTGGTAATAACATGTTGCTATACATCAATCATGATCTGTGATTATAAATTGTTTAATTAGGGAATTAAAGATAAATTAAAAGGAGTTTTAATTTATCTAATTCTAATTATGAATTAGAATTATAATTTATAATCATTGCCAACATATTAGGAACCTAATGGGTCACACATAAAAGGTCTATAAAGGAGAAAGTGAAATTTGAATTAAGTTGGACTTAATTAAGAAGTTTTAGAAACTTTAAGGATCAATATGTGATATTTGATCTTATAAGGACTAATTTGTAATTATGACTAAAGTTTGACTTTAGTTGTAATTTTTTGATAAAATCCAAGGACATGAAAAATATGAATTTTCATATAAAGGAAAATTTACAAAATTTGGAGCTAACACTTCATATATTTTTCCTGTCAAATTAGATTTGAGTTTTCTCTGAATAGATCTGTAGATACCATTAGAGGCCAGACAATTAAACGGCTCATGGATTGACAAATTCAAGGCGAAAGGAAAATTACAACAGGAAATCGAAACAGGTTATTATAACTTTGTTAATTTCTTATTTTATGTTTTAAATTAAATTTTGTTAAAGTTGATTCTGTGGAAATTTTAAATTCATTCCGTTGCGCTTAGATATGATCTTGCGTTTATTTTTCAACAGTGGTATCATAACCACCTTTAATAGATTTAATTTTGATTCATAAGCTTGATTTAATTTTGATTTGATTTTTATATGCAAAAGTTGCATATTTATACGTTGAAAATGTTTTGACAATTTGGTTTGGTGATCTGAAAATGTGATTTTGGGAAAGCTTTTATGGTGTGTTATGAAATGGTTCTACACGTTTACTACCTGGATAAGTGTTTCTGATACTTGCAATTTGTTGTATTAATTTCTAGAATTGTTTTGAAAGTATTGTTCATACTTTAAGTGATTAAATATTTTTTTGCTTGTTATGGAAATGTTCCATAAATTTATCTTCAGTTTGCTGTCTAAAAATGTTATAGAATGCCTACATTTGTTCTTGGGAAATGAAACTAGAATGTTTTATTTTTCTAGAAAATGTTGTTCTTGTTCTTGTTCATCCGGAAAGTGTTTCTGGATATGGAAGGATATGTTTTATATCTTAGTTAACTACTGCTTTAGCTTGCGTTAACTATTTCTGGAAATGATGTACAATGATTACATCGTTTTGTGGAAATGTGGAATACGATTCAGGCGCTTCTAGAAATTGTTTTTATTTTGACCTTTGTTGCGTTCATTTTTTCACTTTATTTGCATAACTGAAGAGTTTCATTCATTATTGTTGTCTCTTTATTTGCATAACTGAAAAAATGTTTAAGATGGTCTTCATAAAGTTAAGTATCTACTCCCTCCGATTCATAATAAGTGTTGTTTTAGATACTTTTTAATTATTCAAAATAAGTGTCATTTTTAACTTTGTATGTATGCAGGGACGGAGCCAGACATGTAAAGTAGGAGGGCTCAATGTTTAATTTTTTAAATTTTAGGGGGGCCCAACTCCCTAATAACTTCATTTTATATATATATATTTATATATAATATTTATTTTTTAAAATTTTTTGAGGGGCCTAGGGACCCCCTGGGCCTCATCTAGCTACATCTAATGCATGTTTATAATTTTACTTCCAAAATTAACCTTTAATTTCTCTCTCATCTTAATTACACAGATCACATTTCAAGATAATTTAATAGTATGCAATTTCTCTCACATGCTAATTAATAAGGGTATATATATAATTTCATTAGCTTTCTTAATAAGCGGGCGTTTTTCTAAAACGACACTTATTATGAATCAGAGAGAGTATTGATTTTTTGGTTTTCAATCCATAACGTATGCTTTGATCATGGTTTATAAACTAGAAACGGTTACATGATAGGAAATGGGTTTTGTCCACTTAGTCAGGCATTAATAGTTTTTTGTCCGTTAAATCAAACTTCTATTAACATGTGGTGGCCATTAAATTCAAGATTTAAATGGGTAACGTTTGTGTTTGATTTTCTGGTTTGTGTTGTTGTTCATTTAATGCAAATTTATTCAAACTCAGATGCTTCAATGACTGTTGATGTATGTTTGGCTAATGAGATTAATTGGGCTTAAAGACTGTTGAAACAGAGACCACCAACAGCAGGTGTAGCCGTTGGCGGTTGGAGAACCACTGCCAGGTTTCTCTCTCTACAGAGATCTCTCTCTAGAGATTTATGTGTATAAAAATGTGTTTTTCATACCTTTGGAGAAGACGAGAGTGTAGATAGGAGGCAGAGCAAGCACAGGCTAGGAAGAACAGATAGCAGACTAGAAAAGAAAAGAAAAAAAAACCAGTAATGGTTTCTGGAGAAGGAGGGGCACGTGTGCACATGCCAGTTGCTTCCCCGACGCCTTTCGTAATTGTTTTATTTTTATTACCTTAATGAGATTAAGATTAATTAATTTTTTAATTTAATTTAATTTTTCAAAAGTTGGTTAATTAAATTAAATAAATTTTCAAATCTATATTTAGAATCAAGCAAAGTGCTCAATTTATTTTTCGTAATTAGATTATGTTAGATAAATTAATATAATAAGATTATATTATATAGAATAAGTCTTAAAATTTTAAATCCTTCATTGAAATATTAAGTACATGTTTAGAACATGAATATTGCATTCCATTGTTATAGGATTAAACCAGAGTTTTGTTTATTGTTAAACTTCTTAAGTAAACTTAAGGTCATTTTAATTCGATCATGTTTAGTCTTATAACGATGAGTTTCACTTAACTAAATTTATATTAATCGGATGAGTAAACTCATGATCATATTAATTTAGAGGCAAGGTTAGGAATCACATATTAGATATGATTTTGGCAAAGAGTTGTCCCCTAATGGATATGTGAATTACATAGGATGTGATTGATAAAATGTTATCTACCTAATTTTAATTTAGCTGGTTTGTTAAGCAAACTCAAGATCAATTAAATTAAAATGGGATCCTAGCCCACTAGGAAATCATGTGATAATTTCTCGAATTAATAGTGAGGGCTATTAATTTGTTTAAAATAGTGGGAGTAACCAAATATTTTTTAAAAGTCCTTATTTATTTGGTTTTATGGCATGGACTAAATTTTCGCTCTTTTACGAAACATTTTTTGAAAAATGAGTACGAACTTGTCCCTGAGGAGCATCATGGATGCAAACAAATTGACTGGAACAAACTTTTCAGACTGGTTGCGTAACCTTAAAATTGTTCTAAGGCAAGAAAAGAAATTGTACGTTCTTGACACTGAGTTTCTACCTGAACTTGCGCAAGATGTTGCCAATGAGGATTGGGAATATTATCAAGGTCATATTGATGACAATGAGCAAGCTACGTGTGTGATGTTAGCTAGCATGTCTCCCG
>JAOSBP010000002.1:18609053-18628659 GCA_027563825.1 Erythroxylum mucronatum | reverse complement strand
TTTAAATTTAATTATATATTTTTTCAGTATAATTACCGACGGAAAAGTTTCCGTCCCTAACTAGCGACGGAAACAAGGTTTCCGTCGATAATTGGCCGTATAAATTAGCGACGGAAAAGTTTCCGTCCCTAAAGAGCGACGGAAACAAGTTTTCCGTCGCTAATTTCAGTATAATTACCGACGAAAAATTTGCCGTCCCTAAATTCCGTCCCTAAATTTGGCGGGATGTTTTCTCTCCATTTATAGCGACGGAAATTATAATCGTCGCTAAATGAATTTTTTTACGTCGCTTTTAGCTACGGAAATAGGAGTTCCGTCGCTAATTTGCGACGGTTTATTTTCCGTCGTTAATTTTTCGTCGCCAATTTGTCTTTTTCTTGTAGTGTATTTCTAATTCTTTTGAAATCAAAACACAATTTTAATAAACATGTTTTGCAATTTTCAATTTTAGAAAATAATTTTTTTAATATTAATTAATAAACATGTTTTCGACAATTTTCTACTGAAAATAAAAATTGAAAATATATGCAAAAAATTAAGATAGAAAATAAGAAACTGTTTTCTGAAAGTAAGCGCACCCTTTATTTTTCTGGAAAATTTTGTTCTTGTTTATGTTCATCCGGAAAGTGTTTCTGGATATGGAAGGACATGTTTTATATTTTAGTTGAATACTGCTTTAGCTTGCGTTAACTATTTCTGGACACCATTTCTGGAAATGTGGAATAAGATTCCGGTGTTTCTGGAAAAAAAAATTGTATCATTTTTGCGTTCCTTTTTCACTTGTGCGATGTTTCTTGAAAAAACTGAAGAGTTTCATTCATTATTGTTGTCTCTTCGTTTGCATAACTAAAAAAACGTTTCAGATGGTCTTCATAAAGTCAAGTATCTATTGATTTTCTAATTTTCAATGCATAGCGTATGCTTTGATCATGGTTTATGAACTGGAAACGGTTACATTACACGAAATGGGTTTTGTCCACTTACTGAAGCATTAATAGTTTTTGTCCATTAAATCAAACTTCTATTAACATGTGGTGGCCATTAAATTCAAGATTTAAATAGGTAACGTTTGTGTTTGATTTTCTGGTTTGTGTTACTGTTCATTCAATGCAAATTAAAACTCAGATGCTTCAATGACTGTTGATGTATGTTTGGTTAATGGGATTAATTGGGCTTAAGGGCTATCGAAACAAAGACCACTGATGGCAGGTGTAGCCGCCAGCAGTTGGAGAACCACCGCTGATCGTGGTGGTGGTTTCTCTTTCTACAGAGAGTTCTCTCTCTAGAGAATTATGTGTATAAAAACTTGTGTTTTTCATACCTTGGAGACAGCGTAGAGTGTAGACTAGAGGTAAAGCAAGCACAGGCTAGGCAGACAAGATAGAGGACCAGAAAGCAAAAGAAAAAAAACCAGCAATGGTTTTTGGAGAAGGAGGGGTGCGTGCGCACGCACCACACAGGCCAAGAGGTAGCGCCTCTTGACGCTACCTCTTGACGCTATGCTGGTGCGTGCGCAACTGCTTCCCCGGCACCTTTCCTAATTGTTTTATTTTTATTACCTTAATGAGATTAAGGTTAATTGTTTTTTAATTTAATTTAATTTTTCAAGAATTGATTAATTAAATTAAATAAAATTTCAAACCTATATTTAGAATCTAGCAAAGTGCTCAATTTATTGTTCATAATTAGATTATGTGAGATAAATTAATATAATGAGATTATATTATTTAGAATGAGACCTAAAATTTTAAATCCTTCGTTAAATTATTAAGTACATGTTTAGAACATGACTATTGCCTTTCATTGTTATAGGATTAACTAGAGTTTTGTTTATTGTTAGGATTGTTGAGTAAACTCAAAGCCGCTTTAACTCGAGCATGTTTAGTCTTATAACAATGAGTTTTACTTAGCTAAATTTATATGATTTGAACGAGTAAACACATCATCATATTAATTTAGAGGCAAGGTTAGGAATCGCTTATTAGATATGTTTTTGGCAAAGAGTTATCCCCTAACGGATTTAGGAATCACATAAGGTGTGATTGATAAAATGTTATCTACCTAATTTTAAGTTAGTTGGTTTGTTGAGCAAACTCAAGATAAATTAAATTAAAATGAGATCCTAGCCTACTAGGAAATTATGTGATAATTTGTCGAATTAATAGCGAGGGCTATTAATTTGTTTAAAATAGTGGGAGTTACTAAATATTTTTTAAAAGTCCTTGTTAGTTTTACGACATAAACTGATTTTTCGCTCTTTGACGAAACAGTTTTTGAAAAATGAGTACGAACTTGTCCTTGAAGAGCATTATAGATGTAAACAAATTGACTGGACCAAACTTTTCAAACTGGTTGCATACCCTTAAAATTGTTCTAAGGCAAGAAAAGAAATTGTACGTTCTTGACACTAAGCTTGCACCTGAACCTGCTCAAGATGCTGCCAATGAGGATTGAGAATATTATCAAAGTCATATTGATAACAATGAGTAAGCTACATGTATGATGTTAACTAACATGTCTCCCGCGCTTCAGAGGCAACATGAAAATATGAATGTAAGGAAAATATTCCTGCACTTTCAAGAGTTGTTTAGTGCACAGAGTCAGGTGGAGAGGTTCGAGACTGCGAGAGCTCTGTTTCAATGTTGAATGGCTCATGGATCTTTAATGGAACTTCATGTTCTACAGATGATTGGCTACATTGAAAATTTTGGCCAACTAGGGTATAACCTGAACCTCGAGTTGAGCATTGATTTAGTGCTTTAGTTTCTTGCCCCGAGTTTTTCACAATTTATTATAAACTTCTACGTGAACAAAAAGGAAGTGTCATTGGCTGAATTGCTCAATATGTTCAAGACCGCTGAATGATACCTTAAGAAGGAATCCAGTTTTGTTCTTGTTGTTAGCTCTTCTTCTTCCAAGAATAAGGGTAAGACCTTAAGAAGAAGAACAAAAACAAGAACCAGAAGGCTTCTGCTAAAGTGGCAAAGCCAGCTAGCGGTGTCAAGAAGAAGAATAACAAGGGCATCTATTTCCATCGTGGCGTAGCTAGACATTGGAAGAGGAACTGCAAAGCTTATCTTGCTAGCTTGAAGGAAAAGAAGTTAAACGCAGCTTCAACTTCAGGTTTGTTTATGATTGAAATCAGTCTTTCTACTTCTGTTTCATAATCTTAAGTATTAAATACCAGATGTGGTTCTCACATTTATAACAGTGTGCAGGTACTAACAGACAGTAGAGCGTTGAGAAAAGTCGAAGTGGACTTACGAGTCAGCAATGGAGCAAGAGTTACTGCATTGGCTATAGGAACTTGTAGCTTTGCTTTGCTTTCTGGCCTTGTACTTGAACTAAATAATTGTTATTTTATTTCTGTTATCACAAGAAACATTATTTCTATTCCATGTTTGGACATGAATGGATTTGTATTCATTATTAAAAATAACAGTTGTTCTTTTTATAAAAAAGATGTTTATTATGGATCTGGTATGCTTACGAAGGATTAGTATGAATTAGATCTTGAAAGACCAATTCTAAACATAAATAGCAAGAAAAGGATATTAAGAGACCAAAATCCATCTTATTTATGGCATTGTAGGTTAGGTCATGTTAATGAAACAAGAATCACTAAGTTACATAAAGAAGGATGTTTAGATCCTTTCGATTATGAATCATATGAAACTTGTGAATCTTATTTAATGGGTAAGATGACCAAACTACCCTTTAGTGGAAAGGGACAATGTGCTAATGAATTGTTAGAGCTTATACATTCAGATGTACGTGGCCCTATATCTACTCAAGCTAGAGCTGGATTTTCTTATTTCATAACATTCACAGATGACCATTCTAGATATGGATATGTATATTTAATGAAATAAAGTCTGAAGCATTTAAAAAGTTCAAAGAATTTAGACTTGAAGTAGAGAAACAAATTGGTAAGAGTATTAAGACACTTAGATCTGATTGAGGTGGCGAGTACTTAGATCATAAGTTTCTTGGTTACTTGAAAGAGAATGAGATTCTCTCACAATGGATTCCACCTGGAACTCCACAACATAATAGGGTTTCTGAAAGAAAAAATCATACTTTATTAGATATGGTACGTTCCATGATGGGTTATACAGTTCTTCCAGATTCATGTTGGGGATATGCTCTTAAAATTACTACTTACCTATTAAACAGAGTTCCGTCCAAATCGATTGACAAGACTCCATATGAGATATGGATTGGTAAAAGAATAAGGTTGTTATACTTAAAGATTTGGGGATGTGATGCTTATGTGAAGCATGCAATGTCTGATAAGTTTGAAGCTAAATTAGATAAATGCATGTTTATGGGGTATCCAAAAGAAAGTTTAGGATATCAATTTTATCATCCTCTTGGGCAAAAGGTGTTTATCTCAAGACATACTACATTCTTAGAAAGAGAATTTATTCTCAAAGAAAGTAGTGGAAGTGATGTGGAACTTAGAGAAGTTCTAGAACCATAAACACACATCCAAGTGGAACAAGAATCACAAGTTAATACATTAGATGTACAACCAATGGTTCAAGAAACACATAGTCTGCGACGCTCTGGAAGGGTACGTCATCCTCCTGTTATATTAGATCCACATGTTGAAAAAGGAAATGATGATGCTTCACTTATGAATGACGAGCCTATTAATTTTAAGGAAGCAACGTTAGACATCGATTATTTAAAATGGCAAGAAGCCATGAAATCTGAAATGAGATCCATGTACACTAACCACGTATGGATTTTGGTGGATGCACCTGAAGGTATAATACCTATTAGATGCAAGTGGGTTTTTTAAGAGAAAAACTGACATGGATGGAAATGTACATACGTGCAAAGCAAGGCCCGTGGCAAAAGATTACAGACAAAAATAAGGAGTTGATTTTGATGAAACTTTTTCTCCAGTAGCAATGTTTAATTCCATAAGGATTTTATTGGCTATAGCTGCATACCATAATTATGAAATTTAGCAAATGGATGTAAAAATATCATTTCTCAATGGGAATCTGCAAGAGGATGTGTATATGACACAACCTAAGGGTTTTGAATCCAAAGAATTTCTTGATCAAGTATGCAAGTTGCAAAGGCCCATTTGTAGACTAAAACAAGCTTCGCGAAGTTGGAACATCTGTTTTGATGAAACAATCAAAGAGTTTGATTTTATCAAAAATGTGAATGAATCTTGTGTTTATAAGAAGGAAAATGGGAGTGCAGTCATTTTCTTAGTGCTTTATATGGATGCCATATTGCTTACTGAAAATGACATTTCAATGCTCCAATCTGTTAAGATATGGTTATCCAAGAACTTTTCTATGAAGGATATAAGAGAAGCAGCTTATATACTAGGTATAAAGATCTATAGAGATAAATAAAAAAAAGTTGCTTGGTTTGTCTCAATCCACATACATAGACAAAGTTTTAAAGAGCTTTAGTATGGGGAATTCCAAGAGGGGATTCTTGCCCACATCGTATGGGATTTATCTTTCCAAGAGCATGTGCCCTAAGACACAAGAAGAAAGAGATAGAATGAATGATGTTTCATATGCTTCAGCTATTAGATCGATCATGTATGCGATGCTATATACGAGACTATATGTTGCTTATGCTTTGAGCATAACAAGCAGATATCAAGCTAATCTCGGTAAGGGTCATTGGACGGCTGTGAAAAACATCTTGAAGTACTTGAGAAGGACTAAAGATATTTTTGTGGTCTATAGAGGAACTGAGCTGAGAGTTCAGGTTATACAGATGCCAATTTTCAGTCTGATCAATACTATAGTAGATCATAGTCGGGTACATTTTTACTCTTTGTGGTGATGTGGTTAGTTTGAAGAGTTCCAAGCAATCAACCATCGCAGATTCAACAACTGAAGCTGAGTATATTGCATTTTTCGAGAAGAAAGCAGTTTGGATCAAGAAGTTCATCAAAGAACTTGGAGTGGTTTCTAGCATTGTTGATCCGATAGTATTGTACTGCGACAACAATGGTATTATTTCACAAGCGAAGGAACCGAGGTCTCATCAGCGATCCAAGCATGTACTTAAGAAGTTTCACTTGATCTGGGAGATAGTGGAGCGGAAGGACATCCTGATAGAACTAGTTTCCACTGAAGAGAATCTTGCAGATCCTCTCACTAAGCTTTTATCTCAAAAGATACATGATAGACATATAGATGGCTATGGTATTCGATACATTGGCGATTGGCTTTAATGCAAGTGAGAGATTGTTGGTTTATATCCTTGCAACCAATTTTTTTGTTGTAAACTTATTTGTATGACATTATTTTAATTCAATAAAATACATTCTTTATCTTTGTGTATTTTTAATTATTTAATTATTAATCATAAAGATAAAATCCTTGGAATATTTGTTGTGCAATTAGAAATTATATTGCAATTATAATTATGAGATTCGAATTGCATTTTGTATTATTCTTAAATTATTCCGAATCATAGTTTCGTCAAGACGGGGTATTGATGAAATAGTTAGACTAGCATATATTTGTTTCTTTCTTATGAAGAAAATAATCGATCTCATAGATTAAAGTGTGGAGACACTTAAACAAATATGTGGGTGCTTATTAGAGAATAAGTTCACTGAACTGACTTGATTGTTTGTTTAAGTGTGTCTGTAGATTATCTCATTATGATCGTTGTATAATTAATCTTTAGAGTTGAAATTACTAAAGTTATCTCACGTAGGAATTACTATATTTTGATGCTACTTTTGTTCTACTCTTGGAGTAGTTCAATTCGGTAGTTATTGGATATAGTATGAACTATATGGAGATAGTTGAGTAAATCAATAAAGAATTCGTTGTCCTAAAGTAATTAGGGAGAATGTTCTGCTGTTCTTGATTGGTAATGATTTTGAGAATCTCTGGCCAGAGTAAAATTTGGAAAAGTTGTTTTCAAATATCAATTATAAATCATTTACTAATTAACAAGAACGAATATGATTGGATTATTTAGAGTAGACACGAATTTCATGCTCTAATTCTAATTGGAATATTAAATGATAAATAATTAATTTATACATCATAGCCATGCATAGACAGGTTAAGTCAAACCACTCTGACATTCCTAATATTTGGATGATCATGACATATTGCTAGACGTCAATCATGATCTGTGATTATAAATTGTTTAATTAGGGAATTAAATATAAATTAAAAAGAGTTTTAATTTATCTAATTTTAATTATGAATTATAATTATAATTTATAATAATGACCAACATATTATGAATCTAATAGGTCACACATAAAAGGTCTATAAAGGAGAAAGTAAATTTTGAATTAAGTTGGACTTAATTGAGAAGTTTTAGAAACTTTAAGAATCAATATGTGATATTTGATTTTATAAGGACTAATTCATAATTATGACTAAATTTTAACTTTAGTTGTAATTTTTTTATAAAATTCAAGGACATGAAAAATATGATTTTTCATATAAAAGGAAAAATTAGAAAATTTGGAGCTAGCACTTCTTACATTTTTCCTCTCAAATTAGATTTAAGTTTATTCTGAATAAATCTGTGATACTATTAGAGGCCGGACAATTGAACAGCTCGCGGATTAACAGATTCAAAGCAAAAGAAAAATTACAATAAGAAATCAAAACACGTTAGTATAATTTTGTTAATTTCTTATTTTGTGTTTCAAATTAAATTTTGTTTAAGTTAATTGGAAAATTTTAAATTTATTTTGCTACGCTCAGATGCAATCTTGCATTTATTTTAAAATCTTAAAAATCCTATAACAAACTTCACGTAATAAGGCTCCACGTAACAAGGCACTAATAAGGCTCCACGTCAGGATTGATGTTGCCAACTTCAACGTCGGCGACGAACCATGTCTGAGCTTTTGCTAGTCACTGGATTGAATTTTCACAAAAAGAAATCGTTTTTGCAAAAGAAAAAAAAAAGGGTGTTTGTTTAAATCTTATTATAATAAAATTTGGAAAAGCCCAACAAACAAAAGAAGTATTCTAACGTCTGATGCCCATCTCCGGTCTTTGGTGTTTGCAAACAGACTAAAAAAAAAGGCCATAATACTCATTTTAAAATATCATTTTAATGTAAATAAAAGCCAAAATTATTTGAATAAAGTAACCATCCAAAAGTGTGAAGGCCGATTTCATTATCTTGTTACGGGAAATAGATTTATTTGTAAAACAATTTAATTCACTCAAACCATCTATAGTTAATCAATTATTCTTCCATTTTAAATAAGAGAAAAGAATTCAAACTCCTAAAGATTATAATTATGTTTTGACGAACCAAAAACACTATCAAATGAATTTATAATTTTAAATTTGCTAGACATTAAAATCAGAATTAAAAGTTATAATACCCATGTTTTCACCTCCCTTGTCATGCATGTAGCTCATGCTTTCACCTCCCTTGTCATGCAACACATTTTTGACGTAGCTTCAAGGAACATAAATTTCATATGATTCCACGCTCGCCATGTATTGCCAGAAACGGAATCTTAGTTTCGATAATGCCTTATCAAGCAGACTTCCCAACATTAAAAAATTCTATTTCCCAATTTCGCACACATTTGGCTGCTTGGGGCTTCTATGATGTCGGTTGACCGTATCTTTAGCTCTCCCCAAATTTCAACTTTACAATTCAAAAGTATAGATCTAGCACCTTACATCAACATGAATATCTGATCTAACCTACACGTAACTATTACATCCTATTTCCATCCACAGCGGTTGGACTTTTGATCATTTGTGATACAAAGTGAAAACATACCAAACTATATGAACACAGCTTCTGTAACTTCTGCTTCTCATTAGTCATCTTCAGACACGGACAGCACCATCAACCACCCTTAGACTTTTAGTGGTGATGCAGCTCAAGAATTTCTCATCTGCTGCTTGGTTCAAGCTGGAAGCTGAAGCTTTGCATTGTTTCTCCAGCTGTGAGGGCAAAATGGAAAGTAAATACTTGAGTCATATCATCCATAGATGTCTAAGTATGTATGCACATAGACAGAAAGAGAGAAAGTGAGAAAAGTAGAGCACTCATTCTTGGTGGAAGTATTTTCACACCTGATGAAATAATAGTAAAAGAAATCTGCATAGAGCGCTGTCTGCACAAGACCAGATATGCAAGCTGAAATACAACCAAAAGGAGATATAAGTCAGTATCTACTTACATGAAGGAGGATCTTACCAAATAATCGTACTTACATATCCATCTATTGAAATGTGTCTCTGTGAAGTAACGATAAATCCAGTTCAAGATGTAGAAAGCACGATATGCCCTGCAGGTTCAAGGTATTGCTAGTTAGCTTTGAAATAAACCATTACAGGTGATGATCAGGCTCATCCTAAAATAAGTTCAACCAACATTTCTATGGCATTTGAATAGCCATGCAGCAAATTGGCAACGATGATCAACAACATACGGTTCAAACTCAGCAATCCCTCAGTCTCAAGATCATAGGGCACCCCATGATTGAATATCCACATATTCAAGCCCAGCACAAGTATATATAGCTTCAGGATTTAATTGGTCCATCAAAACTCATATAAACCGTCCTTCAATGACGCCACTTGATAGACATGGGGAAATTTTCAGTTCAAGTAGATATGCAGGATCACTCAAACTATTAATTCTAAAAGCTCATTAATTCATAAACAAGGCAAGTTACTCCAGGTTAGTCACAATCAAGAATGCAAACATGGTAATGTGTACATGTGGGTGCAAAACATGTACATGCTCGTGTAAATTGTAGAAATCATTGATCGTATTCAACCAAAAGGGGGGGAAAAAAATAAAAGATACGAGAAGATTCGCATTCAAAATGACGAAAAAGAAGAGTTTCCCTAAAATCACGTTCACATACCCAAGAAAGAAAACATATTGCCCAGTCAAATTATCCACATTCCCACTTCGCTGGAGCAGTACTAACTGGGGAAGGATTGCTACTGCCTCCAAATAAATCGAGAACGTCCAGAAGATCTGCAACGATTTCAAAATGACGGCAAAGTTAGCAGATTTTGAAGAGTGGAAATGTTGAATGACATTCTAATTTATTTTAATAAAAAAACCCATAATAAATAGACCTCTCGAAAAGTAAACTTGTCATTGAGCAGAAGAGACAAAATAAAGCTTGCTGCAACAAGGAAAAAATGGCGAAAGGTGTCAAGGTCCTTGTCGTAAGAACGCCTGACGAGTGGGTGTCTCCTTATGCACCAAACGATAGCAAGAGTGCTGGCTATAAACACCACCTTCATAACTGTATTGTAAAGTGAGATATAGGCATAGGCGGTGAACAGATCCAAATACCTCGCCACAAACACTATTGCATATAGCTCCTGCGTCTTCAGCGAAATCCCTAAGGAAGAAGATCAAACAATTGGGTAAAATTGTTAAATGCGTAAACCAAAAGAGAATAAATCTAACCTGAACAAGATTTGGTTGCGTAGATTTTGAGAAGAAGAATAAGAATACTCATCAAATGAGTCATATCCCCTAAAAATCTGAAGATGTTCATCGCCAAGCCAAGACTTGATGATCTACTGCAAGACTAGGATTGGAGTAAATGAAACGGGAATGCGAAAAGGGTATTTTTAGAGTTGGGACTTCGGCTGACGTGGCAGCAAGGAACGCCCTTTCCTTCCACGCTATACGTGAGAAGAGTCTAGATTTTATTACCGTGTGTTATTGTGTCCAATAAATCTCAATTATTTATTTATGTAAGTTTTATATGAATTTTGCATGAATCTCATAAAATAAATTGTTGAAATTTTATAAAATAAAATAAAACAAAGTAATATTGAAAAAAAAATCTGGATTTATTTGAAAATGGCTCCATGGTTGTGATTGAGTGCGCCAGCATCTATTGCACTCTCCGTAGCTAGACTGTGATTACGGTGATCATCCCAGTCTTTCGGCGGTTGACTTTTCCGACGCTTAAAGCTTGGAATATGGGCTCAAAGGACTCACCATAAACATTTTTATGGTTATTGTGAGCTTAAGTAAGTGTTCAACTTTTGACTAGAGTTGGACCTGTAAATTACCTGATAATTAGGCTTATTGACAAGTCCACATATAATATAATAAATAAGTTGCTAGTCATTTTTCCTTAACTCAAAATTTTTTTAAATTTTTTTAGAAATTAATAATTCTAAAAGGAATGGAATGTGGTTGGTTTTGTAAAGGAAATAGTAATAGGAATATGAACGAATATAATGAAAAATGATAATGAATATAATGTTTATAATTATGATGGTTGGTTAAGAAAAAAGAACGATTATTATTACCAATGTTTTAAAAATCGAACCGGCGATTGAACCGGAGAAGCAACTGATTCAAGGGTTAATGGTTCAACCGGAATTTAACCGTGGTTGAACCGGTGTATAAATATATAAATTTTTATTTTATATATTATATATATAAGCTAATTTTAAACATATTATTTAATTATTTATTTATCTAATTATAAACTTAAACCTTTAAACTTCAAAATATACAATTTTTTTAAAAAGTTCGCCAAACACAGTACAAAATAAGATAACAAAGCTCACTAGTCATATTTCATCAAAAAGATTAAAAAAAGATCAATAATCATAATATTTATTCAAGTTTAAATCATTAAAATCAAGGCATTTTAAATAGACCGGTCGGTTCTTTCTTTCACCGGTTCAACAGTTTTTACCGGTCCGATCGCAAAATTAACGGGTCAATCACTCACAAAAAATACGGGCTAAATCGGACCGTTTCATGCACCGGTTCATCGGTTCTCCGATCTGACCGACCAGTTCGGTTCGGTTTTTAAAACACTGACTATTACTATTGATAATAGTTGGTTTGTAAAAAAAATTGAGAAATAAAAATTAATTATAATAATATATTAATTAATTAAATAGTGTAATTAATTAATTAATTACAATATTTTAATTAATGCATAAATTATATTTTAATTAATTATATTGTAACTAATTAATTTATTATATTGTAATTAATTAATTAATTAATTAATTAATTACAATATTTTAATGAATTATATTTTAATGAATTATATTGTAATTAATTAATAATAATAATATTTGTTAAAGAATATCAAGCCTTACTCAACCAGAAAAAATCAAGCATTGCTTTGAGTCATAAGGTAGGAATAAATAATAGTGGCAAAACTACCATATCGAAGAACAGAGAATATTGGTGATAAAAGTGGAAGGCAAATAAAGAAAAGCATTGGACTGTCGTTAATAGTAAACACGTCAAAATATACAAGTAATGACTCTCATTTTTCTCATGATTGAGAGTAATGGAACAATGTCCAAAAATTAGGAATGAAAGTATAAGCTATCAAATTATAATTTCTTATCAAGCTTTATTTTTCATTCCATACGCATTCCTCTCTCCTCATACTCACCAAACAAGCACACCCATAACCATTACGTACATGTATACAAGCAGGGACGGAGCGAAACTCAACTCTAAGAGGGGCCGGGGGCCAACATCTAAGTGCAAAAAAAATGAAGAGAAGAGAATATAGGGATTTTTTTTAAAGGGGAGTTACTTATATTTGTAATTTTAAAAATTTTAATTATATAAGTAATTTTTAAAAAAAATATTTGAAAGGGGGGCCATGACCCCTCTCCCCTATAACATGGCTCCGTCCCTGTATACAAGGAATCATAATCATTAACCATTAAATCTAAAAATCGGAACCAAGCATTAGTCTTTCTTACTTCACCTAGAGCTAACTAGTACCCATCCAAAAACATTATCAAGGGATATTTCTTGATCAAATAAGTCCTAAATGTCATATAAAGTCCAATCGGGTCTGATTCATGTTACCTGAACTTAGAGTACGATCAAGTTTCAAGCGATCTGAAGTCTGTTAGAAGCTCAAACGCTCAACTTTTAACCCATCTAACTTCACCTAACTCATCACATCAGCCCCTTCTAACTTTGTTCTCTCCGACCACTTTACCTTTTTTCCACTGGCTAACGGTCATTTTCACCTATGTGGTGACCAGTTTGATGCCATAGTTTTCCTATGTGCCCTCATAATAACAACACTATTATTAACTAACCTATGTTTTGATCTCCCAGTTTGGTGGTAGCATTGGTTATTTGGGCAACGACATAGGTGGATAATGCTAGGGTCGGAGTAGTAGCGTGCGACAAGCCTGATGTAGTGGCAATGAATTCATTATGTCAAAATATAAGACTTTTATTTTGAGTTAGAATGCAATTTTTTGTTGGATGTGTGTAAGGATTAAATCAACAAACAATTGCATATTCCATGAGGAATTATAGATGAACGCATAACGCTAATACCACTTTATTTTTGGTGGTGATGAGAACAAAAGTTAGAGATGGGTTGTGTAACACCCCACTCCTACGTGACTCGAACCCGATATCGTTGGTGATATCCGAATCCGTGCCCTGCGAGAGTGGCGTACTACATCAGTCAGTTAAAACTCAGTGTCATAACTGAAACTGCTTGCTTTTAACATGGAATGTTTTAAAAAAATGTATACTGAATTTTAACTGACTGATATAGTACGCCACCATCGCAGGGCACGGACTCGAATATCACCAAGAATATCGGGTTCGGATCACGCAGGAGTGGGGTGTTACAAGTTGCATAGTAAAGAAGAGAAGTTTTAATAACTGAAGCTTAAGTATTTTGTTTTAAGTTAGACCATAAAACTCGAAACTCAATCTAAAACTTAAAATTATAAAGAGGTTCAAATTTAATCCAAAATTAGACCAATTTAAAATAACTTTGTTGATTTCGAGCCTAATTTATCATAACCTATAATATCACCAATCAATTCTATAAGCATAAATGAATACATTTGATTTGATTTAATAATATAACTATTATATACTTCATTTTGTATTTAATTTTAAATGTATATTAACTTTATAAGTAGTTTTACAAATATATAATATAATAAATAGACCAGTTTCAAATAAGTGGCAATATCACCAAATTTAAGTTTTAATAGTTATATGTTTAAAATTGAAAGTTGATTTAATAAAAGGTGAATTTGAACTTTGAAGACTTAAAGCAACTTTTTTAATATAAAAGTTAGAAACCTAAATTAAATTTTATATAAATTATCCTTTATTAGACATTTTAACTTTTAAATAGTCAATATAACAATGCAATTCATAGTGTTATGTTTTGGATGGCATTAACTAAACCGTTAAAATAATAAGAGCCCAGATTACCTTTACGTTTAAATTAACAAGTTCTACTTGTATTATACTATAAATAAAGAACTTTAGAGTTTAGGATCAACTAGTTTAGAAATAATTTGGAAGTTATGCTAATATCATATTAGACAATTCTCCTTTTAATTGATTTGTTATGGCTAAATGGGTTCACATTTTCATATAAAATAGTCACTCATATGGACTTCCAAATTCAATCATCCTATCCTTTATAATATAAAAGGTAGTACCTTGTTAACATTTAAGTGAAGATTCCTTTTTTAGGTTTTTTTTATATATGTTTCAAATCCTTGTTCATAATTATTTGGTAAAATATAAAAACAAAGTTGTTACACAAGTGTGGTTTGATACTATTATCAAGGTCTTAGGAATATATCTATCATGGGAGAAGATTTACAATGTGTAGACTACTCATTCTTAGAAAAAGTACAAAAGGATATGATTTCTTTTGATGGTTAGATTTTTCTATTTATCCATGTCAGTTTCTTGAAAAGAAGGGACATTAATATGAGAATTAAGCTTCCAAAAAGAAGATAACTATTAATCATTAACGTTTCGGTTGTTTTGACTTAGTTATTATTCATTTTCATTTTATTAAAATAAAAAACATTTGCATTATCAAGGTAAAAGTTTTTAATAGAGCTAAAAGAAGGAGGTAGAAGGGAAATATGGAGGGAGAAGTTGGTGGTAAGATTTGTTGTTTTATTTTGACTCCTACTTTAAATTTTCTTTTAATAAAATCCTACATATTGATCTTAATTGTATTATATTGAATGTAAGATGTGTAAGTTTGTAAAGTAAGCTTAGTTTGGTGAATTCATAATTTATAATGTCAGTGTAGTATTATTATTTGTGTATGAATGTAATATTATTCAAAATGTTATGAAAGTTAACTTCATTTCACGAACCATCTATCTTTGACACACTATGTTTAATTAATATTTAGCTAATAGATAATCAAAATATTCGAGAATCATACAATCACGCACCAGCTTAACCCAATAAAATAACATTTATCATGACTAATATATCCCAAAGTAACAAAGTGTGTCAGAAAATATTGAGTCGATGATTTCTTTTCATGCAGCTACCGACAGAGTTATAAAGCAACAAAATTTAGAAATATAATTATCTTCAAAAGTATGATAGCTAAAGTTTAAATCCACAAACCAATATCTAAGGAAAAAAAAGTTAGTAGTAACATTCATAAGTTCATATTTCATAACTTAACAAATTATGGTTTGGATTTGGATTCCTAAGTTCAATTGCTCACTTGCAATTGTTATTTAAAATATGTGATAAAATAATCTTTATCATAAATTTTAATTTAAAAGATATTTTTTAACAGAACATATGGAGTAATGACAAATGAAACTTATGAAAAAGATGCATAATAAGTGGGATATTGACAAATTTAACATATAAATTAATACCGTCAAATACTATAAAAATAAAAAATAATTTAAAACATATTGATATTTGATAGATGCAAAATTGATAATATTTATAAACAATATTTAATGTGCTTTGAAAATTTTATTTAAAATATTTTTAATTAATAACAAAATTATTACAATAGACTGTTATCAATCATGGCATAGGATCTAGCGAATATGTGTACATAATAACCATTTGATAGTGTGACCCTATAAGTTTATTAGAGAAAAAAAAGCATTTATTCATTTAAATTTATTTTTAGATCAATTTAACTTTTTTACTTTTGATGATATTGTACTAGATAAGGATTTCAAATGTTTTTGGATTTTATGTTTATTTTTTATATATTCACGTGATTTAAATGTTAATGGGATAACATCTAAGTCCCGAGAAAAAAAAGTCAAATTCTAGCTAAAGTTAAAACTGGAAAGAAACGTGCAAGTGACTTAGATGATGAAGTTACAAAACTTACTAAAATCACAAAAACACAAAACGAAAAGATTCAAGCTCAAAATGAGAAGATTCAAGCTGAAGATGCAATTATTGAGGAGCAAGCCACAGAAATGAAACAAATTTCTACTGGTTTTGCACATTTGGCAAATACTGGAGTAATTCCTAGTTTAATACTCAATGCTCCTGCCTCAATTGGAGATCCATCAAGTGTCACAACATCAAATATCCCAACTAGCCATATGAGTTTGTAAATTTATAAAATCTAGAGTTGGTATCACTTCTTATCATTATCATTATCATTATATTATTATAAAATGCTAGTACTAAATTTATAGCTTAATATTTTATAAATAATTAATTGATTACATTTTTTATTTATTTTGTAGAAAACAAACCAATAGTGAACTTCATTTGGAAGGATAGCGAGGAAAATTACCTTGGAGAGTTTTAGCTTAAATTAGTACGTAATAGTTTGGGATAATTGTAATAAATATGATTGTCTTGGAAAATTTTCCAATTTTATATATTGGAAGTTAGAATTATGTATATTTTGGTGATTTTTATATGTTTTTATATATAAAAATAATTTTTATTTGCTTGTGTGACAATATCTTGGCACTAAAATTCTGTATCATTTGTGACAATTTCTATTTTATGGCCAACAATGCAAAAAATTTTATTTATTAAGTAATTAAATTCTTAAATTTAATAATATTATTTGTGACAAACATGAACAAATTAGTAATAAATTTATTGTAATATATAATATTTATTTAGTGACAATATTATTGAAACATATAACTTTCATACTTGTGCCAAAATTTGTTAGTCAATATAGTCATTGATGCAAATTTCTTTTACCAGTAATGCAATTCCATTGTTGAATTGATAATTTTATTTGTGACAATAATAAACAAATTAGTGGCAACATTTTTTCGAATAAATTTTTATTTTTGTGACAAAGTGATGTATACTTTTTCCTTAAAATATTCATGACTAAGAAGGAATGGACACTGATAAAAAAGCATATTTGACAAATATTTTGTCACTATTTTCAATTATTTTAGTGGCAATAATGTTATCACAGTAAAATGAAGTACGGTTATGACTTTATTCGTCACTACTTTATATTATTTATGTCAATAAACTTGTTATAAATATGTAAAGTTATTGTGACTATATAGTTTTGTCATATATTCCATAGTTTTTAGTATCAGTATTTTTGTCATAAAAGTGTTCTATAATTGTGACCATTGTTCTACATTAGTCACTATTTCATTAGTGATGAAGTATTTGTGATCGGAAGTGATGACTTTAAAAATTGGACACTATTAATAGTAATGACTAATATTACTGCTTTTAGTGACAACTTTTGCTTTCATTAAAAATCCAATTTCTTGTAGTGCCTCTCGACTTTCATTCTGAGGTACCTAGCAAAGTTTGTTGACTCCAAAAATCGCCATATAAGTTGAAACAAGCTCCCAAATGCTGGTTTGCTAAGCATATAGGAATGAGTAACCACAACAATTATTTTATACTAATTGCAAAAAGAGTTTTGATGGAGCTCTTTTAAAAGTGTTTTCCTTGTTTTATATAAGCCTACATTATATGACTTTATGATTATGAAAAATTTTGTCTTTGTCTTTTTTAAGAAATAAAAAATAATTCATTATCATAAAATGTGCCAAAATACAGCATGTCTAAATACAAGATTTGCTCTTTTTTAATTTAAAATTAGTTATAGATCCACCTTAAAGGTGGGTAGCCTTAACTGATTGTGTCGTTAACAGGTATTTCTCTAGTTTTAGTCCCGAGGTCGACTAATTTTACAAACACACCCATTCTACTCAACCCACACGTGTCCTCTTTACATAACAAACACACATAACCTGCTTATCTCACACTTATACTTTTTTACACAAATACCTCTCCCCAAATCAATTTTGGTTCCAATTACTTTGCAATAGCTCTTTATTCTGTCTGATTTAATCTACCAAATACATAGCCTCTTGACGTCATTCCAAATTGCATTGATAAAAGAGGTGGTTGTGGCTTTCTTCGATTCTTTACATAAGACATTGTTCTTGATTGCATCCATAACAAAAATGATGTTTTATAAAGTAAGCTTTTACTCCATATTTGTTTGCTCCATCTCACTCTATTTCCTTTAAGAACTAGTCATTGTTTACAAGAGCTATTATGAACTGTTCTATAAGTAAGATTCTTCTCCTGCTGGTGGTAACATTTGCTATGTCTTTGAAAAAAAAGGTGGTAATATTTTTCTGGTAGAAACCATATACCCACAAGTTAGGAAAGAGGGAACTGTCCTCACCACATACAGATCATATCTAAAAAGAAAGAAAATTTTAGTATTACATATTACCCATTTCCTATGTTTTTATCAATGATATATATATACGTAGATGAACACGAATTTTAACCTTGAAAATAATATTTCTCATTATGTCCTTTTCCTTGTCCAACTTAGATATGGTAAGTGTTACAAAGGGTTTCCTAGATACCAAACTTATATTGAAGTCGCATTTACTCCTTTACACAACAATCTCACTTAGGTCTGTTTAAGCAAGACCTAGCCTTCCCATGTGATCATTGACCAACAAAACCTTATTTTTAAACACCTTATAACCCTTAAAGTGTTTAACCCTCATACTTGAGTAAGAATACTATGAAATTATTAAATAATCATAGGCAACAATAAACATATAATAGCTACGGCAAAACCAACCAATATCACTTCCCCAGATGTATACAAAGGAATTCTCTCTCTCAATATGTTTCCTTCCTCTCTATCTCTCCTCTCTCTAAGAGCAAGGATGAAATAAGCTATTTATAGGCATCTCTAGTTATACAATTCAGAATCCTAATTGAACTGAACTATCCAGATTACATCTTATCCTAATCAAATTATATCACATTATCCAATAGGATAACATCCTCATCCAAATAGGACTCTATCTTATATGATTTAGCTACATCACAACTCACAAGATAAAAGATTATATTTAATTATGAATGATACATCCATCTATGAAGAACTCTACTATCTTCAGAAGATTCTCCCACAAGATCTTTATCTTTTAAAGATAATGTATATCTATTATGATCTTATCTGCCACATCATCCAAGATCTCCTCTCGATCTTTATCCATTGATGATGGGTCATTCAAGCCCAAAGCCTTTCATAACACACTAGTCTAGTCCAATTCCTTTCTATGTTAAGTCCATTAGTTATGATCTGTCTATTTGAGCACATATTAAGTCCATAGTGCTCTCATATGTCTCCCTCATGCATTTGATCTAACTAACCTTTAACCCAATATAACACCCACTCCCGCGTGACCTGAACCCGATATCGTTGGCGATATCCGAGTCCGTGCCCCGCGAGGGTGGCGTACTACATCAGTAGGTCAAAACTCAGTATACAATTTTTTTTAAAACATTCATTCGCGCGGAATAGACAGTAATAATC
>JAOSBP010000002.1:18590986-18606242 GCA_027563825.1 Erythroxylum mucronatum | reverse complement strand
GGCTCGGTAATTCATGATTGCCAAGCTTTGTTAATGCAACGGCCTGATATTAAGGTCGCTTGGATTCGTCGTCTAGATAATAAGTTAGCTCATACTTTAGCTCGTCAGTCTATTTCGTTTCCTAGTTTTATGTTTTGAGATTCTGTTTCGGATTGTATTCGTTCTTTATTTTAATAAAGTTATTCACCTTCAAAAAAAAAAACAAGTCCAAATAATTTTTCAATAATTTAATGTGGTTTGGGAAATGTGTAGCCAAAAAGTGGCTTGCCTCAATTCCAATTAGCTTTTATTATTTATTCATTTAGTTTCTAAGAGGTGAATGAATTATTGAAACCCTCCGAAGTACAAACTCCAAAGCAAGTTGTTTTCTTTTTTATTCAAAACTAAGCGTACAAATAATACGTTCGATGTAAAATAATGATGAATTCGATAAATCCTTATGAAATATTGAAACCAACGGGAAATTACTGAAGGAAATAATAGGAACAAGTCATTTTCAACTTCATGGCAAGGAAAGACCAAGGTCATTGCAAATTCTCTCTCGCTCTTGCATTGAGACGGGCAATAAGAGAAAGTCACAAATACCTATTTCTCTTCTCTTCTTTCCAACAAAGACCTTTCAATAATTCAACTCAAAAATAAAAAGTTCAACCACAGTAAACCATTTTTCCAATCTTCTCTCTCTCTTAGTGTTTTTTCAACTTTGTATACCACGAGATTTAGCTTGAATATAGTCATTGGATGTAATTTGTAAGACCCATTTGTGGAACTCAGTATATTTTGTTTTGGGATGGGTTTTTGATGACTACGTGGCCATTTTCTCATCTCTGAGACAGCAAAGGTCGATGTCACTGGAGGTGTCTTTAGTGCTTGTTGAATTGAGAAATTTTGAGCTTATCCAGACCTTGACATCTATTTCTACCTAGCTTATCTCTTCGTTTTTATTGTCAATTGTTGTTTTTTCAAAAGAATAATGTTACGACCATTATATAGTTCTCTCTCTGAATTTCTTCGCCTCCTAAATTCTTCTCTCTGTTGCTCCTTCTATTCTGCATTTCTCTCTTTACCGAAAATTGTTCATAACAAATAGTATCAAAGTAGTCAGTTTTGGAAAAAGAATCAACGGGTGAAGGTACAAGGGTTAAGGAGTTACATAGAATTTTGATAGGAGCACAAATCAAATATGAGAAACTGTTTCTTGAATCAGAAAATAGAGCATAAAGGATGGAGAAGGATTTGGTGGAGCTTAAAACTATGATCGCACAATTCATACAGCAACAAGGGGTGAAACCAGGAGCGACTATTATAGTTACTTCAGAACCCATGAATCCAAGGGAGCAAACCATACAAGAGAATGATAAAAATTTAGTCTCTAAACTCCTTGATTCCTCATTCGCTTATACCTTCTCCCTCAGAGACGTCACCTCTGGTGGTTCCTTCGTCGTCCCCTTTCGCATGCATTCTAATGCACATCGTGGTTACTCCTCTTGATCTTGTTAAGCATAACGTACAGATTGACCCTATAAAATATAAAATCATTTCATTTGGTTTTGGAGTTCTACTAAAAGAGCAGCGTGTGAGCTTTGCAGGTGGTTACATTGTTAGAGTTTTCTATGTGATTGTGTCTTATCCTGCTGATAATCTTGTCTCCTATGAATTAGTTTTTGTATCTCTCTCTTGTTGAATTTCTTTGCCTTCCATCCTCCTAAATTCTTCTCTCTTCTGTTCTTCATGTCTCTCTTTACCGAAAATTATTCATAACAAAGAATTCATTGTCTTTAATTCGTAAACTTGACCTCTTTTGTGTTATTAGAGGGGTTGAGGAATTTAGATTTAGGTTTTATTTTACCTTTTACGATGGTGGTTTGTTTTAAGAACATATGACAGGAATTCCATTTCAACTAGACAGACATATGACAGGAATTCCATAGCAAGATGGATGGAGAAAGGACATTATGCTTATCCTATGACCACGAAACTGCTTGTAAATACTCACCTTGTTCCCCAGCAAGCTTTGAGGAATTTGATCCTACAATAGTGCACTAATCATGACATCCTCTTTGTGCCTCCTAAAAGCATGGATTTACCTATTGATGCTTTTCCTACTACTTTACCTACTAAATTTATACCTATAGTCAATAATGCTATACTAGCACTTCTCATCCATCAGCTAGCAAATGACTCACAAAATGCAAAAACAATGCAGCCTGTGAGATACATTTGGTATCAAAATCTAGAAAAGAAAACTGCGCTTTCATTGCAGAAGTTGGTTCAATTACCCACCTCTGTAAATTGTTTTCGTCCTCAAACCCTTACATAAGAGAACTATATGATACCAATGCTTAATTTGTCAATTTATAATAGGAACAAGAGTCGAATAATGGAGGACGAAAGGTGTTTGGGATCAATTGTTGAGGTTTTAAGATTTGGGCTCACAATAAAGGTGAAAGAAAATGCAGTGACAATGACACTATTTAGCGTTTAAACTGTTTATGACTACAAAAAGACAATAGCAGATGAAGCAGGGGCAGTTGCAGCCCCATCAAGGCTGTTGAGAGTGGGGAAATCATATGGGAAAAAGGATGCAATCACAAGTTTGTTCGATCTGTCAATTCATACAAAAAATTATGTGAAATGATAGAAGCAGGGGTTGTTACAACATTGGTAGGGGCTTTGGGAAATGAAGGTGTTGCAGAGTAAGCAGATGGTTCTTTGGCGGCAACCAATTGGTGTTGAAGTAGTAAGGAGGGAAGTTGTTAGCCCTTTACACATAAAAGCACTTTACAGCTAGCTGGAAACAAGCCTTGGATCGAAAGTTAGCTCGACCACATGCATGACGGGTGGCATACAAGAGTTACAAGGTAACTTAGAAAGTTAGATCAAGCCTGGTGCTAGTTTTGGTAGATTTTTGGACCATGTACGAGTTGATTTGGCTAAGGTTAAGTTCTTAATTAGCTAAGGACTTAGTGAATGCTCAAATAAACGGACTATCGCTAATGAACTTGACATGGGTAAGCATTTGAATCATACTGATGTGCTATGACAGGCCTTGAGCTTGGGTGATTCATTATCAATGGATAGAGATCATAGGGAAATTTTAGATGATGTGACAGATAAGATTACAACGATAGACATCAGTTCTAATAATAAAGACCATAAGAGAAGGTCATCTAAAGATAGTGGCTAGATAAATGTTATATTTTGTCTTATTAGTTGAGATGTAGCTAAATCTTGTTAGATAAAGCCCTATTTAGATGAAGATGTCATCTAATTGGATAATGTGATATAATCTTATAAAGATAAAATGCGATCTTTTGCATACTTTAAGGAAAGTAATAAAGGTTAGCATTTGTAGCATATCTTTCGTGCTTTAATTGTTGCCAATAATATTCTAGTGCTTTTGTAGTTTTCTTGTAAGAATATAAGAGTTAAACACTGAGAAGATCGTTATGTGTTCAAGAATAAAGTTTTGTTAGTTAATGATCACGTGAGAAGACTAAATCTTACTTTTAACAGACATAAGTGAAATTGTCCTGAAAAGGATTAGACGCAACTTGCGGTAAAAGTCTGGTGGCTAAGAAGATCTTTGTAATAGAAGCTATGGTTGTGGCTGGCCTAATAGGAATGATGTCGTATGGGACACCAAGAGGGAAAGAGAATGTTGTTACTGTATTGCTTGAGTTGTGCAGGAGTTGCGGGTTTGCAACAGAGAGGGTTATCAAAGCACTACCATTGGCTGGTTTGCTTTCGACTTTATTGTTCATAGGTACAATTACAAAGCGATGCAAAAAGTAAGGTAGCATCACTTACTAGGAAGTTTCGGAGATGTGAGAATTATGCCTTACACTTCGGTAGACTGCTTGTGGGATATGCATATGCTGGAAACTCTGCTCCTAATAGGGAGTCAAGCTTCGTTAGGAATGTCTCAATATCTATGTCCTGTTCAGTGCTAGTTTTGTAATGGTACTAACCAACCTTGTTAGATTTATACTGCTTACAGGATCTCCTGTTTTTGGTTATACTTGTAACTTACAAATTCTTTCATTGAATAGATCACGAAAAGGATAAAATTTTAAGTAGCAAGCAAATCAATCTTTAATTCTCTTTAAAATTCCTAGAAGCATTGTTGATTGTTGTGAGAACAAGCAATTTGAATTTTTAAAAATTTAATTAAACCAAAGGCGAAAGAACAACAGCAAGCAGACCAGAAAAGGGGCCATGAACCTTGCAAATTTGGCTACTTGTGTGTCAAAAAGAAAGAGACCCTTAGGGTACAATTCGATTCGTCTTCAAGTTTCTGAATGTTTTGGCTTAGGGATTTAGTTACTAGTTATGAGGATATCAAAGTCACTGACAGTCCATTCAGCAACTTGGTTAGGATCTTTGAAAATTTCGGTCCCCAAATCAATAGACATCCATCGTCTCCGTGCTGGAGGAGTTCCTGGATCCTACAAAAAAAATCAGTTAAAGCTACCCAGAAGTAGATTTCCAAATTGCATGATTCTTTAAACCCTACCACTACTAGCTTAAGCCACACAGCTCTCCTTTCCCATGTCATTCAACAACTCAGTAGCAAGTCCCTTTATAAAACGAAAGCAACTTTAAATTCCCCATCTTTATGTGTGTGTTTCATTTCTTTGAGCAAATATCAACTAGTATGAAAACAAACCTGGTAGAAGTAGAGTGAATGTGACAACTTTCCAACATCAAGTTCCCATGTCCTTGGATCACCAACCCAGCCCTCACCTTGCCTTGTAGGGTATCCATACTCACCCCAAACTGGATGAGGCAAAATCTGCAGTATCTCCTGGGGCTGAGGATTGCTATATGGATCACATAAACTATAAGGAAACTCCAAAAATTCTGCATTTCCTGGAGAGCAATAAAAATGGTAGGCTGCATACGGGAAGAGACCAGTCTCATTGCGATGGATCCTCGTTCCGTTACCAAACGTATGGTAAGGAGGACAGGCGTTGAGGTTGTTGGGATGACACCATGAAGTTGTATTGACGTTTATGATCATTTCACTGTATCTTGTAACGTCTGAAGTAACATTGCCATCACAAGGTTGTCCATCGTTCTTCCAGCAGCTTCCCATGTCCATTAGATAGAACTGGCTGTTTGGACCCCCGCCTTTGAGTACGTTCAAACTGAACCTTACTTTAAAGTTGGGTGATTCTGGTATCTGCATGATTCTCCATTTGTCAAGTATAGTAACTATCTTTTAATATTTGTTCTAATTGTTTTGGTTGCAAGGGGAAAAAGGCTTAATCTGATCGATTAGCTGATTTGTAATTTTTTTTCTCATGAATCAATACTTTTAATATTTGAACTATAGGATTGACTCGAATATGTTGCAAAAGGAAAATATTTACTCACGATTTTCGACATTCCTCTTGTTGGATAATGGTATCCACCTGAGACTCCATGCGTGGCATCAGATCTCAAGTAAAGCATCAACCATGGATACTTTGTTGAAGTCCTCAAGACATTGTGGAATACCCAACTTCCTTGTCCAACTTCCTTCTCCCAAGTCACTGAGTGGTAAGAGATGTTATCTGGCAGTCCTTTTCTCATATCAACATCCAAGTCCCAGGAACCATAAAACCTGCCTTTGAGTGTACTCCTATTAGGTCCTTGTAATGTGGTGTAGTCATGATAAATGAATGGTTGATTCATGCAACCTCGTCCAAAGCAAGGGAACCCAGTGTCAGGACGGAAAGGCCCCACTCTCTGCCCATTTTTGGGACACTTGGCTGCAAATGTGTCCATGTTGCCACTCTTAAGCATGATCATCCAAAATTGCCATGGATTTGGGGTGTTGTCAACTTGACACTTGGAGCCTAAATAGAGTTCCTTCTCTGCGGCATAAAGGTTTTCATCCAAAGGGGACTTGGATTGCAATCCAGGGAAAGGGTCTCCAACACCTAGCTTGTTGTCTTCTTCTGTAACTCTGTGGACCACTATGTATGGCAACACATTGCAGAGGGAGCAATTCATTTCTGTGATTAAAAAAAACCGTGGAAAGAAGTTACTTTGTTTGTTAGTTCCGGCGTCTGGACTTCCAAGACAAACTAGAAATAACAATTGTATGTTCACAATGTACATTGGATTAGACAAGTCTGTCGAATTGACTATGCTGAATTCAAGAACATTGGATTAGACAAGTCTGTCGAATTTACTATGCTGAATTCAAGTTGCTACATTTTGACCAAATCCATAATAAGGCACTTTTGTTCTTTGCAAGAAACCTTACCTTTTTTCTTTGGAGAAGCCTTGAATAGATCAAAACAATCTGCAAATCTAGGGCTGCCCATGTGAGGAACTTCGTCTCCAACCTCATTGCACTGGTTCCATGACTCTATAGCCAATCTTAGACCATCTCTTCTCATTCCTGGATCGCCCACTGCTGATACATACTCACTTCCAGCGGTAACACAGAATCCTACAGATGAGAAAACCAGAACAACGAGAAAACAATTTGGTTTCCTTTGTCGAGCCATGACTGACTAAAATGCCAGGTTGATTTCAGATATATAGCATCCTTTACTTTTTGAGGATTAGTAGTTTGAACGCAAATGTGAAATTTTTGTCCGATTATCAATTTTTTCACTTTCCTATTGCATTGAACATACTCTTCCTTGTAGTCCTTTTAAAGTTAATGTTCTGATGGTCCTTTTTGGAGGTTCAATAATTAAACGATAATGTTATTTTTATCCAACTATGGTTTGGTGGGTACTCATTCTGTTTCCATAGAAGCCTACTTATGCCTTTCTTAGACCAACTTTCTTACCAGAAAAGAAAAGAACATTTCAATATGCTTTTCTCATACTTATCTGTCCTTGTTCACTTGTTCACAAATTGCCAAACCATTTGATGAGAAAGAATTCAAAGCAAATCCTGTTCCCGTTAACTAAAGCACACAAGACTGACTAACTAAAAGAAAGCATTTGACCCTGTGAACTCAACATTCAACAGTTTGCACATAGCCAGAACATAAGAACCAAGGTACAGCTGCTGCACCATTTAAAACAAACACCCACATGGAATCTATGCTAAATTTGTCTGAGACAATGATAAATATAATTGAATTTTTAACAATGTGCTCATTATCTTCTACTTGCATTTGCTTCATCCTCAAATATAAAACCACATTGACAGAAACAATAACTACCTTGGTCTCTCCACAAGCAAACTCTTTCGTTGTGCCAACTCTGATGAAGATGTGGATTGTTTGCATTCCTTTAAAACAAAGTAATGCCTCCATCACTCCTTAAGTAAGGCCAAAGTTTCTTGACCATTGTCCTTCTGGTGCAACAATCATGTATTTTTCTCAACTTGGTAAGAGCTAAACTCATTGTACAATGTTAATCATATTTCATTTTTACCTTATTCTCCATGCACTGCGCTGGTCTTTGACTTTAAGGGAAGGTCATGTAATCTAGAAACCAAAAATAAAGCAAAGACAAAAGAAGGCAATGATGGGATTTTGCAAACAAAACGAAGTAAAGAGTTTCTCCTCAAACCACTAAACCCAAGACCAAAAGAAAAACTAGCAGTCCCAATTGTTCAAAATCTGTCTTCATTTCAGAGCCAAGAACAGCTCAATCAGGTCATTACTCAGGGTGGACTGCCGGTGCAAGTACACTGGTAATGTTTTTTTTTGGGTAAAACACTGGTAATGTTTAGGAGATCATAAAACGTGTAAGGGTTGGAAGAGAAACATCAATTATACGGACAAAGTGAGAATTATAATATTAACGGAGTTAAGGTGATCCTTCACCCAGAGGATCCAAATGGTCCCCATTTGCAAAAGAAAACAGGTAAAGCGGTCACAAGACTCAAGCGGGTCTTTCCTTTGAAACCAAAAAGAAAAACTGGCTCAAGGTGAGTGAGAAACTCACGTCCCTATTAATCAGCCTAACTGTCCCCTAACTGCTTCTCTGCTAGTCCCATTATCACACCTCCAATTTCATATAATCTTTCTTTTTTCCAGAACCTCTATCTATCACAATTCAAGTCCCATAAACACACAACAAACGGATCATAAACATTGGTTACAGAACAAAGATGAAGTTGGGGAGAAAGAAACCTACTTTACCATCTTCTTCCCGACCTTCTTTGATGTCTCATGTACTCCCCGCATCTTGGCTGACGAAATTCAAGCAAATTAGCTTGAACCCAGTAGAGAGATATGCAAAAGCAAAGCGAAAAGGCAAGTGGAAACCTGAGACACTGAGCTCACCACAGCTGGCTGTTGGAGGCAGGTTCTATGGGGGTGACAGTGAAGATTTCTGGAGACTATCTTTTGGAAAGGATGGTTTTGATGGCCAAAAGAGTAGAAGCGTCTTAAATTCAGTTAGACAAAATTCAGATGACGACTCTGGTTTTGCAGCGTCTAGTTGCCAGACGGTTAGATCAAATGATGCAAGTGAGTATTACAAGGAGTTGACGAATAGTGTTTCTGGCTTAAGAAAAATAAGAGGATTGACGAGGGAAGTAGAGATTTTTCGAGAGATGGAGACAAATACAAGAGGAAAGGTGGTAGAAATTAGAACACCAAGACTGACACTTGAAGTAGATAGGAAACATGGGAAAGCACGCAAAAAGGCTTTTGAAGAGAAGCAATTGGAATTTGATGAAGAGAAAGTATACAAAGCAGAACGCATATCAACGGAACCAACTGCAAAAAATCGTGATGGAAAGGGGCTGACAAGGACAAGTAGGATGATTGAGAGGAAGGATGGCATTTTGCCAGCTAATTATTCAAGAGAAAATTGCTATGTCTCTTCAAAAGAATTATACACCAGAGAAATTGAAGAAGACCCTATGTATGCTGCTGGAAAGGAAAGTGACAGACTTTCTATGGAAAGCTTGAGTTGCGAATGGCAAAAGTTGAAGAAGATGAAGATAGAAGAATTGAAGTCAAGGAGTAAGGGGCAGAGAAAATCCGTGTACATAAGCAGGGAAATACCGAGAAGAAGCCCAAAACAGAGCAGCAAATTCAGAGTTTACTCCCCAAGAACATCATAAATATGCAAAGTGAAAGTTCTTGAAGACAAGAAAAGGGCCAAGTCGAGAACAACGAAAGAAAAATCGTTAGTGGGGCTGGAGAGTTTTGCAGTTGTAACATTGTCGTCGGATCCATATAAGGACTTCAGGGATTCAATGATAGAGATGATTCAAGAGAAGGGAATTAGCAGGCCTGAAGAGCTCGAAGAGCTCTTAGCGTGCTATCTGACGCTGAACTGTGATGAGTATCATAACCTCATTATCAAGGTGTTCAGGGAGGTATGGTTTGAACTGAAAAAGGCTTTTTTCGACTCTGAATTGGAGACTGAACACTTCTTGTCCTGACCTTTCAACGCAAAAACTTGTAACCATACCGTGTAAATAACCAAGACGACATGCTTCCTCTAGTATTCACTCTTTTAGCATTCATCTTCAGTAGTGAATTATGAATATCGGCATGAAATCCTCTGTTAATTGATTCATTTAGCAGTGAATTTACAGCGTAGTGTTGGAACGAAAAATGGGGTTGGAAAGATTAATAAGAACAGAAGATCTGAATTCAATATCAAGAAGTTCAATTTTAACATTATCCACTTTGAGCTATGGTTCAAAGTTAATAACTATGGTTCCAATTACTTTAGTTATGTTTCTTTTTCCCAAAAGTCATTTGGAGCTTTAGTTAGTATAATTGGAGTTGATGGTTATAAACAGTATTAGTTTTAATATCTCAAGCTACTTCTCCCAGTTCCAACGCTTGCCTTTCTCCACTCCGGCAAAAGTAGCAGAGTAGAACAGAAGGATACTTCGATACTTGACTCATATTCATCTACCGCCAAGCCAAGCAACCATTGTCATGGAACAAACTAATTTTTCTGAGAAATCAAATAACGTAAAAGCCCCTAGACGAGTGTTGAGGAATAGTTGGGACAAAAGCCAAGACTCTTTCATAGATGTGTGTTTTAACAGGAGATCCAAATGGATTTACTAGCATTGACGACGCTGGTTTCATCTTAGAGAGTAAGATGAATTCGAGATATTTTATGAATTAGTTTATAAGTTAATCACTTGATTGCAATTTGGTGTATAATATTATTATTTTAATTAATAAAAGTAATCTTTATATTAATATTTTAATACTAAAAGTAAAATCTTTGAAATAACTATTGAGTAATTAAAATTACGATAAAATATAATTATGAAATTCAATTTATATTTATGTGCTATTTTTAAATTGTTTTTAGTTAGACTTTTATTAAGACGAGATATTGATGAAATGTTAAAACTAGCGCTAGTTATGTTTCTCCTTTATAAAAAAAGTAACTGATCTTATAGATTAAAGTATAGAAATATTTAAATAAACTTATAGAAGCTTATTAGAGAACAAATTTTACTGAATTGACACGATTATTAGAACTCAAATAAAATATTACTTAGTTTCATGTGAATTTTTTCATTATGGTAGTTGTATAATTGATCCTTGGACTTGAAATTATCAACGTATTTCATCTATGCATTATTATTTTTTAATGTTATTTATGACTTATTTTATGTAGGATTGCATAGTTGGAATGCTTAAATATAGTATGGATCATATAAAGATAGTTGAGTAGGTCAATAAAGTATTCATCACTTTAAAATAATTAAAGAGAATGTTCTACTCTGCTCTATTAGTAGTAATTTAAGGAATTCTTTAGTTTGAGTAAATTGAGATTTAAAAAGGTATTTTTAAATATCAGTTATAAGTTAATTACTAATTAATAAGAACAAATATGATTGAATTTAAAGGAGCAGATATTAATTTCATACTTTATGTCTAATTGAAATATTGAATGACGAAAAGACAAAATTATATGTCATAATCATGCATGAATAGATTGAGTCAAATTACATGAACATGCCTAATATTTAAGTGATTATAATATATTGTCAGATGTTATTCTCAATCTTTGATTATAAATTATTTAATTGTAGTGAATTGAATATAAATTAAAAAGAGTTTTAGTTTATCTAATTCTAATTATGAATTAAATTTATAATTATTGTCAATATATTGGGAACCTAATAGGTTACATATAAAAAGAAGATTTTAAAAGAGAAAAATCAATTTAAATTAAGTTAAACTTAATTGTGAAGTTTGAGAAAATTCAAGAATTAAATATGAGATATTTGATTTTATTAAAATTAAATTAAATAATTAAAGTTATACTTTAGTTATAATTATGAAGTTTGATTTTATTAAGAAAAAAACTCTACTGCCTTTTTCTATAAATAGGAGGAAGGCATAAGGGAGCTAACACTCCCGTCTTTTCCTCTTAAGTGTTGAGATCTTTTTTTCAATTCTATAGATACTGTTAGAGGTTAGACACGTAGACAACTTATGATTGATATTTTGAGAAGAAATTTTATAAGAATGTGAATTAGGTACAACATAATTTTTTATTTACAATTTATATTTTTCAAGTGATTCAATTAATGAGATCAAATCAGAAATTTATAAAATTTTATTTTTCGCTACTCCTATGATTTTTTCATAGTTAGTTTCCTAATATCAGGTGGTGTTAAAACTAATGACACTTTTATCTATGCTAGTCTTCAAATCACTTGGGTCTATTTTATTGCCAACCAATGTAATAGAGGAACACCTTGGCTTTTGCTCAGTGATTTCAACCAAGCCTTGTTTAACACAAACAATAACAAATGAGGCAAATTTGATGATAGAACAAGAGCAAAATTTATGGAGGTGTGCAATGTAATAAATTTTTAAATATCTTAATACCTAAGTTTTAAATTTGTTGCAAAAATAGTTCACCATTAACTCACTGTTAATAATGGTTGAAGTAAACTGTTGATGTAAGTTAAACATGCATATATTTTACTAGTATTTTACTTTATTTCTATGCTTATATTACTTTGTTTACTCAATTTATGCTACTTTTTTAAGTAACTAAGAAGATGTTGTCTTGAGATTAGATTTATTAAGAAGCAGAGAAGATTAAAAGTGAAAATATGAAGAAAACAAAAGTCTTGGCTGAAACAACCTAACACATGGTTGTGTACTAGCCTGTGTACTTCTCGGCGATCTAGTCATTTTCATCCCATTGTTCGGAGTATCCATGAGTTGTTCACCAGAATTTGGACTGTTGTTTTTCGTCATGTTTTTCGAGAGAGCAACAGATGCGCCGACTGGCTAGCAAACTATACCAGTCACTTTAATGTAGGCGTCACATTTTTTCCTACCTCACCCATTGAGTGTCACCTTATCTTGTTAGAAGATTTGTTGAGAAAATGTTTCCTTAGACTAGTTGTGTAATCGCTTTGTTCGTTTCCTTTTATGCAAAAAAAAAAACGAAGAAGAGACCATGTGGTAAATAATTTACAAAGAATTATGTGGTCATGTATCAACCTATGTGCCAATGGAGAAAAGTTATAGTGAAATGTATAGTCTTAGACATGAGTGTATCTGATCCTATTTCTATATTAAAAGTATTGATAATAATATACACAACCTAAGATATGATTGTGTCAAACTCCATGTCCCTCTTTAGAATAAGATACATAACTTAGGACACAATTATGTTTTATAACGTGTTCGCGAAGGACACAATTAAGTTTTAATTAGATAGAGAGATCAATTAATCAACTTTAGAATAGATAGGTGTAACTCAAAAGAGAGTCCTTTCATAATCTAAGGTTTTTTACCGGTCCAATTATCAAAGACCGTCTTACTTTAATGAATCATGACTATAACAATGGTGCTAGAGGGAGTTCTTATCTGGAACTTATTCATATATGAGTTATCTATTTAATTATTTACTTTCTTTTGTTCGTTTATATTCTTTAAATAGTTAGTAATTACATATGGTCACAAATTCGACTCACATAAACAACTTCTTTATAAAAATATAAAGAAAATATTACGTACAATTAATATTCTTGCAAAGTGGGAAGTCCTGTGCATGTCGTAAGGAAATAGTTAGTCGTAAGAGAGTATACTAGACCGTTCAAGCTTATTGACACTTTATTCATTATTATATTAATGCTCAACAATAGGTAAACCTGCCTTAGGTTATGAGTATTTATTTGTGATAGAGAAAATTTCTAATACAATAGCAACTACATAGGTTGGTCTTTTTAGTTTTTACACGATAGCACAAATGTCACGATAAGATTATTATAATTAAAATATATTTAAAATAAAAATAAAATCTCCCACTGATTCTCTTTAAAACTAAAGAGAAATTATAGTCAAACAACAATTAAAGTAAAAACCAAAACTCTTACAAACTAATAGAATGATGGAGAGGGAAAATTAAATCAACGAGGTAGTGGCAAAGAAGATGCATTCAGAAGCGAGTTTTTAATGCTCCATTTTATATTGGAAGAAGAATTTTATGGTGACAAATCGAATATAAAATCTCAAAGGGAAAAAGAACCTTTGTCTCATTCTCTGTTACTCTTCTTCTATCACATTCATTTAAAAAAAATTTTGCTCTTTTTCTCTATTTAATTACACCAACTCTAATTATAAATAAAAAACAATAGAGTTTTATTTTTATTAAAATTGAATATTCTAATTATTATTAAAGTCAAACTCCAATTATAATTTAATACAATCAAATATATCATATTTGATCATTGAAAATTTTTAAACTTTATAATTAAGCCCAACTTAATTTAAATTATTTTTTTTCTTTTAAGTGCTCTTTATTGTGACCCATTAGGTTACTAATATATTGACAATGATTATACATTATAATTTTAATTGATAAACAAAATTAGAAAATTAAAACTTTTTTTAATTTATCTTTAATTCTCTAATTAAACAATTTATAATCATAGATCAAAATTGATGTCTAACAGCATGTTATGACTACCCAAATACTAGAAATGTGAAAGTGGTTTGACACAATCTATGCATACACGGTTATGATATATAACTAATCATTTCGTCATCTAATGATTCAATTGGATATAAAATATGAACATAGTATCTACTCTTTTTAAATCCAATTACGTTCGTTCTGGCTAATTAGCAATTGATTTATAATTGATATTAAAAAATATCTTTTCAAATATCAATTGACTCTAATCATAGAATTCTTTAAATCACTAATATTCATGAATAATAGAACATTCTCCCTAATTACTTTAGAATGACTAATCTTTATTGACTTAGTCAACTATGTTCATATGGTTCATATTATATCCAAGTACTACCGATTGGACTACTTTAAATAGAGTAGGTTATAAGTAGCATCCACATATAAGAATGCTCACATGAGATACCTTAATAATCTCAAATCTAAAGATCAATTATATAATCATTATGGTGAGGAAATCCACAAATAGATAATTAATATTCTATTTAAGATTATCATAATTAGGTCACTCAACTTATTATCTAATAAGTTCAACAGGTTTGTTTAAGTAATTTCATACTTTAATTTATAAGATCAATTATTTTATTTATTAGAAAGAAATATAATAGCTAGAAATTGATTTATAGAAGCCTTTCTACTTATTACTAATCACTCTTTACGATCCTTGTTTTCCTTCTTTGCAATTACGGACTTCTTTCAAGTAAATGGCTATATATATATATATATATATGCGCGTTATAGTCTAGCTAGTTTAAATTTATTTGGCCTTTTACTAAGATTGTGTTCCTGTTCTCCCTAGGGACGGATCTAGAAATTTTTTGAGTGGGGGAAAAGTATTTAAATTATTCTTATATTCCTTGTACATTTGATAAACAAAAAATTACATTATTGTCTTGAGCTTCTTACATATAACCTATTATAGTTATTCCCTATGAGTCCTCATATTTTGATATCGCTGTACAATTTTCTCATTGTCAATACTATTGAAGATATCTTTCTCAATATATGCAATCAAACAGTTATTCATCCATGAATCTCCCATCCGATTGCGCAAGCGATTTTTCACTATCTTCATTGCAGAAAATACTCTTTCCACCGATGCAATAGCAATATGCAAAATCAAAGCTAATCTCACAAGTAAAAACACCAAAAGGTACACAACATCTCTTTTTGTTTCAACTAGCTTCTTGGCAAGATCACTAATCCCATTTAATATCGAAAATTGATCATTAGATTGCATATGAATAATATAATTGTCAAGTTGATCACCAAGAGTAATAAGCTCTACTTTAGAGAAATCAGAAGGATAAAATTCAACAAGTTGAATCAATTTTTGCTTATCAAAAGCATAAAAAGAGTCATTT
>JAOSBP010000002.1:18579558-18590886 GCA_027563825.1 Erythroxylum mucronatum | reverse complement strand
TCCTTGACGTAAAAGGAATCGAACACAATCCACTGATGCAGTGAGTTGGGTACGATAGTCCTTTCAAGCTTGGTTGGTTTGATTAGCATATGCAACTTGAATATATTGTTTTTGATTCATCAAATCTTGACATTTCTTCCCAGCTATATTGTGAGAGCTATTAGGACATCCTACATGAATATAAAATCTATTTTTTTCTTCCAATTGTTAAACCCATTAGTAACAAAAGTATCACCACTTGCTTGACTTCCAATATCCAGCCTAAAAAGATAGCAATATAAGCAAAAAGTTGCATCTTTTGTAACATTATACTCTAACCAATTGACGTATTCTTTAAACCAAGATAGAACAAATCTACGATAAATTTTTCAAGTTTTCTTTGTGAAAAATTATACTCAAAAGGTTGACATTGATCCTTTTCCAAATAAGCTCTTCATATTCTATCACGGTCACTAGGATGATAATCTGAAATTTTTTCCGCAATCTTGGATCAGACTGAAGATCATCTAAATTGACTTGTAAATGAGGATGTCTTAGAGGGTTGGGGCTAGAATCCTTATTAGTAAGAGGCCTTTTGAGAAATTTGTCTATAATTGAAATCAAAGTTAAGTAAATAGAGAAGATATCATGATATACAAATAAAATATGTAAATAAGAACATAAAGAAAGAATAATGTTGTAAGAAAGAAAATGTTTGTTTAAGAACCAACAACTACATTATTATAAAAAAGATTTAAAAAAGCTACATTTGCTAATCCATCATTGTTGTCAATTAATTATAAATTTCATATTTGATATTTCTACAGCTCCCATTTTATTTATTTTCCTTGAGCACTCATTGTCTCATTGCCTATCCATCAGTTCAAAAAAATTGTTATTTGCGCTCTTTTCCTTTTATCTCTAAATTGGTGAGAATCATTGAATTTCTCCTTATGTGTTTTGAATTACTAATTTTCTTCTTTTCTTTCTTTTGATTATTTTGCTAATTAGTAAAAGAAAATCTACAAATGCTACAATGACTCAATTTCATAGATCCTAATATCCACATAAAAAGATATTATAAAAGTATCATATGTGGACAGATTGAATACAAAATAAACAAAAAAAATTATCTATTTACAAAAAAATTAACTAATTAAAACTATTTGAATAACACTTTACACAGATGCAATATAAAAAAAAAGCAATCAATTAAATATTGAAAAGAATACAAGGGAATCAATTAACTTACTATTTAAATGCAGAATTTACGGCAAACGTTGATAACTACTTGTTACTTTGATGGGCCTGACACAAAGACTATAACTTGGAGAAGATGAAAGCTTTAGGTGTGGTCCCCGTGAAGTTAGGTGAAGAAGAAGCCAAAAAACAAAAAGTAGTGTGTTGAAGAAATCAAAAGAGTAGAAAAATCTCAATAAAAAAGTCAATTAAGCATGTAGTTTTTATCTCTCTATTTGTAGACTTTCACCTAAAAAAGACATGAACTCAAATAATAGTAATTTTAATAAAAATGGATGGAGTCATATTTTATTTTTTATTTGATATCTTAATATATTTAAAACTTTTTTGTCACCAATTAAATTAATGAAGGCAAAATTTTATTTTATTTTTATAAGATCAAAATTTAAAATAATAATATTTTTATATGAAATTTTTTAGAGGCAAGAGGAGCAAAAGCCCCCACTTGGCCCCAATGTGCATCCATCCCTATTTCCCCCTATGCCACTTCCCCCAATGTGCATCTGTCCTTGTTCCCCCTGTGATTGCCTCTCAATTATCATTAGACATGTGCACAACGGATTTGGTCTATAACAACAATTTTCCCTATCGTCCAAAACAAAAAAGACAGAAGGTGGAGTGTTTACAGTTTATTGTCGTGAAAATCTCAAAATTCACCTAATATTGATGTCGCTAACTACAAATTAGTTGGTCGCAGAATAAGAAAATATTCATAATGTGACCGTGAGCAAGACAATTATGTAGTCGTACACGTCATGTTACGGTTGCCACTTGCCACAATTCGCAACAAATGAGATTTGCAGCTTAAAGTTATATGAGACAAATCTTAAAATGTAGTAAGATACAGGAGATTTCACAGCCAAGTTGAACATGATTTTTCCAGTAAAAAGAAAAGAAAGAGCTTTCAAGAACATTTGTAGTATAATTTTATTTTTTAGCAATCTTTTAAGATAAGAAATCTGTAATATCTCCCCATTTATTTATTTATAAGGGACAAGGGAGACCAACTGCCGGAAGCTTTCCCACCTAACAAATGCAAACAAACCAACCAACCGCCACTTAGACCTAAGCTTTCTTTGCAGGAGAGACAATTATACTATAGCGCCGCCTCCAAATACGATTTTGACCCATTATCTGCCAAAACATATGGACCGGGTATGCGTCTTTTGACTGCACCGAACAAGGTTCAACCAAGTCCACGAAAACACAACATACGTCTACGACTAGTAGCTACCAACACAGGGGTAAAAGCTAAAGATTCTGATTCAGCTAAGTCTATCACTCAGTTTTCTACGAATAACCTTCAGAGGCTACAATAGCATGGCATGATTGAACGTTCTACCAGCCAACACATTATCTGAGGAGTGGAGTGGTCTTGCAAAGTTCAGTACCACAGCCACTCATCAAATTAGTAAAAATCAATCCTTTAGCTGCTATGTTAGGGCAGGCATTGAAGAGCACTGCCAACATTGCCTTTATGTACCGTGTACCACTCACTGACAGAAAACTACACCATCAATTGTAGCAACCTGAAAGTAGACATCCTTTTTTCCCCTTTCGTTCTTCCAAAAGTTACCCTTCTTTGAGTGGAGATATTCCTAGTTGACTGTTGCTAACAAATTTCGCCATACAATCCTAAGCTTCATGTGACTTGTTAATGGAAAAAATAAAAAGACAAGACCCAAAAAGAAGTTCCATCTATTTTCCCTTTCTGCAGGCAGTTAGATTGATAAGCTAAACAATTTGTTAAACAAATCCAAGTTTCCAAGTTAGAAAGAGCACAAAAAATTTAAATGAAGTAAACTATAAATAATCTGTAGTCTATACCAAAATGAACAGCATGTATTATATGAAAAATGGGTCAATCTAACAGCTGATATTCAAAAGCGAACCAAAAGGCACTTAATATCAAATTCCAGAAAAAGGAAAAGACTATAAACCAAAATGTTGTTAAAAAAAAGAGTAGATATCACAAGATTATGATTCAAAATTATCTCTTTACAAATGACTAATATTTCACCCATAAATAATACTTTACTGGCTCCAGTTAGATAACAAACAAGAAACTGACTCATATTTTGTGTGAGAAGTCTGCACTAAGCATGTAATGGTCAAATCAACTGAAATAACAAGCACAGGGCATAGCTGAGTAAATAAGATCACATAAAAGATCAAACATCTGTACCATAAAAGACATCTCGCCTACCTTTATTACATCTGTAGTTCTGGGACATCAAAAACTGGAACAATAAGTTAGGCAGTATTAAGTTCTCTCCGCAGCAGTAAGATGCCCCATCTGTTCTGCAAGATTATTTACATTCCTTATACTCCGCCAAAATCTCCCATGATCACCAGGTTTTATTTCATTTTTCCTACTGTCACTATCCTTTCTTTCTGATTCAGCGTCTTGAGTGTTGGTTGAACCAGGATTCTCAGTCAAAAACTGTTCCCAGAATATGTCATTGACACCAACAACCACAGAAGGAGCAGTTCCAGTTGCATGTTCTTTTTCAGGTATTGATTCTCGGACAACAGCTACAGCAGGATCAGAATTCATGTCAATACTGGGGGATCTTGGTCGAACATCAATATTAGGTTGTACACATGATACAGCTGGGCTGTCTGGGCAACTAGTAGATTCATCCAATTCTCCAATGGAATGGTTTCGAAGGTGGGGGTCACCAGCCTCAAGAGCAATATTCTCCCAAAACGCCAGGGAAGACTCCAATTGTTCGAAAAGCTCCATGTTTAAAGAAGCAGCATTATCTGCATTTTCTCTAACTGGAACTTGGGATGTTGCCGTCTGATTATCCTCCATGGTTGCCTCATCATAGAAATAACCAATTCTGGGTAGTCTTCTCTTTCTGTCATGGCCTTCCAGTTGCGGCATGCGATCTAAGGCAAGTCCTGGTTTTTGTAAGAATCGTGATACAAAAGACAGCATATGCTGTTGTCTTTGCTCCATTTGTTGCAACCTCTCCTTTAAAACCCGCATGTGCAGTTCAAATCCTTGTCGTTCTTGGTCATGGCTTTGTATCTGTGAAATAAGAAATTGTTTATCATGTTTAAGCCTCTCAATGTCATCCCTGTATTTCTGCCGCTCCAAATCTGTTAATGGGTTAGACCCATGTATATTTTGCATAGAATGACTGTGAACAGGCTTTCTTCTGTGGATGTTCTTCAATAAGTGTGGTTGACCTCTGATAAAATCCTCGTTGGCAAACTCCCATTGTTCAGGATCGACTTTTCTAAAACCCTATAGGAAACAGAAACAACACATTCAACATAACCCCCTCGAAGGGGAAAAAAAAAAAAGATAGAACGAAAGCAAAGCAAAGGCCCGCACATAATACCATACAGAAATGTGTAAACAAGAAAATCCTATCAAATAAAAAGAAAGAAAGGTATCAAGAGGACCATTTTACTTACATATGTGTTGAGCTGCCTGATAAAGCTTGAAAAGTTATTGTGTTTGAAAAATCTTGGGAGCAAATCCCTTGCAAAATCTGGTGGATTCCAGACAGTAAAGCTCTTATTGCTCCCACTCCATGACACAATTGAATCTGTAGAAGGATCATCCACCATCTCGTAAGTCTTTGCGAGGAAAGGTGGCAGCGAAGTAGAGCTGGCGTGAGATTCATCCATTTTAAAATCCCAATATGTAATCAGAAGCACACCATCAACTGCCCTTCTAATACGAAAAGAACTACCTTCGTCAAAGATCAAAGCTCGATCCTGTTCTCAGTACCAAAACCCCTCATACATAAAACATCCAGACAACACTTCTATCCGCCAGGAGAATTCCACAATCCCTGAATTCCCCGAAAACCCAATTTTCAACGCTTGAAATTCACACTCAAACTTCAACCGTTAGATCAAAATCGAAAAGAAAAAACCCAATAAAACCCTCTTGCTCTCCGAGAATTCCAAACAAGACCAGCACTATATCTCCTAGAGCTGAACACCAAAGAGTCAACGAACCGTCCTCTAAATCCCAAACTCCACAATAATTTGATTTAAGGAAGCCCTTTTATCCTTCAATCTCTTAGAAATCACGACACCAAGGGCTGAAGATGTCGCCCAAAACCCCCAAAGGACCAAAAAATCAACCCAAAACAACAAAAATCAAGAGGAGCCCCTTGCCAGTTTTCAATCAAAACCACCCCCAAAAAGGAAATACAGGCGAGAAAACTGGACTTTCATATCATAATTATCAAAAGCAAGAGTTGAGTGCTGCCGTAATTATATGTAAAACAACAAAATCCCAAGTACATGAATATATGTTAGCAGTTGGAATTTCCCTCAGAAACACCCCAACCCTACCTATTTGACAATTCATGATTCATCCTCCTTTTTCTCGTCTATAAAGTAGAGAACAGACATAAGAAAAGTCTTAAGGTTCTGTTTACAACAAAACAAAACAAGAAAAAAGAAAAGGGGGATAGATAAGCCGGAGACAGAGTACCAACCGACAGTGAGTAAAAATCCAATAACCATAATAACTAACAAATTTTTAATTTTTTTTCACATGTATAATATAAATAAGCTGTAGGCGGTTAGTCTAGTCCTCGGCAGCAATGAGAACTTCGCGCCTTTCTATTACTAATTTCCCTCCTCTTCTTTTCTTTATTAACGAATACAACTATTTAGCAAAAATACATTTTAATTGTTTGTTGGTTAGGTGTGCAAATATCAATGGATTTTTGTATGCAAAGCTCATTCAGACAGGGAAGTTTCACTAATTAATAATAAAATCAAGAGTAACATGGAATGAAGCAACTGTCTTTCGTCGGAGCCTGTCATGGAGTGACGTGTGTGCTCCCGCCGTTTGAAGTGGTGGCAGCCGCTTCCTCAGGCGGACAGTAGTCCGCTAGTCAATTTACATGTACCAATTTGCTCTAATGGATTGTATTTATTTCCGAGGTATAACTATCACTCACTTACACAAATCAAGTATAAAATAAGAAAGTACGATATGGTCATGCCTGAGGAAGGCTCAGCAGCCTCATGCCTATTTAGGTCAATTTGGCTCATATAAGGAATCTTGACAACCCTCCTCTGCAACTGCAAGGTTTAGCGCACCGGTTTCCTTTTTTCCTATTTATATCTCGGGATGGCTACAACCTGAAAATATTTTACATAATCTGAACTTGTGAAAGGATGGTGCAGAACCAGAAAACGCATTTGGAAAAAATCCAGCCCTTGGTATGATGCTTGACGCATTTGTTTCTGTTATTGAGCATCTTATAAATAAGAATGACAGGCTTATAGCTGCTAGAGGACAATTTTGAGGCTGGTATCTAATCTTCACATACTTTCTCTTAAATTTGCACTTAGAACCGTCACGAAGCTTGTGTCAAGAAAAACAAGTATCAGTTGGCACTAAGGTAAGAGACAAAGAACAAATGAAGATTATAATGCAATAAATCCATCACTTAAGTTTCAGTCATCTACCAACTACAAACATCATTTATATGCACCTTATTCTTTGGATGTGATAATATTGTTAGTTTATACAATTAATTGATTGCAAGTTTATGTATGATATTATTATTTTAATGAATAAAGACATGTTTTATCTTTATGTGTTTTATTAATTACATTTGATATTTTAATATTAAAGGTAATATTCTTAAAACAATCACTCCAATTAAAATTACAATGGGTCATAAATATGAGATATTTACGTATCATTCTTAAATTGATCTTACTAATGAAAAGGTAAAATCACCACAAGTTATTAAATAATAAATTCACTAAATTGAAATAATTGTAAAGATCTTAAATAGAATATTACTTATATAGCTATGGACTTTCTCATTATGATAGTTATATAATTGATCCTTAGATTTGATATTGACAAAGTATCTCATATAAGAATTAATATATTTTGATACTATTTATGACATATTCTATTTAGAATGTCTCAGTCGGTACTACTTCGATATAGTATGAATCATATGGAGATAGTTGAGTAAGTCAATAAAAGAGTCGTCACTATAAAGTAATTAGCTATGTTTAATTACTTAAACAAATATATGTGTGCTTATTAAAGAATAAATTTACTAAACATATTCGATTATGAGGATCTTACTTATATGTCTATGGACTTTCTCATTATGATGATTGTATGATTGATCCTTAAACTTAAGATTACCAAAGTATTTCATGTGAGAATCAATATATTTTGACGTTACTTATGACATATTCTATTTAGAATGGCTCATTCGGTAGTACTTGAATATAGTATGAATCGTATGGAGATAGTTGAGTAAGTCAATAAAGGATTTATCAATATAGTAAATAGAGAAATCTTGATTAATAGTGATTTAAGGAATTCTCTAGTAGAGTGAATTAAGATTTGAAAAGGTATTATCATATATCAATTATAAATCAATTACTAATTAGCAAGAATAAACATAATTAGATAAAAGCGTCGACACTAAACTTAGGCTCTATGTTTAATTACTTAAACAAATATATGTGTGCTTATTAAAGAATAAATTTACCAAATTGAACCAGTTATGAGGATTTTAAATGAAATATTAATTATATGTCTAAATACTTTCTTATTATGATGGTTATATAATTGCTCTTTAGACTTGAGATTGACAAAGTATCTCATATGAGAATTAATATATTTTGATATTACTTATTACATATTCTATTTAAAATGCCTCAATCGGTAATACTTGGATATTATATGGATCGTATGGAGATATTTGGGTAAGTAAATAAAGGATTCTTCACTATAAAGTAATTAGAGAGATCTTGATTAATATTGATTTAAGGAAATCTTTGGCATAATGGATTAAGATTTGAAAAGGTATTTTCAAATATCAATTATAAATCAATTACTAATTAGTAAAAATGAACGTGATTGAATTTAAAAGAGTAGATACTAAATTTATACTCTATGTTTGATTACAATATTGGATGATAAAAGGATTAAATTACACAATATAACCATGCACGGATAAGTTAAGACAAATTGCTTTAAGATTCCTTATATTAGGATGATCATGATATATTGTTAGACGTTAATCTTGATATATGATTATAAATTTTTAATCAGAGAATTAAGATAACTTAAAAAGAGTTTTAATTTTTCTAATTATAATTATGAATTAGATTTATAATTTATAATCATTATTAGCATATTAGGAACCTAATGAGTTATATATAAAAAGAGTAGTTAAAAAAAGAAATTTAATTTAAATTAAGTTGGATATAATTGTAAAGTCTGAGAATCTTTATAAATTAAATATAAGATATTTGATTTTATTAAAATTTAATTATAATATAATTCGAGTTTCACTATAATTAGAATAAGAATTTCACTATGATTATAATTAGGGAAGTTTAATTTTAATAAAAGTGAAACTCTTCTGCCTGTCTCTATAAATAAGAGGAAGATATAAAGAAGATAGCACTCATGCCTTCACCTCTCAAAAATTGAGTTCTTTTTATTTGCTCTGTAAATACTATCAGGAGCTAGACATTTAAACAATTTGTGGTTGACACTTCGAGAAGAAGTTTTTGTATAGATTCGAATTAGGTATAATTCAATTACCTTTTATGATTCATGTTTCTCAAGTTGTTCAATTGTTAAGATCTAATCCAAAAACTGAAATTTTATTTTTTTCATTGTGTCGTGATTAAATCAAGGTTAGTTTTCCAAAGGTGGTATTAAATCCTCCTTTAATTATTTAACTTAATTAAAGTTGCTTGATTTATACTGATTTAATAAAATTAAGGCTTCAAGAAAAATATTAATGCAAAAGTTGCATATTTATGATATTGTCATGCATGTCATGCCTTTTTCTATGTATTTGCCTAATTCAGATTATAGTAAGTTTAGTTAAGGTTTCTGGTTTTTTAATCTGATTGATTATTTTCAAACAGGTTGTTAGATAAAAATTATCACTTAAGCCTCCCCTTTAAAGCTTCAGAAATATTTATATGATAGTTAAATGAAACTATGTAAAACCATCGCTTCTAGATGTCATGCTTCCAGTGCTTTAAATTTTTTGAAAACATGGTTAAGAATGTGTGTAGGTTGTTTTCGTTACTTAAAAAAACTCAGTTGCATGTCCCCTTAACTTTAGGTTTTTGGAAATTTGATTGAATGTGATTTTTGGGTTATATATTATTCGCACATGTTGTATATGTCTTCGTCACTGCTTTAGGTTTTTGGAAATTTGATTGAATGCGATTTTCAGGTTTTAGGTTTGTCATGAATGTTGTATGTATCTTCACTAACGGTGATGTTCACTGTTAGAAAAGTTTGTCAACAATTGTGGCTGGTAGGCACCGAACCTAGTAAAGACAAAGGCACTCCTGCCTATAAAAAGGCAAGAGTAGCAAGAAGAAATTCACAACAAGTAGAAGAAGAGAGACTTGAGATGGGAGAGAAAAAGAAAGAAAAAGAGAGACAAAAAATATTCTGTGTATTTTTTGGTCTAGTTTTTTCTTGTAATTCTTCAGTTTTTCTCAGTAGTAAAATTCTTCTATCTTTGCCTGTAGTTTTTACCCTAATTTGGAGGTTTTCACGTAAAATCTGTGTGTTCATTACTATTCTTTCAGTCCTATTTATCTGCAAACTTGCTCTAATCTAGTTGATTTTCACAACAAGTGGTATTCGAGCGAGGTGAGAAAATTACAACGAATTTTTTGACGTAATCCATTCGGAGTTCGAATGAGCACAGTGAAAGTTGGTGAATAGTAACCACAAAAGGTGACAACTGTTTATGCATTTATTTTTGTATTAAACTGTGCAGTTGCTGTAATTCAAGTATACATTACTATTTCACGTATACGGTACTATTTATACACACGCATATGGTACTATTTACATATACAAAACTATTCATACATACGGGTACTATTCATGTAAAATAGTGAGAGCTAAATTATATTCGTGATAGAAGCAATGATAGCAAAATTTGAGATTGAAAAGTTCAATGGGAGTAATTTCTCATTGTGAAAGTTGAAGATAAAGTCAATCTTGAGGAAAGATAATTGTCTGGCGGCCATTACGCTGCGTATGGTTATTGTGATTCATATGCTGAGACGGAACGAAACAAACATTTGGAGACATAACAGAACAAAAATTGGAGACAGTGAGGTGTTTGGTTGTGATGGACAAAACAGGTAAAACTGTGTTCGTCTCGAGAACAGAAATGTGTTTGGTTGCAGTTGACAGAACATAAAAAATAGTGTCAATGACTAAAGTACCCCTGCAGTATAATATGATTGGAAATATGTAATTCATTGATTATTTTAAAACAAATGATTTGTATTGTTAATTTAATTGTATCTATAAATAAGGAATTTAAAAATGAGTAACATAAAAATTTAATGAAATGAGTGTAACATCTCGTTAGCCATGTTAAGGCTAGAATTGTGAATTATGAGAAATTAATTAATATATAATAATTATATAACATAATTATAATTAATATATAATATGTTAATTATTAATAATATTAATAATTATATATAATATTTATTAATAATATTAATAATTATATATAATAATTAATATATTATATAATTATTATATATATAATAAGGGGAGGGGTATTTCTGGAAGTTGCTTTTGTGTTTTGTTTCTGTTATAGGGATAAGGAATCTTGTCCCACAGTTTTGGAAGGAATAAAAAATTTATGTTACTGTGATTTGGAGTCAGAATAAAAATAAGTTGGGTCAGCAACCAAACACCGCGAGGCACAGGATTTTTGTGTTTTGTTATCTATCTCCACCAACAGAGATAGTAACCATACGTAGCATTAGTGAACGACCAACTAGAGTCACAGATGAAAAATGGAACGAGATGGAAGAGAATGTTGTAGCTAATCTTCACATAGCTTTAGCTGATGGAGTATTATCCAGTATAGAGGAAAAGAAGACTGCAAAGGAAATATGGGATCACCTCACAAAATTGTACGAGGCCAAATCACTCCACAACAAAAAAATTTCTAAAGAGGAAACTATACACTTTGCGCATGGTGGAATCCACTGCGGTGACGGAGCACTTAAATACTTTAAATACTTTATTTTCCCAACTCACATCATTGGGGCATACAG
>JAOSBP010000002.1:18495893-18535705 GCA_027563825.1 Erythroxylum mucronatum | reverse complement strand
TTCATTCTTAATTGGAAGATAGTGTGATAACGTGTTGTATGATGTGGTGCATATGCATGTTGGTTATATTCTCTTAATGAGATCTTAGGAATTTTGATAGAAGGGTTATAAAATAAGGGACAAATAGGTATTCTTTTGTCATAAATCATAAACCCATTCCTCTTGTACCATTAACACATAAACAAGTGTACGAGGATAATTTAAAGTTAAGAAAAGAGTGATAAAAAGGAAAGTGAGCTCAAATTAAGGATAAAAATCAAAAAATGAAAAAAAGAGAAAATTTGAGGCAAAATAAAAAAGAAAGTACTATGAGAAAAACATAGAAATAAGTAAGCTTTTATGCCAGAGAGGGTGAGATTAAGAGAGCCTTTTATTCAAATAAGCCTATTATTATACTCTTGTAAAGACTAATTATAATACTAACACTCTTGATATTTCCTTACCTAGTATTTTTGCTTATTTGTTACAAAATTTCTAAGATTTAGTCTCAATATTGTTTCCTAATTGCCTTGAATTGTTTTTACACTTAGTATTACCATTCCTAATTGCCTTGAATTGCATCCAGGTATCACTTTTGACATAGAGAGTTAATTTCAAATTCATATTTAAATTAAGATAGGTCCTGAAGAATTAAAGTAGTTGTTAATATGAATGTTGCATCATTTAAAAATAATAATAAGAAATGCATTATTCTTACTATAATATAATATGAGAGAGAAAGATAATTATGAATTGTTACATATTTACTTTGGGAATAAAAATAGTTAGAATATTCATTTCATATCCAATATCAATATTTAATTCATATTTTCAAATTTCCTTTTCAAGAAATTTATATTGACTTCTTAATATATTTAAAGTAGAAGGAAAATTCTCAATAATGATCGCATGGGTGTTAGTCGCATTTGACACATTAATCTCGTTATTCCCTCTAGGTAGTTGTTAACTTTTTTACTTATCAAAAAAAAAAAAAAAAAGTAGAAGGAAAACACATATACCCACTTAATGGTTAATACTCCTTTTCTTTTTCATTTGTTAAATTTTTGCGATAATAGTCGGAATGAAATCGGAACTTGCTTCCTACTCAGTAGTTGATGAAAGTAGAACTGATAGCATTGTGAAAGTATAGGGTTTTTTTTTTTACACATGAAATTAAAACATTGGTGTTGATTTGACCTTTGAGAAGAACCGGAGACAGGAAAGCCAAACTCCACAATCACTCTTCTCAGCCTCTCTTCTTTGGTACCCTTTTTCTTTTTCTTCTCCATCTACTCTCTTCTGATTGTCGAATCTATGCTGTTTCTCCCACTTCAGCCTTATTACTACATTTCCTGTTTCTCGTTCGAATCACGCTATTTCCTCTGTATCTTGTTGAATGTTGTCATGAACCTTTAGTATACTAGTTTTGTGGCTTAAGTTAATTATTCTGCTGTTTAGTCTCATTTATCCTGTCTTATAATTAAAACTCTTTTTTGGTTCTCCAGATTGTTTCGAGCGTTAATTAAGGTTGCCCAAATGGCTGGTGGTTAGTATCTCGTCTTCTATTCAATGCGTGGATTGGAAACCGCGAGCTTTATCTAAATGGGTGTATTTCTAATGATCTGTCCCCTCTCTCATACTAGGTGGGAAAAAAAAGGAGGTGAAGAAAGAGACCCGGTTAGGACTTTCCTTCAAAAAGGACGACAACTTTGGAGAATGGTATTCTGAGGTATATATTAATTATGTCATCTTTGCTTTCTAATTTTTCAGTGCTTCATCTATCTAAATTTTGGAATTTAGGGAGACATCCTGTTGTTGGAAGTGGGTATGTTGAAAGAGGTTCTTGTTTTCTGCCCCTGTTTTTTCCTCGTGAAATAGAGTCTTATTATCTGACAACAGAATGGATCTTATTGCACCTATTACTTGGTTTAGTGTGTGTTAATAGGATATTTACTGTGAAATTGTACTAAACACGATGAACTATACTTGGTTCAAACTCCTTCTATGATGTACTTCCCTGATCTTATATGACATTTTGCAATGTTCTACATTTGTTAATTAGCTTTATTTTTGCTTTTTTAGGTGGTTGTCAATGGCGAGATGATTGAGTACTATGATATATCTGGTTGTTACATTCTGAGGCCATGGGCAATGTCAATTTGGGAGACCATGCAAGTAAGTTCACTCTTTGTCCGATTATTTTAACATTTCATTTCTGATTTTGTTATTCTCCATGCCATTAGATCTCTTTTGGTCGATTTTCTGATAGGGTTTGGATGTTTTGTAATACGTCAGTTCAATGATGCTTGAGTGATCAGATACTTCGCTGGTTTTTTCTGTATTTAAAAATCTGCTGGTTGTTTTCTTTCTTTTCTTAGCAATTTCATGGTTTTCTGTTGCAGCTTATAATAATTGTGCATTAACTAGTGGTGGGGATAATTTACTTTTCCTGTTATGTCAATATGCAGACATTCTTTGATGCAGAAATCAAGAAAATGAGGATTAAAAACTGCTACTTTCCCCTCTTTGTGTCATCCAGTGTTTTGGAAAAGGAGAAAGATCACATTGAAGGCTTTGCTCCAGAGGTTAGAAATAATTGTTATTTTCTTGCCACATTTTGTTTTGGAAGCTTTCTTTTGTGAACTGTTCAAGGATGCTTCAGTAGTTGAGAATTACCTTCTTACTACCCTCGGATCGTTTTGATTTGTGTGCAGTGGACTAATTACATTTAACACAGACATTTAGAGAGGGAAATAGCTCATAGGAGTTGAACTGTAGAAACAGAGTTCTGATATATATATTTTTCCAAATATGTTGGTATTGATTTTCAATGTTAGATTAAGGGTTAATTTTTCCTTATGGGAGTAGAATCTTTGTTTAGACTATGCTAGCAATGTAGCCATCTTTATTTATTCCTGATCTTTTTGTCTGAAATCTGAAAATTGTGCTTTTTTTTCTGAAAATTTTGTATAAAAGTTTGGAACTTTATTTACAGCCAAAAATAGAAGAGAAGATACAAAATGTGTGTCATGGTTGTTGAAAGGGTGTTGCTTTGTTGATGCACTTCTAGCAGTCACTACCATAAGTGAAGTTGTCCACTTCCATGGCACACAAATGGGAACTGAACTATTTTGGCAACTTTATGGCTTGCTCTTTCTTCAATTTAGGTCGCTTGGGTGACAAAATCTGGGAAATCTGATTTGGAAATTCCTATTGCGATTCGTCCAACTAGTGAGACAGTCATGTACCCCTATTTCTCTAAGTGGATAAGGGGACACCGGGACTTACCTTTGAAACTTAACCAGTGGTGCAATGTTGTTCGTTGGGAGTTCAGCAATCCTACTCCATTTATTAGGTATGATATTTTTGAAATCAGATCATCCTGAACTTCTGGTTTTTATTTTTCCATATGCTTTTGGTTTAAGTAATGTTTTTTACGCTTTATCTTTTAGGAAATGTGTTTTTTAAAGGTTTATAGCCATTATGTATTAGGTATCTTTTTGTCATGAGGATGCTTGGATTGATACTTGATGTTGGTTTTATTGAAGTAAATATTTTTTGAACTTTTCTGATGAGATATAATAACTACCGGTTGCTCTCAATGGTGCACATTTTCCTTACGTTTGGTTTAGTTGTTCCATTACGTGTTTACAGGATATTCTGCAAATATCTTGATATATGCATCTTCCCCCCTTCCATATTCGTGTGCTTGAAATACTTCATAACATACTTTGCCTTTTCAGGAGCCGTGAGTTCCTTTGGCAGGAAGGGCATACTGCTTTTGCAACAAAGGCAGAAGCTGATGAAGAGGTAAATGACTCAGGCATTCAGCTCATTCCTTTTGTACTGGTGACTATATTTTCTGTCTTGTTGTATTCAACTTACAAAGTTCCTAAAAAAAATCAGTTCACTAATTTTAGAAGAGCCTATCACTTGATAAAGTAAGCTGGTTCTTTTATTTATCTAGACACATTGAAGTAAATCATAGAACCTTTAGAGCTTGAAATTGCATATATGTTCAGTCCCTTTTAGACAATGAGTTTCATCAGATATCATTTCTACAACTTCCAGTTTTTGTTGATTTTTTTTTTGCTTTATTTGTTTGATTGAGTTTCTATTTTTGGTTTTCATTTTTCTGTTTCATTGAGTTCCATGACATTAAAAAAAGTTCTTCAGAAATTCCCGAGATCTATTTTGTTCTCATGATATTCGTTCTTGCCTCAAAACTGATTTTCAACCACAGCTTCTGTCGATTGTAAATTATAATTCTTATCAAAGCATAATAATCATGTTATTCAATTGACCACGTGGTGAAACTTTATTAGTTAGCATAAACTATTTTCTTGTTAATAGGAAGGCTCAAACAGTCATACTTAAAACACTTCGTTTTCACTATTACCCAAGATTACAAAAACCAAAGCCAAAAATCCAAAATGAAACTTAACAGTCCTTCAGCTACTTGGTTTTGTTTCTTTTCACCACAAACCAGTTTGTCAGTCTAAGTGTTTATGCTCTAACTTGTCAGTGTTTACTTCTATATTATTGTAGATGATATATCTGGATTTGGATTACTCAACATTCAGATTTTTTTTGTCTTACATCTTATATTTCTATCTGATTTAAAATCATTCCTATGTAAAAGGTGCTTCAAATATTGGAGCTATATAGACGCATATACGAAGAATTCTTGGCTATTCCTGTTATAAGGGGTAAGAAAAGTGAGATGGAAAAGTTTGCTGGTGGACTTTACACAACAAGTGTTGAGGTATTTAATGTACTTATGAATTAGATTGGACTTAGAGATTTATAATCCGTTTATATATTGATGCAATTGATGTAATGCTAGGCATTTATTCCCAACACTGGACGTGGAATACAAGGTGCAACTTCTCATTGTCTGGGGCAGAATTTTGCAAAAATGTTTGAGATAAACTTTGAAAATGAGAAGGGAGAGAAGGGCATGGTCTGGCAGAACTCTTGGGCATACAGCACCAGAACAGTAAGTTCATGATTTCTTTTGACTCGGGGTTAGAGGTGCCATTATGATCCAGGACTTGTCTTATTGTAATTAATAAGTCAGTTTTCCCCATTCAACTTTATTGGTTCATATTTGTTTTTGGGCCAAATTTATAAGTACCTGCAGACACTGTTAGACTTGCTTAGATGTACATTATTGATTAATATATCTTCAGGGAAAACATTTGAATAATTATGTTTGTGACAACTTACTATTGCATTGCTACTTCCATCTTCTCTAATATTTTTTTTTAATTCTGGTAGATTGGGGTAATGGTGATGGTTCATGGAGATGATAAGGGTTTAGTGCTGCCACCTAAAATAGCATCGTTACAAGTCATTGTGGTTCCTGTGCCTTACAAAGATGCTGATACTCGAGGAATATTTGATGCGTGCGCTGATACTGTGGATGCATTGTCTAAGTCTGGTATTCGTGCTGAGGCAGATTTCAGAGAAAATTATTCACCTGGTTGGAAGTATTCTCACTGGGAGATGAAAGGTGTTCCTTTAAGGATTGAAATAGGACCAAAAGACTTGGCAAATAATCAGGTGAGGAACCCCATATTTTTCTGTGCTCTATTACGGCTTGTGTGGTGGTAATTTTATGGTGGAACCTGATTTGATTGTAAAATTAGAATCCGTTGTAGAACTAATTTAGTAACTTTATTCTTGTATGGTTTAAATTTTGATTTAAGAGAAGTAAATTGTTGTCTTGTTGGATAAGTGATAGACTCAACTGATTCTGATGCAATTCCTGCTATATTTTTAAATATAGTTAATATTGGGATGAGGGGTTTTGGAGACCTATAGTGTATATGTGAGTCAGACTGCGTGAATTAATTTCTTGCAAGTCTGGCTGATATCCATTCATCTAACTGAATAGACCACATCCTAATCCAAATAAAGAAAACCAAATAAACAAAGAGGACGAACAACATTCAACCAGTTGACTACCTATATTTTGTATGCTGTAACACTTGTTTTCTCTTATATAAAAGGACTATGTAATATAATATAATTTCTTTTTTACAGGTACGAGTTGTTCGCCGTGATAATGGAGCAAAAGTGGATATAAGTAGGGTTACTTTGGTTGAGCAAGTGAAAGATTTGTTGGATAATGTACAACAAAGCTTATTCAATACCGCCAAAGAAAAGCGAGATGCTTATGTTCAAGTTGTGAAAACTTGGGATGAGTTCAAGGAGGCTCTTAGCCAAAGGAAAATGATCTTAGCTCCTTGGTGTGATGAAGAGGTGAGATAAGTAATGAATTCTACATTTTACTAAGTTGTTGAAATCCTACTGCTACCAAAATTTTTTGTTTAATGGTTCTTTTGATTTGTATTCTCAAAGTTCTTTTTGCAATGTGTTTTGATAAGTGACACTCTTTTTTAATGTAACAGATGGAATATCATTGTTGAAATGTTGTTTTGATTTTATTTTCTATTTCACCGTTATAGATACTGAGTTTCAGAAATATGAACGCCAGTTGATTGATCTGCAGTGAACTTATATGAGAGAAAACCAACTAATTTGCTAGATATTTATGCTTAGATTTCTTTTTGGTGTGATACACCGAACTTTTTATTTTATTTACTATTTTTCTTTGTTTTATTGATTCTAATGTTAATTGCTTTTCTGCAATTGATCTTGTGTAGGCATGAAGCTGGTAACAAATTTTATTGGGTGTTAACTCTGTGCTCACTGAACTCCTATTGTCATGTTGCAGGAGGTGGAAAAGGATGTGAAGGAACGGACAAAAGGTGAAATGGGTGCAGCTAAATCCCTTTGCAGCCCATTTGATCAGCCAGAGCTCCCTGAAGGTATATGAAGCTCAATCTTATAGAAATTGGTGGTCATGATATGCTGAAAATTCAGTCTCATTGTCCCTTCAAATTTGCGCATTTTATTTCATCTGGCTTTTGCAGTTGTCTAAGTTCCAACTTGATATTTAGGCATAAATGTCAAATAGTAATGAGTATGTAACTTATTGTGCACCTTGATTTTTCCCTGTTCTGCCGACAGTAGCATGCCATTAACATCAAAACACTTGCTATGCTAAATATTTTCAGGTACAAAATGCTTTGCATCAGGAAAGCCTGCAAAGAAATGGACATATTGGGGCAGGAGCTACTAGGAGGTTGAGTTGCAATATCCTTCCTGGTCTTGTGCATGCACTTTATTGCAGATGCTTGTATACAATTAATCCCAGAAATTTTTTTGGGGCATACAGATTTTTTACTCGATTGAAACTGTAATTGTTCGTCAATTTTGATTTTATGCAATCTTATGTTATTCCCCACTGATTTGAGATTTTGTTTTTCTCGCCGAATTATATCATCGATTACAGATGCCATATTTTCAATTATGCTGGACAATCTTTTATTTCAGATATTTGTATAAGAAGTATTTAGTTGTTTTATGTCACTTTTTGTGTAAAGCTTAAAATCTTATTGGTTAAAATTGCACTAACAAGAATATAGATGCCTTTGAGGTATATTGACGACTCTTTGCATTTAACCATAATTTTTAAACCCTTTCAGTGTTTGATGGTTTTCATTTAGTTCCTGTCATAAATTTGGGTTCTGAAAATTTTTAATTTTGGAGTCCGGACGTCAGAGCAGTCATACTAGCATACTTATCCAATGGATTTCAGATTTTAACAAGTTAATTGTCTTGCAATGACCTGCAAGTCTTTATAGATATTGGTGGGAAGCTTTGTCAATAGATGTCAATAGAAGAGGAAATATAGAAATAGATAGATGAACCCAGGTAGAGCATGCTAGTGTTTCGGACTTTATTGATATGAAAATAAGTTAGGATTACCCCATGCCCCTCATACCTCACTCGTAACCTGTTATACCCAACCCCCTTGTTAGAGAATCCTAACTATCGTGCCACCTCACTCCTTTAGATGGTACTAGCATTCTAACAAAAAACAGTCTTCAGCTTGTCGTGAAGCTAGCTGTTGGAACCTTTTTCCTTTCATATTGAGCGGGAGTTGGAGGCTTAACAATATGGCCCCTATGTAAGGTGGGAAATTGTTGGGCAATTGTATCATAAGGTACTCATGATGCTTCAAATTCTAAAAGATCTTTCCATTTAACAAAAATTTTAGTTGCAGCATTTGGTTTTCCTTTAGTTAGTCAAAAAGTTGCCTCCCAATTGTATTTAATAGGGCTTATATTTTGTTTGTCTTATTTTAGCTCTCCTATGAAGAAGAAACAAATTCAAATAAGTTGGAGCCAAGTTGAAGAAGCTTTGATATGATTGTAGATGACCATGAATATAACATAGATCCATTTTCAAAACACGATTCAAATATGGTCCCATGTTTTGTCCTTTTCTTTTTTCTCTCTGTGAGAGTACCATACGAAAAACAGAGCCTAAACTTGGACCCCTTTCTCCTAGCCTTCATACATATATATGCCCAAGATGAATCCTCAGATATGTGAAGAACTTGAGATTAATATGAGTCTGTTAAATCTATCTTGGATGAGACGCTTTGAATATTTTTCATGAGAATAAAGGGAAGCTTTTAGGCTATGTTTGGTTGGGGTTTTTCAATGGAATGAAATGGAATATAATATTATTCCATCGTTTGAAGGGAGGGTTTATAATGGAATAGAATAAAATGAGATAGAAGAGGAGGGTTATATATTACATCCTATTTTATCCTAAACAGTAAAAATTTAAAACCTCTTATTTGGGAGGTTTAAGATGGAATGTAAAATGATAAATAACTTTATACTATATTACATTATAAACCTTTAATCCAAACAACATTTCCATCATTCCCAAATGACAATTTTTAAATATTACTTCTATTTACATTCCATTCCATTAAAAATCATTCTATTCTATTCGATTTCATTAAAAACTTTACTTCCATCAGCCTTAGGGATTAGACAAAGGAGGATGATTGAAAACAATCATAAGGGGCCACAATCATCTTTAGATAAGAACAAAGCAATTTTGGAGACAAAACAGGGAATTTCATCTAGATTTAACAAAAGAACATCAAGAATTCAAGATCCTCTAAAATGATTTCTTTTATCTTGTTTTCTTTCGTTATTATTATTGGGTTCCTTATTCTTACAATGAACTAAATTGGGATAGATGTAGATGTGATGAACCTTAGAACTTCTATTTTTGATTGATTATTTGATTTAATGAAAGATTTAAAGTTATCTTTCGAATTATGCATGATTACCTATTGTGGTTAGATTAAAATATGTTAGCGTTTTGATTCAATTTTAGATTTCATGTATAGCTATTAAAAAATCATATGTATGAACAGATTGTGATATGAATAAGAAGATTTACACAGAATTCTAGAAATACAACCAGATAGTGAGAGGAGTGGCGACCCAGGTCCAGATCTGAAACGGTTAGCGACCCAACTCCAAATCTGAAGCCCCAGATTCAGATCTGAAGTGCAAAAACAGTGAGATGCAGGATTCGTGCTCGTAGGTCTCAAGCTACTGATTCCGCTTCACGAATCTGGCTTGTATTTGCTCGAAATCAAAGATTCCTTCTCCTCATGAAAAATTATGTAAAAAAGATGAGTAGTAAGTTTCATCATGGGTTTGTCAAAACGATAATTGAGATAAGAAACAGGAATCAGTTGATTTTCTATGCAGGAAAACGCGTTGCCAAAATATAGAGAAACGTTATTTTCTTGTTTTCATAAAACTGTTGCGGTTTTTTAATTTTGAGAAACAAGAAATCACAACAACGATAGACAAACACATTTTATTGCTTTTTTTTCATTTTTTACAAAAACGAAAACAAAAAACAAAAAAAAACAGAAACAAACAGCCCCTAAAGTTTCTTCTTTAGAACACTTCAATACTTCTTCCTCACTGCCTCGCTCTCTAATTTAATTGCGCTCTTTACTCTTAGTTGAATCAATGCTTGAGATCTCTAGGTTATCCTTGAGAGGCATTTTATACGACAATAAACCTCCTAATGCTTCCTCCTTCGAAAAAAACTATATACCTTTAAGAAAGGTGCAATCTCCATCAATGATTTTCTCTATGTCATCTCCACAATTATTGACGAGCTTATGACCATCGTGAAGTCAATCTTATTCTTTTACCTTAAACATCCTCTATGTGGAGTATAAGTTATTCATTAATATTGTTGAACACTATAACTCTATTATCTCATTTTTTGATATTTAAATTAAGCTTCTATCTATGAGTAGTTGCTTCTTTAATACCATTCAAACAATGTTAGCTACCTTTTACTATAGTGGTAAACCTTTGCATAGTGCTGGTAGGAGCGAGACTCTCGCCTCTCATAAGGGAGGAATCTTTAATCCAATGGCCATTCTTTTAATCACTAACGAGTCATGGTCTCTCATGGCCCATTGGGCCTATCCACATCAGCACTCCCTTATGGTGCCTTAACTTCTCTTTTCAATCCAGTCTAAATCAAACCTGAATCACTCTTCACATGTCCAACTATAAATCACCATCATAATGTCAAATTTATCAAAAATAGGGACATATAATTGCATAATATTGTTTAAGGTACTCAAAATTTTGGTATCTTCAATTTTGGCCCCAACTTAAACCCAATACACTTACCATAACTTTCTCTGCCATGAATGTCTAGATTAATATGAACACTCGATAATTTAATTCTAATGGTGTTATTGAATAGTCAACTGACATTGATGTCACTGCTCACATTACAATCAATCCTCAATTTATGGAATTTGAAACTTTGTATGAGGGTTCAAACTAAGTGATTATTAGTAATACACATGCCCTCCTTGTTTATTTTAATGGTACTTTAACATTTTCTATCCATACTTGTCTGCTTCACTTTAATGATATTTTAACTTACTCCCCTACACTTTCTCCTTTGATACCTATAACAAGTCCACATGTAGTAACTTAATAATCAAGACAAATAAGGTCCAAACACTACCCAAACATTGACATACAACCATGCAAAATGTATGTACATCAAAATACATGAAAAGCATGCAAAACCTAAGCTTAAAAATTTTCATTTATAACCTAACATGCAATTTATCATATACAATCACATACATATGCAAGTTATATGAAAATAACATAAAACCTAGGCTAAACATCTTAGTATGTATACATAAACATACAAATTATCACATAAAATGACATATAACAAATATCACTTATCAACTCCTCCACACTTACACTTTTGCTTGTCCTAAAGTAAAATCAAACACAAAACAACACAATGCACACAAATTCACACAAGCATGCACACATGCAACATAAAATTAATGGTTCAATGGCCTTGACCTTATGGAATTAACTTGTTCTTAAACAACAATTATTCAATAAGTTTAATTATATCAACCAATTCCATCATGTTTAAGCACTTTAATATAAACATATTTATCGATCAAAATATAAACAACTTAGTCTTACATCTATGAGACTTACAAACATGCATTTACTATTATTGATAAATCAAAAAGCTTAACTATCACTAATTCTCCTTCCATGAAAGTTATTGCTATTTTTACAAGATTAATAGGTTTTCGACTTACCTTCCAAAGGGTAAGGTAAGTCGAAGAATATGTCTAAGTCAAGAGATGCCTAGAAAACTAGAACATGTCACTACTGTACCAAACTTAGTCATAAAAATGAGTTCTGCTACTCGTAGAAGAGAGACCAAAAGAAACAAGACATCTAAAAGGATGGAGACAACAATAACATAACAGTCATGAGATCTGCTACACGTAGAAGAGAGACCAAATGATGAAGGGTTGCTAATTTATGCGACCAGTGAGCGTCACCATATTAGTCACTCACATTCCAAATAGCTTGTTGATATAGGGGCATCCTAACATTGTGTTCCAAAGAGGAAATACTTCACCAACTACAGAAGTGATGATGTTGTAAGTGTGAAGATGGAAAACCATAGTTCTGTTAACATCGTCAATGGATGTGATATACGAGTAAAATTGAGTGCGTTTTGGCATTGAGAGGTTTACAACATATAAGCTTACATCTCAATTTATTATTTATAAATTTGTTTAAGAAAGAGAGATACCAATATACTTTTGGAGATGGGAAGTGGAGTCTGTCTAAATGAGCATCGATGGTTAGCTGTGGTGGATTGGGTTGCACTCGAATAAGACACACTTGAAGGTGTGTGTTAGGGAATTACATGTTATTCAAGAATATATTTCACCAAATTTGTGGGACTGGAGATTAGGATACAATAGCGAGAAGGGTATTAAGTTGTTAGTTGGAAAATCAATTATCCCTAGTGATTGATCCTTTAGGGGTTAAGGTCAATATTAATTTAAATGTAAGTGCACAATGTAACTATAGTTAGCTCAAGCAAGTACGAGTCGATCCCATGAAGACTATAATTACTATTAGTTAACCTTTTTCTATTATCTAGCCTAAGAATCAAATTTTGGCTTTTAATTAAAAATAAAGCTAAACAAATAGACTAAGATATTATTAAACAATTTGAACTTTGGATAAGTAAAATACGAAGAAAAATCAATATCAAATAGTAGCGATTAGGTGATGAATCCCCTATCTTTGAATTATTAACCTTTTATCATAAAATTAAATTATTGATTATTGGACCAAAAATTTCTATCTTATGTTAACAACTCTTTCGAGACTATTAACAACTCATCCATCAGTTGATTAACGAAAATCTTTCTAGTTAAAACCCCTAAGATTGCATTATTGATTTATGAATTCTATTATTAAGTTTGACTCTTATCTAGAGGATTTATGTCAACTTATCTCTAGGTTTGCATGCTACTCCTTCCAATTATGGTAGATATATTCATACAAGAGGATTTTTCAATCTCAATTATATAAAATCAAATCATGTACTAATATTTCGGATATATTAAAACAAGAGTAAAACACACAATTGAATCATAATAATTAATTAATATAATTGATTTAAATAAAAAATTAAAAATATTGTTAAACCAAACTAGGGCACTAAACACATTTAGTTACTAATCGTAGAAAACAAAATCAAAGATAAACATGAAGAAAAATTAATAAACAACAAAGGAATCATAATTCTAAATCTCCCTTTTTGTTATATTGAATCTTCTTGCAAATTTGAATTTGATGGAGCTATCTACTGAATCTCATGATGTTAACTTTGTGTTCTTCTCATCCTTTGATCAAAATCGTCACCTCATTAGGTGTTTTACATCTCAAAACTGCTTAGCGATTCAACTCTCCCTTGTTTGCCTCCTCTCACATCCTTTTATAGTAAAAATTAGGGTTTCTAGAACATACACTATCACTTACACGACCATGTAGCTCCAAAAATACCTAAATCATGACTTTACATGTTCTTAGAGACTTACACAACTACATACACGACCATGTATCTCCAAATGGCTTCAAATCTCATTTTATGCCATGATTTCATCTGAATTTTACTCTTTTTTGTCGATGAAGGCAATTATCAGCTATAAATCCCCATGGAGCAAATTAAGTACCAAATATACAATAAAACTATAAATATCAAACAAAACACATGTAGTATGGGTGTATAATTATAGTCAAATGCGCATCTATCAAACGTCCTCACACTTAAGTTTTTATTTGTCCTTAGGCAAACCATAATCTAAATTATCAACTTTACAAGTATCTATCCCTCCCTAACCTCAACATATCCATACATACTTTAAATGATCAAATTATACTAATCTAATTAACATACAATTAGATTCAAGTTATCTTAAAACTAACTTCACAAGTCAATATCACTAGTAATCAAATCAATAATCTTTTTAAAATCAAAAGCATTAATCTTCACATCCTCACCAGGGTTTCGATCAATGCACTTAAGTGTTTAGGGTGAAAAGTATGGGAACTCTCCAATTAATACATAACAAAACTTTCAACCTTAAGCTTGCAATATTATCACATCTCCACCACTTATAAGTATATTAGAAACAAAAATCAAAAGGTTTTTTATAAGGGTTTAATTGAGATTAGGTAAGATATGATTGGGATAATATAAAGATTGCTAAAATTGAAAGAAATATACAATAGACAAGATTACAAGAGACTTGTTCTTTTATAAAATAGGCCCTTCATAATATGAGTCCCTCTCATTTTTTCTTTTCCATTTTTATGCCCGCGATATACTTTTTTTTACAATATCGAGCATTCATCATGTTCAAAAATTGAAGAAATGTTGGACCTTTCAAAATTCAAATTTCAAATAATCAAGTAATTATAAATACTTTCAAGGTTTAAATTAATAAAAAGGCTTCAAAGATAGGATAAAGGTTAATAATTCGGTTATAATTAATGAAATAAAGCTCAAAATTGATTATTCCTAAGGGATAAAGTATAGTAGGTAATTTTCAAAGAAATAGGCTTAAACAACTGTTAAATCTAAGTGTCTTTATCACTTTAATGCTTCTATTTTAACAATTTGTGGTCTCAATATGCATAACAATAGCAGGTTATAGAATTCTTCAACTATGCATGATAACACATGAAATAAATAAAAGAGCTTCAAATATTTGAATTTTTTGCTTTTAGGGTCAAAAGATTCCAAAAAGATTGGTCTTATGTGTGTAAATAATATGCATTTTTCATTCAAATTGATTATCTCAATGACTACTAAAAATGACTTATAAAAGAAAGTGTATTTTTACTACCACTTTTTGCATACTAATTCAAATCAATATTCAATAATGAAACAAAGTATTTATAGATAGATTTCAATTAACTAAGAAGATCGGTTAATAAATTTAATAACAAAGATTACAATAAGCTTAAGAAAATTGTTAACCCCTTCTCCGTACTTAAAGTTATACATTGTCCTCAATGTACACAATATAAACATATATGAAAAGTGAGAAAGTGGAATTTTTCGGTACTTTCTTGCGTAATAAGATTTTCTAATTTTTGATTTTGGGATTGTCCATCTGATTCTAGATACTAACATCCTTGCAAAATATAAAGAAAAAGGGATAAAAAGAAAAAATAAAAATAAAGAACAGAAATATGAATGAAAATGGAATAACATAAAAGAAAATAACATTAAAGTCCAATGTTAACACCAAAAATGGAAACAACAAGAAACAAAAATTAAAACAAAACCTATCCTAATTTATGGGTTGCCTCATATGCAGCGCTTGTTTAACGTTGTTAACTCGAGGTACCCTGCACATTACCATCATACTGAGTCTATAATTAGTGGCTTTTTTTTCCACCCATTTCTCCATATAGTAGTTTTGTAGCCTGTAAGTAAGCCACATGTTGTAAAATGATAATAAGAGAATAATTTATTGAATTACTAACTCCTATGTACTGCATTAAAGCTCTTTTTAATGAAAAATTGTTAATAAAATAAGGAATAACAAAACTCTCTGAATCTTCAATTGATACAAGCAGTTTGTCTTGCAAGAACTGGGAACCCTCCGTACTTAAGATGACTACCAATGATTCATCAGCAGTTTCCTACATTGGCTCCTCTTTTAATTCTTCCTTAGTCTTTTTTGTCTACTCTTCCACTTTCTCTTCCTGGATAAAGACTTCTTCCTCTTTTTCTAATTCAATCATCTTTTGCCACTTCTTTACTTCCTCTTTTTCTAAGAAAAGGCTTCCTGCTCTTCTTTTTTGCTCTGCTACCTCTATCATCTGTTCATCATTCTCTCTTACAACAACAGTTACCTTCTCACCTTCTTGAGATGCAACTTCATTCATGAAATAAACCTTCCTCTCTTCTTCACTCTGGGACATTAGTAAGCTCAGATAGTATAAGGTACTATGCTCAATATATTCTGGTGCAAAAATCTCTCCTCGAATTCAGGTCGGCTAGCTTCACTTTTGGCAAGGTATACCATTATTTTATCTATAATACTTTCTTCTTGCTATTGTTGTTGTACATATTCAGTTAGAGTGTAGTCATTCCATTCATATGCGTAATGGTTACTCCACTCTGAATTATACATATTATCATAGTGTACATTCCGAGACCAATTCTGCATGCTTGATTGCTCTTATATACATTTTGGTGTCTGACATTCATGATTGTAGTAATTACTCCCACAAATTTCACAATAAAACATGGATATTAGTTAAGCTTTTAAAAACATGTCAAGAAACATCTCTTTCCAATATGGTAATGTTACATATTGCGATGACATATCATAACTCTTATAAGAATATTGACTGCTCCACCCCTTCCATTGTGAGTTGTGGCTATGACAATGAATTGTAAATCCTAACAATAAGTCACAAACTCAAAGTCAAAGTAGAGAATTTCAAAAGATAATTAAATCAGCAAGCCAAAAATTAAGTGAAATACAAAATAAATAAATAAATACAAAAAATAATAGTTAGATTAATAAAATTCGAGCTTTCCTAATATTACTGTCCCCAATAATGACCCTAAAAACTTGATTAATCCTCTAAGAGTTAAGGTCAAGATTAATTTAATCATAAGTGCACAACGTAACTATAACTAACACAACCAAGTACAGGTAAATCCCACGAAGATGGTAATTATTAGTAGTTACCTTTTTTAGTAGTGGCTAGGTGATGAATCTACCTAAGTATCTTTGAATTATAAAAATTTTATCATGCAATTTTGTTATTAATTATTGGATTGTGAAAATTCCTATCTTATGTTAATAACTCTCTCATGACTATTAAAAACTAACCCATAAGTTGTTTAAGATAAATCTTTCTAGTTAAAATCCCTAGGATTGTATTATTGATTTATGAATTTTGATTTTAGATTTGACCCTAGTTTGAGAATTTATATATTGAGGAATTATATCAACCTATCTCTAGGTTTGCATACAACTTCTTCAAATTATGGTAGATCTATTCATATATAAAGATTTCTCAATCTCAATTATATGATATCAAGTCATGCATTAATATTCCAGATATATTAGAACAAGAGTAAAATACATAATTGAATCACAATAATCAATCATTATAATTGCTTTGAATAAAAAATTTAAACATATTGTTATCCTAAACTAGATCATACCAAGACACTAAACATGTTTATTTACTAATCATAAAAAACAAGATTAAAGAAAAACATAAAGAAAAACTAATAGAAAATAAAGGATCATAATTCTAAATCTCTCTGTTTCTTATATTAAATCTTCTTATAAGTTTGGATTTAGTATAGTTATCTACTAGATCTCTTGATGTTAATTTTATCCTCATCCCTTAATCAAAATCATCACCTCTCTAAGTGTTTTACATCTAAAAACTACTTAATAATTCAACACTCGCTTTTTAACCTCCGCTAACATCCTTTTATAGTAAAAGTTAAGGTTCCTGGGACATACACAATTACTTACAATAGACATGTAGGTGATTGTGTAGCTCAAAGAATACCTAAAATTGTGACTTTATACGTTTTCAGAGACTTACATGGTCATGTATCTTCAAGGAGCTTCAAATATTTGTTTTATATTATGATTTCATTTGAATTTTTGTCCTTTTTGTCCATGAAGGCAGTTATCACCAATATATGCACTTGGAGCAAATTAAGTACCAAATATACAACAAAACTATTAAATATCAAGCAAAACACATGAAATATGAGTATATAATTATAGTTAAATATGGGTATATAATTATAGTCTATCATTTAGGAAGTCTATAATTTCTCTCAACCCCTATAATTATTGTATGACTGGAAAGTAGCATCGAGTTTTGTTTTATCAAAGGACTACTAGAAGGAAGGAGAAGTTAGAGCTAGTGCACTTTACCATGTGTGGTCCCATAGAGGTAGAAACCTTAGGAGGTAACAAGTATTTTTGTTACATTTATCTTGCTACATGCAAGATTTAGGTCTTCATGTTGGAAACAAAAGTTATGTTTATGAGACCTTTTGAAAATTTCATATCATAGTGGAAAGGGAGATAGAGAGAAAGCTTAAATGTCTTCAAATCAATAATGGTAGAGAGTATAACTCCAATGAAATTGAAGAATATTATGTAATATATGGCATAAGACAAGAGAAGATGAAACCTAATACACTATAGCACAATGGTGTTACCGAGATGATGCATAGAACCATTGTGGAGAATGTTTAGTGTATGCTTTGAATGTCAAAACTACTAAAGTCCTTTTGGGGTGAGGCAATATGAACCACATTGTACATGATTAACATAACTCCTTTTATCCTATTGGAGCTTGACATCCCCAAGAGAGTATCAAAACTAGATTTGAAGACTATTCCTTATGTGTTCGTATGGTGATGGGGAGTTTGGATACAAGCTTTACGACCCAAAAAACTAGAAGGTTACATAAGCAGGGACATAATTCTCTACGACCATAAGATAGGTGCAAATTGCATAAAAGAAGACAATACTACTTCCAACAGTTTGTTGTTCGGTACTATAGATTCTACCCATATTTATACTTCTGTTGATTAACCTACAGGTGAAGAAGGCAAGCATAAGCTAGCACAGGATGATAATGATTAGGGGTAATATGATGGTGATGAGTCATATGAGACATATCCTGTCGATGAATTAGAGGAGGTCCACGAACATTATGATCATGAGGAGGAACTTGTTTAAATATTGAAAGATGTCTAACTTTAAAGGGCAACTATAGTGAAGAGACCTTCGATAAAATAGCCTATTTTGGATTGTCTCGTAGTCACTGCTGAAGGGGAACCAGAGAAATTTCAAAAAGTTCTGTCACTTGAAGACAAAGACTGTTGGCTTAAAGAAATGTAAGAGGACATGAACTTATTAAAAAAGAATGTGACTTGTGAGTTATTGAAACTTCCCAAAATCAATAAGGCTTCGAAAAATAGATGAGTATTTAAGATTAAGAAAAATGGTGACAAACTAGTAGAGCATAAAAGATTGTTGGTGAAGGGATATAATTAAAATCAGGGTATCAATTTTAACGAGATTTTCTCCTCAGTAGTTAAGATGACATCAATATGTATAGTATTGGGACTAGTTGCAAGTTTGGATCTTGAACTAGGGCACCTTGATGTCAAGACTACTTTTTGACATAGCGATTTGAAAGAGGATATTATTGAAGTAAATCACTTGTTAGTATAGTCTTTATGAACAGTATACAAAATGTACAAGAAGGAGGGGTTGAATTGTGTATTCTTTTTCATAAATACAATCCCCTTTGATATTTTTTTGAAAACTAACTGTTTCAAAGTTACTAAGTGAATATCATAACTGTTATATGAGAATATCTTCAAGATTAAATCGCAATTAACTTCTATACACTTGTATACGAACAATAGAAATTAAACTTAAAGAGTTAGAGAGTAGACACAACGAATTTATCCTGGTTCACCCTAAACCTTGGGCTACGTTCAGTCATCAGAACTTTTATGAGATTTCACTATTCTTCTCAAACTGTACAAGTATTCTTTCTCTACAGAGTCTCTTCAGGTCTCTTACACTAAGTATTATTTTTGCTCACTTAGCCTCTTCAAGCTCTCAGCTTTTCCTCTCTTTTACAAGAAAGATATTGCGAGCTTTGTTATAGTAATGACAGCTATAGTGTTTCGCCCAACAAATACAGTATTTTGCAAAAGTTCAAAAACTTAATTTCACTAACTCAAATCACTAACTTTTTCAGTCTTTGACTTCGACTTGTATTTATAGCCTTCATCTCCAACTGCTTCTTGCTCTTTGTTTCTTGTTTCTTTGCAGGAACTGTTATTCAGTTGAGTTCTGTAACTAACTCAAACTGATTAACAGTCCGACGTACTATCGGGTTTTCATCTTCGTATCTTCTTACTTTTGTATCTTTTTACTTTCCGAGCTTCTTCCTTCTTACTTTTGTATTTTCTTACTTTCCACGCTTCTTCCTTCTTAGTTTCGCTTCCTTCTTAGTATCCGTTTCCTTCTTAGTTTTGCTTCCTTCTTAGTTTCCGCTTCATTCTTAGTTTTGCTTCCTTCTTAGTTTTCGCTTCCTTTTTATTTTTGCTTCGTTCTTAGTTTTCGCTTCCTTCTTACTTTTGCTTCCTTCTTAGTTTTCGCTTCCTTTTTAGTTTTTGCTTCCTTCTTATTTTTGCTTCCTTTTTAATTTCCGTTTCCTTCTTAGTTTCGACTTCCTTCTTAGTTTCCGCTTCCTTTTTAGTTTTTGCTTCCTTCTTAGTTTTCTTCACACTTAACACACATATTATTTCTAATATTATTATTATTTGAATGTCACCAAAATTATTAGACGTAAAGTCATTTTGACTTAACAATTTACACAGAGCAGTCAGAAGGGTTCAAAGTCAAAGAAAAAAGGACTTTATATGCAAGTTAAAGAAGAGTCTTTATGGGCTCAAATAGACACCAAGATAGTGGTATAAGAAGTTTGATTTGTTTATGATGAGAAATAGGTATAAACAAATGTTAGTTAATACTTATGTATATTTTATAAAATTCCCTAATGGTCACTTCATTATTCCTATCTTGTATGTGGATGATATGTAGATACTGGGACAAGATACTAGTATGATTTTCAGGTTGCAAAAGGACTTGTCCAAGTACTTTGGCATGAAAGATTTAGGTCTTGCAAAACAACTTTTAGACATGGAGATCATTCGTGACAGTAAGGATGGAAACTTATAAATGTCATATGAGAAATATATTAAATAGGTGTTTGAAAGACTTAATATGAAGCATGCCAAGCTAGTGAGTACACCATTAGTAGCTCATTCCAAGTTGAGTAAGAGAGCTTGTCCTACTACCAAAAAGGAGAAAGAGAATGTATCCTCAATTCCATATTTCTCAGTTGTTGGTTCCTTAATGTATATCACGATATGCACTAGCTAGATCAGATTTCACACACATTGTTGGATTAGTAAGTAGATTTTTATCCGATTCGAGAAAGATACATTAGGAAGCAAAAAAGTAGATCTTCAAATATCTGCAAGGCACTTCTAAATTGTGTTTGTTTTCTAGAAGTAGTAAGCTAATTCTAGAAGAATACATATATTTGGACATGGTTGGTGATCTAAATAATAACAAAAAGTCGACCTCATGCTATTTATTCAAATTTACGAGGGAGATATTTCTTAGCTATCTATATCATAAAAGTGTATAACTTTGTCTACTGATAAGGTGAAATATGTTGCAGCTGCGGAAGTTGGAAAGGAGATGCTTTGGTGGAAGTGATATCTTCAAGAATTGGACATGAAACAAGATGAGTACATGGTTTATTATAATAGTCAAAGTGTTATGAATTTACGCAAAAATTTCATGTATCTTTCCCACATTAAGCACATAGGTATCACTGGTTGTGATCTGTGGTTAAGGAGCAACTAATAAAGTTGAAGAAGATTCACAAGGACAAGAATAGTGTTGACATGTTAACGAAGGTGGTTCTTAGGAGTAAGCTTAAGCTTTGTAGTAAGCTTGCTAGGATGGTTTTAAAGTGAATCATGGGTGATAGATTTCTCCACCTAAATGGGATAAAGAGGGAGATTGATGTGGGTCTAGCCCTCTTTTATGGATATTTCTTTGTTTAATACCACTAAATCTGGACTCCAAAAGTCTTACTTATTTTCATGGATAAAAAGGAATAAAGCCTGGATAGATTTCAGGTAAAAATTGATGATTGGAAGTTGTTTTTGGAGGACATGTCTATGTCAATAGTGGACATGGTTGTATGAATGACTGTGTAAGCTTCTGTAGCTGTGTGCAAGTTAAAAGGCAATGTTTCAAGATCAGACACGCTTGTGTGGAGTTAAACATGGCCATATAAGTGGAGGACACGATTGCGTCTGCTAATCATGTAACTCACTATAATCGTGTATCTATAACGTTAAGATTTAAAGCTTAAATTGTCGCATATAGTGATGGTCGTACATAGTGACCAAGTGCAGTATAAGATCTTATCCTTTTGATATTTAAAGAGAGATTGAAGTTGCATGAGACAAACACTCAACAAAAAAGAGTTTTAGAGTCTAAATAGCATTCATCAATTACAACTCTATCGAAGTTTGATCTCTAGGATTAGTTGAGAGTAATATTGTTATATATATGTCAATTTGTACTCTACTCTAGAAGTTTTTTTTTAAGAGAGCTAACAAAAGAGAGAGCTAAAGAGTTCAGCTATGGTTGTCTTGTGAGGTGTTCTTGAGTAAGATAGTTTGAAACCTTTATCGTTTGTATCCTACTATTTGATTTTAGTAAATTTTATTGTCGGTTTGTTCCGTAATTTTAACTCTAATTTTCATGCTAAAATCTTGTGTTTATTATCTTTTAGTTATCTTTATCGTTTGAGTGGTTTGTTATTGGTCGAATGAACATGAACATTTTGTGAACATTATTGCTTGGAGCCCTAATATCAACAAGAAATGATGCAACATACTAGGTCACATATTTTGCAATAGATGGATTATCTATGCAATATGAATGATCTATATCTGTTTGAATCTTTAGTTCACCTTGAATTACATGACTATTTGATATGCTATTCGGCCAGGTACTTGGCGTTTACTGTGCAAAGAAGTGAGGGTTGGATAATAGAAAACTTTTCTCCGATTACCGTATGTATCTATCTCAAGGTTGACTCTTTGTTTCGGTTTGTTTCACCTATATTTACTAACATATGAATGCTTACTAAACAAGGTAGAACGAGATTCACGCATTTTAAGAGGTTTCATGTACCTCCTTCATTATCGCTAATAGTATATATATTCACGTCCTATCATTGATCTATTTTCTATATTGAAAAACTGCAATGTTTATAAACCCGTCCCATGTATTTATTAAAATTTTAATGGCGATGGATGAATAAGTACTTGTAGTTCATCAGTGACCTTTATACATTATAATTTCAGTAATATAAAATTCCTTTACATGTGGTAATCATATCATACACACTTCAGGACAGACTGTAAAAGCAAACAAAAGGTAACCCTGCTCAAGATCAGCTAATCATCAATAAACAACTTCATTGATAGCATATAAGTTCACAATCCAGACTTAGATAATTAAGGAAAATAATTTTAATCCCTCTTCTCTAATGGAATTTGAGCTCATAAGATATATTAAGATTTTATTACATATCAGGATTTTATGAATAACTCATTTCAAAGTTGCTAATCCACCCAAGACTTTTCGGAGTAGTAATGTAGCTTTAATAACTTTTTTTCCTTAAAAGGTAATCTCGATGTAGAGTACGCATGGGGCAATGCATTGACAGACAACAGATGAAAAATAAAAGGCATCTACGCATTTCTTTTTTTTCGGTTGGCAGCTGAAGCGGACTTCCATGTCGTAGATTTCAATGATATCTCTATGCCTATCAATTGCAATTCGAATAAAAAATGACACATAAGACAGGGAATTATCCGGAAAGACACAAAGTGATCAATCTCCTACATTTAGTTGTGATTATATATATCTTTCGGGCCCCTATAAATAACACACCCGTCGTCCTTAGTTCTTACAAACTCGACGAGGGAAGAGTAACAATAGGACGTAGGATTTCGGCTTCATTATTCTTATTTCTTGGCTCACCCTTGTTATCATCAGCTTAATTGGTGTTTTTTTCTTATAAGTTGAGTTTGAGGCAACACCGAGATGGGAGATATCTCAGGTCCCATGAAGTTTGTTTAGGTGTGAAGGATGATCATAATCATCTTCCTGTCTGTGCTTCCAAAGATTCATTCTTGAGCTTCTCTGTCCCTTTCGTCCAGAAGGTACTAACCCCTGTAAAAAATGTTCTTGTTATACCCTTTCATCTGATTGGATTCTATCTGAGTTCATGTCCAGTTTGAAAGTTTTTTTTTTTTTTGCAGCTGATAGCCGAGCTGATTGGAACATACTTGCTGATATTTGCCGGCTGTTCGTCGGTGACTGTGAATCAGAACTTTGACAAGGTTGTGACGCTACCAGGAATATCAATAGTGTGGGGATTGGCTGTGATGGTTCTGGTTTACTCTGTTGGTCACATCTCGGGTGCCCATTTTAACCCTGCTGTCACCCTTGCCTTTGCCACCTGCAAGAGATTCCCATGGAAACAGGTGATAATATTACAACTAACATGTTGAAAAAAAAAAGAAAAACAGGTGAACTAGTAGGTTCAAGGAATTGACTAACTGGGCAATAAGTTGCTTTGAAATGTTTTGTGTAGGTACCAGCTTATATAGCGTGTCAAGTTGGTGGATCGACTTTGGCCGCAGGAACTATTCGATTACTATTTACTGGGGACCAAAACAAATTTACGGGAACCATGCCAGCAGGTTCAGATATACAATCTTTTGTAGTTGAGTTCATAATCACATTCTACCTCATGTTTGTCGTATCCGGGGTTGCCACTGACAACAGGGCTGTAAGCACCTTTTCCATCCTCTAATTTTTAATATTATGGATATGTTGTTTTGTTCACCTAATTTCTTATTAATAATAGTCTAAAATAATTCAATTTGTTTGATCCAAAAGTGAAAGAGACTCAAATACAAGAAGTCTTAGAAGTAATTTAGCAGAGAATTAATGCATATGAAAGAATCAATTGAGAATTTTAGGATTTTTTTTAAAAAAAAAGTACAGGAGGGCAATTAACTAAAATATAGGAGAATGAACTATAAGTTAGGAAGTTATTTGAGCATAATACGCACGGAAGTTGAGAAAATGACAGAAGAGAGTTAAAAAGGACATGGTTGAGTGGGATCGAAGTTAAGCAATTATAGAATTCTAGAGCATGAATAGTGGTAAGCAGTTAGCTAAAAATATAGAGAAGTGGGGGTAGTTATGCAAAAATTGTTTAAAGATAAGAAGACTATCAATTCAGGACAATTTTCACACAACAACAAAACAATTCCCAAACCTACACAAGCACAATATATCAAAAATCACTCTCTAGAGAAATCAATTAACCTACTTTTGTTATTTTTTTAGCTTTGTTTACTTTGTGAATTCGTGTTTGTTACTTTAAAATATCTGCTTAGTTTGTGATTCCCGTTTGCAACAATCAACTATTTTCTTCAATTTGGATGTCATCACTTCGTCACATTAAGCATTTTGGTAGCTTAGAATTATACTTTCTAAGTTTTATGAAGCTTACTTATATTGTTGATAGAAGTCCATTGTAAATTCTAAGATAATTCCTCCATAGCACACTCACTTTCTAGATTAATACTAAATAATTTGGCACATCCAATAGGACCACAATGTCAAGAACACGAATGGAAAAGAAATCGTTTTGCCTCTAGTCTTGGAGGAAGAAGTCCCTACAGCTGTAGGCAATGAAGGCATTGTATTTTGGGTGGTAGAAAATGTTGAGAAGGCAACCTAGCCTTTATCTAACTTCCCCGTAAGCGAGAACCCAAAATTGCCACACTAGAATGACATTGTTTGTATAAATAAAGTTCAAGAGTTAAAGTCTACTGCTGCCTCCATGACTAACTCAATCAAAATATTGACAAAGAAGGTTGAAAAATTGTCTACCACTTTAATACAATTTACTAGATGAATTTTACCTGATTTAGCAATGCAAATCTTTGAAAGACTCGAGAGACATCGTACTCCTAATGTAATGGAAGTTGGAGAATACAACTACCTTCCAGCTACTTCTTCTGCAGGCAAAAGATATGTCCCTCTATTTAAGAGAGAAGATATCATTGTGGCGCTTCCTCACATTAAACAGTGTAACATTTGATATGTAGTCAAACCCTAACAATAAGACAAGGATCAGGAAGGATGAAGCTAATGGACCATTCTATGGTTTAGGAGGTAACATTGCAACTATAAAATATAGTCCCATTATTCACTCACTACAAATGAGGCTATAAGTTGATATGAAAGTAGTCAGAGAAGTAATTTAGGAATTGTACAAAGCTAGTTTAAGCCAATTTAGCCTTCAAACATTCCATAAACCTTATTCATAACAGATTGGAATCCTTATCCTCGTAGCTACAAAATTTCTTAATCTAACTTTTTTCCTATTGAAGATGGTTAATCCACTATTGAGCGCATCTCTAAATTCACTATACAATATGGAGAGCTTGCCAATTATGAAAACTTAAACTACTTCAAGCTTAGTCTATTCTCGAATTCATTAATAGGGACCACCTTTTCATGATATGTTTTATTCCCTGAGAATTATATTTTTCCTAGGGCTAAAATGGAAAGATTATTTTATACTAAATTTTTTAGAACTACTCCAAAGTTAGCATAATAGAGTTATAGAAGGAAACTCAAAAGAGTGGTGGGAATGCTGATATGTTAATCATTCATTTTAAGAAAATAAGAAGTTAATGCCATATCGTACTTCCAGAAACTAAATATGTGAAATTTGCTTAAAGGGGGATGGATATTGAACTGCAAAAGAAATTTCAAGGTATGGAAATTTGTGATTCCTATAAGTTAGCAGCGAAGTCTCTAAATATGAAGAGCTTCTTAGAGAAGAACATCGTCATCATAAGAAGAATTTGCTAGGCATTTATATTACTGAGACAAATTCTTATGATTTGGTAGTAGCCAAAGTCGACATCCTTAGAACTTGTGTTCACCCTTTCTTGAAGCACAAATTCCTAAAAGTTAGCTCCATTGATCCAAGTTCAGTTCACCTTTAAAACCTCCATAATAGAGGAGATTTTTTATTATTTATTACAAGAAAAGTTTATTACCTTGCCCTAATAGCATATAATTTCTATGAAAGAGGAAATCAGAAGCAAAGACCAATTCCAATATCTCAATACTTGGAACTATTTGATAAATTCATATTGAAGATTTAAAAATGTGATCCAAATATTAGAAAAAGAATTTTGATATTTTTAAAGTTGACCAGACTATGTTGATAGATGAAGACTTGTTCCCACCAGTGGAAACTACTACCACTGAATTTATTGTTAGGCGTCAAATGAAGTTAAAAATTATGGAAAATCATTTGGCGTCGATATCAAATTCAAGAATAGGGGGTTTCTTTTTCCCCTAAATAGAATAATAACTCTAGGATTTGGGGCTAGAGAATTTCTAGGATCCAACAGAAAGTAGAAATCTCAAGAAAAAAGTGAAGCATAATTCACTCAAGTTTATAAAAAGAGGAATGAACCTCAAATTCCAAGTTATCGGCACAAACAACCCTAATTCAGGATACCACCATAAGTGTTTCGATCTCAATATTGGCAACAAGTAAGACATCCAAAGAATTTGATAGCTTTAACTAGAACTCAAAAAAGATGATTTCAGTGATATAAATCCACTACCAAGATCGAGAAAAATAAACTAATAGTAATGGAGGGTCAACTTCAAGAAAGTCATTTCATGTAAAACATGTTTTCTTTAAAGAAAGTACTACGAACCCTAACAACAAAAAAGGGAAAGGTAGAAATCACCAATGAAAAGCGAGATAAAACACAAGCGAATATTATATTTCATAAGAAGTCAGCTCGTTGTGAGAGTTAAAAAAAGGATTCTAAAGAGTTCATTACAATTCAGGAGATTCCTAATCAAGTTTTATGTACTGCTTCTTCCATAAATCTCCCAACATCATTTGGAAAATCTAGTGCAAAAAGGCATAAACTCTTCTTAAGAAAGGTGAATGCAAGGTGTCAGTATTGGCAATAGGACCAGGAATTCCCAAAGGTGGTATTAGAGAAGCCAACTAAGGTTATGACATAATATATAAGACCTCTACATATTAAGGCTCATATCAACATAAAACCAACTTTAAGAGTTTTGGTGGATAATGGGTTGGTAGTGAACATTATGCCGACTAAAATGATGATAACTTTAGGAAAAGATGACATTGACTTAATCCTAACTTAACTATTCATTATTGCGTTCAGTGGTTAAACTATTATAGCATAAAAAATTCTCCCTTTGAATATTAAATTGGGAATGAAGACTTCATTAACTGTATTCTTTATTATTGATAACAAAGCCAGGTACCAAGTCTTATTGGGGCAATATTGGATCTAGTCAAATTATTGCATTTCATCATCTCTTCATTAGCTTTTACTTTTATAGAAAGCAGATGAAATAGAAATCATTTAGGCTGATTCATAGCCATTTTATACTAAAGTTGATACGATGGAGGCAAAATTCTACAGGAATCATGTAAAGCCAATGCAATTTTAAAAGGCATAAGAAACATAGAAAGAATGAAGACCACTTCAAGTTTAACAGCCTACAAAAGAAGTGAAATTAGGAAAATTGTATTAATTTTTGGAAAAATATTGGAATTTGAAACATACATCGTGGTATTTAGCTAAGCAAAATCTATTGAAGATGAAGAAAAAGAAGCATGGAAAGAAGAAGACATGGTCACAGAAGCCGCAAGAAGGGAGTGTGGAAGTCATAGAAGACGATAAAAGTTTGTTTGAACCTAAGGTGAAAAGTGAAGAAGTAAAGTGGAGCTTTTATATTGTAGAAACGGTTGAATCCTAAAGGAATAACAAAAGGTGAAATTTTAAAGAGATTTACTATCTTCTGTAATGGATAGTGAAGTAAAGATTTCAAAATTGAAATATCTCAATGTAATCTTTGGATCTAAAATTTCCTATTGATAAAAGATTGTTTGAGATTTAAAAGACTCCCCATAAATGATTTTACTTGGCTTAACTTAAGAATTCAGCATAAAACCCCATAAGCCTTTGGGATGGAATTCAAAGTCCAATTAAAGAAATCAAGAGAATTTCTATATCATATGTTTAGTTTGCTCAACCAAACATATGCGGGGGCAATTGCTAATATCCTAAAATAATTCAGCTCATTTGGCTCAAAAGCCAAAGAGACCCAAATACTAGAAGTTATAGAAGTCATTTTTGTCACAGAATTCATGCATATGGCAACTAGTTGAGAAGTCTAGGATTTAAGAATTTTAAATAGTTAATACATAATTTTTGTATTATGAAATCACTTTCTAGAGAAATCAACTAACTTATTTCAAAACAATTTTTGTTATTTTTAGCTTTCTTTACTTTGTGAATTCATGTTTGTTATTGCAAAACAATTTTTGTTATTTTTAGCTTTCTTTACTTTGCGAATTCATGTTTGTTACTTCGAAATATCTCGTGTAGTTTGTGATTCCTTTTTGCAACAATCAATACTTTCTTCAATTCAAATCTCATTTTAACACATTTCAACGTTTTGATAGCTTAAAATTCTATTTTCTAAGTTTTTCAGAGTTCACTTAAATTGTTGATAAAATTCAGGTACAAATTTTGAGAGAATTTGTCCAAACACACTCTCATTCCAAATTAACATGAAACACTTAGTAAATAATTTTTATTTATTATGCAGATCGGTGAACTTGCTGGCCTTGCCGTTGGTGCAACAGTTTTGCTCAATGTAATGTTTGCGGGGTAATTGCTCAAAAGCATTTAAATTTTCCGTTTTGACTTGCAATTCCGGTTCGCAACAAAGACATAAAAGAATTAGTATTCTATTAAGCTCTAGATTTCAGTTGAAACTCCCTTAAGACGAGACCAGATTAACCTAGTAAAGAACTTCAAATTGGTAATTGTGGTGTTATGCAGGCCAATTTCAGGAGCATCAATGAACCCAGCAAGAAGCTTGGGACCAGCCATTGTATGGCACAAGTATAAGGGCATATGGATATACCTTGTCTCTCCAACAATTGGGGCTCAGGCTGGTGCCTGGGTTTACAATATGATCCGATTCACTGACAAGCCTTTAAGGGAGATTACCAAGAGTACGTCGTTCTTGAGGAGTGGAGAACGTGGTTAACAAGAAACCAGCTTGCAATAACTCTTCTTTTTTTCAAAAGAAACCAATGTAGCAAGTCTACACCACATACTATTTTATGTGACTTAATCCACAAATTGAATCTGAGCCTTACATCCTTTAATTTGTGCTATTAAAACTACAATATCATCTTTGTATTATTAAGTTTCGAAATTGAAATTTCAATTCATCAATCTTTCATCAAAATTACTACAATGACCCCCCGTACATTAATATGATCAAAGCAAGACACTATTTCATCGGTATTGTGGGAGAACGACATCATATGAACACTCATTATTAATAGTTTTAATGAAAGACCGGCAAACAAGAACTCTTAATACAAGGTTTTTATATTTCAAAATTAGAATATAAAAATCTGCTTTACAATATGTTGGCCTTCATCTGAATATAACTGATTGAATCCCAGCTACGGATCACTTTCCGTGGTTTGTGGAAAAACTGTCCGCATGTAGCATTAGCAATAAGTTATATGAGCTTTGACACACACAAAAAATGTTATTCCGCACCAACGATGCAAAGTTGGATGATGTAACAATAAAGCCTTGATCATGAAAAAATCCCAGGTTGTATTACTATTCTGTGGAATCTCATTTCAAGTATGAGTTTATGGTACCAAAATTGAGAAGAATAATTCAAGGGCCATGAACTGAACAAATAAACGTGTCTCGTTTCCATGTGAACAAAGATGACAAGGATCAGACAACTTTCAAGTTATTGCAATGGCCAATGATTAATTCGGACCACTTGGCTCTTGAGGTTTGCATGAAACGAGAGTTTTATGCTGAGATAATTAACTAGCAGTAGTAAATGTGGGAACACAAACCAAAGTCCTAGACACCTTTCAAAGTGAACAAAGAATTGTGTGTTTTATTTATAGATTCGCCATCAAACAGTTTCATGTCCGCAATTGGCACAACACAAGGGATTGTCATGTGAACCCAAAATGACAATAAATCCTGAAGGATAAAATGACACTTAACATCTGTCTATAAACATACATGTGACTATTATAAGGCACCAAGTTCTCTTAAGCACTTGTGGGAAAAATACACATTTCAGGATTACAAAAGACACCAGAAACCTAGCTTGCAAATGGACAAGGAACAAATTATACATTACCCGCGTGTGTCTATCTCTGCAATCTATTGGCTAATAGAAATAATCACATGATGATTCATGATCGTGAAACATAGTACACCCATTCAACTGGATTGCTGCTTTCAAGCTTGAAGGTCCACATGATTCTCTTGTTCACTTCAGTTTTTCGGATATTATTCTTTCCCTAATTGCACGCACTTCTTATCTGTTCATCTTTCTTCAAGGCCTCAAGCTGTAGTGCACTGATGGGATTCAATACTGCTGTTGAATTGTTTCAGGATTCTGGTGTCTACTCGGGTGTCTACACATTTCATTCATTTAAGACCAGCTATGCAATGATTTCCCAGTCCAAAGGGTGGAAGAAACTTGTAGCGCTGAATGTGAGCAAATTTTGCCTCTGGAGAAGCTCTTATCCCCAGAAAACAAATGCGGCAGATGGTTGGACTGAACTTTGAAAGTCATCAGAAGATGAACTAACTAAGAACATCCTGCAAGTATTTCTTTTCCAGTAACTATAAGCTCATATTATATGGACCAATACTGATCACCCCACTATTTCTAAACGCTGTCTTGACCGGCCTCTGCAATAAGTCATATGTCATAGCATGTAAAATATACAGCACCATGGTGCCGAAATTGATTAATTTTGGCTCTTCCCTAATCACTATTTTTGACCAATGGGCAATGGGAGGTTTTAAGTAAGGTTAATCACAAAATTCATTCCAATGACCATAAATCTAAAGGGCAGTTCTCTCAATCTAAATTTTAAACCTCCCTTCCCCTCCTTTGCCTTTCTTCCCATCCTTTAGAGAAGAAGAAAAAACACGAGATTGATAACCAGAAATAACGATTAAACAAGAGATGAGGCACATGACAGGCCTTTATAAGTAAGGACTTTTGATTCAGATATCTGATTGCGTTGCACGAAGATCACAGCCTAAGTAAAATATTTACATTGCTTGTCCAAACCCTACTTAACATTAGAGTTTCCACATAACGATAGTGAGGATCGATACATACAATTAGCTTTGCATGGAACTGAATTTTAAGTAAGAACAGGAATCAAGTTTTACTTGATCAGATGTTTGACTTTTCATTTAACCTGCAGCCACACATAGCAGAAAGGAAAAAGAGGAAACAAAAGAAGTTGCAGCAACTACTTGAATTGAACCGCTGAGATCAAATAAAATCATAGCAACAGCTGATTGTGTGTGAATCTGTTGGAAAATGAATTTTTAAATGTTGATATACATTGGCCTCAGAGATGAGGATACACACACATAACACCTTTAGGTTTAACTAAAAGTCACGGTATTATTTAGTCATGGCTCTGATCACCATTTTTTAAATCCATCATCACATGTGAGCCCTAATCATGTACTTCGAAAACAAATATAAAGTAGAAAAGGGAAGACCAGCTAAAAGATAATTGTTTTCTTTTGAGGGGAGGGCTCTTATGCCAGAAGATGAAAAGTGAAGTAAGCATAATGACAATTGGAATAAGCAATTTTTGGTAAAAGTTATACACAGTTGTCTGCCTAAATTAAAGTGTTGGCTGGAACAGTAAGCAAAAGAAGTGCTAGCTTCTTTTATTACTTTGAGGTAGGGATATAAATCAATCCAAAAACCTAGTGAAGGACTTCAAATTCCAGAGTTAGAAGTGCAAAAACACTGGAATTATAAGCCAGTCTAGACCAAGAACATGACAGCTATGTGTGCGAACCAATAGCTAAGAAAACTTATGGTCCCAAAGCAACAGGTCAACCAACGTGCTGAGTGCAGAGAAAACTAGCTAATTCACAGCCTTGATGAGACCAAAATTTCACATTAGCATGCTAAGTTCTGTCGATGACAACTTCCCTAGCAGGTAGTGGGATACCTCTAACACTGTATAAAGACCAGTTCTTTTTCCAAATTTAACAGTTTTGACTTAGTAAGTATGCATGAATATCCAAGGGAAGCAATGTTCACAGATGTCCATATTTATCAAATTTTCCGATTATTGGAAGAGTGTAACTCTCTAAATGACAATGAAGGTGCAATTTAAATATCATAACACTTTCTGAGGATCTAGATAGTAAATAGAACACTATGTTGCAGGTTTTCCTTTATTGTCAAACATTCCTAATTACATGGCCAACTAGCAGCCCAACTAAGAATGGAGAACTTCCCAGTTGGTAAGTTGTAAATCTTAAATGTCTTTCTAACATATTACACCTGTATACATCCAACAATGGTACAATCTATAAAGATGATAAAAGAATTTAAAGAATTGAATATAAAATAGTTAGGTGCTTTACCTAGAAGATTTGTTTAGTACTGCAGTATTCAAACTTTACTTCCATCACATCTACAAGTTCAAAGGAACCCAGCATCAACTCTGTTGCAGGACACCATTTGTATTAGAACTAGAAGAAGCATCCCTTGGCCTTGTTCTTGGAATAACTAAAGGTCTACAACAGATGAGAGTAAACAGAAACTCAATCATAAACAACATAATGCTGGTCCAAACAAATATGGTTTTCCTCCAACACCATATAATCCTTTTGAGAAAAGGAAGTTCAGATTGAAGCATGAGGGATGCATCATATATTTCAGGGATACCAGCACCAGGCTGAAATTCAGCTCTTTGTTCAATTACCACCTTTAAGCAGGAAGTTGGCACAACTCCTTCAGTAAAACCTTTTACCTTCAATTTAAGTGTCTGGGATTCTGTTATGTAGCCAGCAACAAGAGGTGCAATCTTTAGAAAAGTTAAAAGTATACGGATAGGCTCACTTTGGAACTTTAGCATGCATGGTTGGCTTTTGCTGGCAAGTGTTATACCAGCAGCAGAGAGGAACTCCACTCGAACCTTCAAATTGCAAATGACTCAATAAAAATCAGTCTTCAAGCACAGACATGAACAGTAAACATTAAAGAAGGAAACTGGAATTATGATCATGATTAGGTCAGGTCACAAGGGAGAGAAATATAACTTATATTCAAGCTTAATACCCTTATCTACTTCCACATATCAATTTACAAAAACCAATTTCTTAATCGGTAGAACGTGCACGATGTGACATGCGGCAAAGATGAGCATGTAACTTGATGTGTGGTCAGCTCAATTGGTCCACTATCATCAATCATGTTAGAATTTGAAAAACTTGCTCAAGTCACGCTACATGGGAAAAACATCGTAAGATTGGTCAAGATGTATATGCTATATTTGGGTAACAAAATATACAAGCAACTGTCAAGTCAGTGAAATTTCACCTATGTCTATTATAATTTGAAATACTCTTCAAAATGTGGTCAAGTTCTCTCAGAGTGGGGAACCGAAAAGAATTTTAAGGAAGAATATAGAGCTGTTACTAAATATGTCTTTAAATGATGGTTTTCTGGACTACTGTATACATTTCAAAGAGAATTTCTTTTTACATAACATGGGGAGAACCAGAATTGGGAACTGAAAAGAATTTTAAGGGGGGAATATAGAGCTGTTACTAAATATGTCTTTAAAGTATGGTTTTCTAGACTACTGCAAACATTTCAAAGAGACTTTCTTTTTAAATAATACATGGAGTTATCAGAATGTTTCACTTTCAAAACTGCCAAAATGACATTATCTACTTCAATACTAGAATTCATTGTCAATTGAGATGAAAGGGAATTAAGTTTAACAGGTTAACATAATAAAAAAATCCAAATGCCAGGCGGTTATTTCTGCTATATCTGACCTGCAAAAATGAACTTTGGTGGCATTTACTCTCTTCTCCTTTAGATTCCACAACCTCACCATCCCAAAGAACCAAAATTGTAAAATACCAAGTAGTACGATGAAATACGTTAAACCACGAAAGAGTAATATATGCCAATAAATGACAAAAATAGAATTCAATATCTTAGCATCCAAAACACTGAAAATTCAATGTTCAAAGAATCAGATGAATACCTGAAACATCCCAAGATTTCGGTTATATTCTGACTCTGGCAATGTCAATGAAACATCAATTTGCAACTTGTGGTTACGAGGTATAGCTCGTAGCTTCAAATTCATGATTTCTCCAACCTTCTCCATGCCATTCACATCACAACCAAGACCACTAGAGATTATGGGGATATATGCAACTGGACTTTTCTTTGTGTAATCAAAATTCAAATCTTCCTTGATTTGCATTGGTTCCTCCACCAAATACCTCATACAAAATGCACCGATCACAACTGATATAACCAACAATCCACACAAAATGATACAAACATAAACAGACCACATGCATCCCCAACCAACTCTCAAAACAAGTTTCCAAATCGTCTTATGATCCTTTAGCAAATCGTTTAAATGTGGACCAAGCATTCTACCTATTAAACCCCCCAGAGTCACCAATTTCCGGAAACAAAGCCGTCTAACACGCCTTATAGCTCCAAAGGGATCAACAATAAACATGCAAGAATAATACAAAACCACAATTGGAAAGCTCAGGAAGGAAAATAACAAATTTATCTGAAACCCAATTGCGTTGATCACCAATCCAGCAATCAGCACAAGCAAATTTGAGGAATTAGAGTCTAGAGGTTCAGCAAGTGAATCGATTGGGCCATCAATTAGGTTACCCTTCGAGTTGGTAACAGTTGATTCCTCTTTCTCCACATCCCCCAATTCGGTGACACAACTCACAGTCCCGGACGAGTCAACAACATCCTGACTCGTTTCGGTAGACTCGGGACTCTCCAAATTCTTCTCATTTTCTTTCAAATCTTTATTTATAAACTTATACCTGCAATAACCAAAATTGAATTTTGGGTCATAAATTTTGGTAATGCTTGACTCAACAACGATTTGTTAGATAACCTGTTGTCGGAGATTGAACGGCGCCGGAGCGATGAAGAAAGCTCTGGGAAAGAGGAGGCACTGATGGTGACACTGGAGTGGGAGGTGGATCGATCGCATTGGACGGTGTCTGACACTGAGCAATCTTGAAACGGGAAGTCGTCGAGGGCATCATGAAAAGAGTCGTCTTCGTCGCTTTGAGTTGACAGTTCCATACACGGACGAGAAGAAGATTAGGAAGAGCCTTTTTTAGCGAGACTGCGAGAGTGTTAATTTCTGGTTTCTTATGTTAAGAAAGACATCGTTAGCGACCGTTTCGTTTCGTTTGACCTCTTCTTGTTTTTTTTTTGGTTTTTAATTTTTAGTTTTATTTTTATTACTAATAGTAAATACTAATAAAATAATAGAAATAAATATTTTTATTTAATATCATAAATATTTATTAATAGGGATGTCTATAAAGGCGAAAAAATGAAAGTAAGGATATTAGGAAGACAAAACATTTTTCTATAAATATTGGAGCCTCGTGTTTATTGTAGTAATTAATGAACTCATCAAGAAAATACAAGAGGATGTGTCTTAGTTTAGTGTATGTTATTTACTGATAACATTATTTTAATTGATAAAACTAAAGAGGGGGTCAATACCAAACTTGAATTTTGGAGAGATACGTTAGAGTCAGAATTTGCGATTGAGTAGAACTAAGACTAAGTACGTAGAGTATAACTTTTCAGAATTAAGGGTGATTACAGATACAGATGTAAAAATTGGGTTTGAAGCTATCTCATAAAAGGAATGTTTCAAATATCTAGGATCTATCATCCACAGCAACATATAAATTAATAAAAACATAATTCACATAATCATATCAAGATGACTTAAACGGAAAGGTATTTTAGGAGTTTTGTGTGATAAGAAGATACCACTCAAGTTTAAAGGCAAATTCAATCATTTACCGATTAAGTCGACCATGTTTTATGGGATAGAGTGTTGATCAATCAAACAAGTTCATAGCTATAAGCTAATAGTGACAGAGATGAGGATGTTTCGTTGGATGTGCAACCTTACTAAAAGAGATATGGTCAGGAATATAGTGATAAGGAACAAAATAAATGTAGCTAATATTATAGACAAATTAAAAGAGACAAAACTTAGGTGATTTGAATATGTTAAGAGGAGACACCCAGACACTCCAGTAAAAAGATGCGAGATAATCGTACTTAGAGATTGTAGGAGAAAATTAAGAAGGCCCACAAAGAATTGAAGGAAGTGATCAAAAATGATTTGCTAATATTAAAACTTACCGAGGACATGACCCATAATAGAAAACTTTAAAGTTCTAGGATTCAGGTAAAGGATCCATCGTAAAGAGATCATGGTAGCTCTAGTATAGCCTAAGTGGTAATTACTTATTATTCGTACTAGTATTAGTATTGTTATTATTAATATTAGTATTATTATTAAAGTATTTAGAATATTTAGTATTGTCTTTAGTGATATTAATATCATTATGTCTATAATTATTAGTGTTCCTATGATTTTTACTTTCAATATTAATTTTATATTATTTTATCTCTTTTATTTCTTTTAGTATTATTATTATATATATTTTATCTATTTATTTATTTTCCCTATTTTTATTTTTTCATTTTATCTTTTCTAGTTTTATGGTTATTTATTTATTTATTTATATTTTATTTGTATTATTATTTTTCATTCATACATGTGACTCATTTGAAAACAGTCTCTCTATTAATTAGAAGTGAGACTGCATACTACAAGATCTCTCTAAACCTTGCGTCCCAGTCAGAGTTATATTGAGTGTTGTTGTTGTTGTTTATATAATATTTATTAATAAAATTAATTATATTTTATTGAAATAAATAGTTAAATAATTAAATTTTATTCGTTAATATATATCTTAATTATTTGATATTTAAAAATATTATTTATTAGTAACTATTTCAAAATTTATATGATGTTTTGATTTTAAAACACATTTGTCAAATAATTATCAAATTTATTATTTACTTTTAAAAATATAATTTTTATTCATATTAATAATAATTATTAAATTTAGATTTGTACAATTTTTAATTTTTATTTCACGTTTAAATTCAGTTGAAAGATATAATTATTTTCACTTTTTATTTTAGTTTCTTTTATTTTTATCTTATAAAAAAATATTAAACTTTTCTTTTTTTTAGTCCTAGATCAGGGTATTCACCGGCGGACCCAGTGACTAATCTCCTCTATGATTTGTAGGCACCTCACAGGGTGAGTAATAATGTAAAACTGAATTGTGCCAAAGGAGGATGGAGTAAGTTGCTTAATCATACATGAGTCACTTAAATGATTGCTCCTATCCTCTCGAATTACTTAATCATACATGAGTCACTTAAATGGTTGCATTTTAGTTTTCATGTAAATATTTGCCCACATAATTTTTTGTAACAAAAGAAATAAATCATTTCATCGGTTATATATGTAATATGTAAATTCATCGAGCTTGTTAATGACTCAACATAGACTAGGACGGATAGAACCAACACCTCCTAAGGCTGCTGCTTAGCAACGTCGGGTAAATTACCCACAACGGACAGAATCATCAGATTCCTGTATATCCCTAATGGTTGCTACTTATATAGTAATGATCAGGAAGCACATGATCATACGTTTTGTTACTGCTTCTACTCCTGTAGAGCGTGGGAAGTAACTAGACATAGTTGTGGTATAGGTCCACCTCAAGCATGGCAAGAGACTATCTTATGGTGTGTAAGACAAAAAAACATGCATCGAAGGAGCAGGAATGGATATTTCAAATAGCACTGACACACTCTGTATGGTTTCTATGCAAGGAGGGAAACTATAGAGCTTTCAGGGATCAATCCAGAAGCGCTCCAGTATTTAGAGAGAATCTTTCACGAGAAATTAGTTCTTTCTTGATGAATAACAAAGAGAAGAAGATAAGCAATAATGCAAGGGAATTATGGTGAATCTAAGTAGCAAAAAGTAAAAAAGCAAAAAAGAGAATGGGTGTAAACAACTTCAACAGAATCTGATATGTTGAAAGCATAATTGCTTGGAATCGAAAAGAGTGGGAACATGCATATATACTAGTCTTAAATCAACGAACACAACAAGAAATTCGGGAAGAGGGAAAGCGAAAGAGACAGTAAGTCTGCACCAAATTAGGGTTATGGTTTTAGGAAAAACCTAATATTTTAACCTTAACATGCGTAAGGTCTCCGAAAAGACAGTGATATACCTTTTGGTATCAGGCAACTCTTTTGTATATATATTTTCCCTATTGACCATTGGTTTTGCCATCAGCTATCTTTCTTACTGTAATTTAATTGGTGGAGAAATAACTAAAATCATTAAAGGAGAAAAAGGTTTGAGTAAGGGGATCTAATTGCCCTATACTTGTTTATCTTTTATATAGAAGTTCTTAAATAGATTGATTGGAAAAAGAAAAACCATAAGCTTCGAGTACTATAACAAATGTAAGTTACTAAAAATTCATTCTCTATCTTTTACGGATGACTTACTTCTCTTTTTAGGAGCTGACCTTGAATCAATCACTGCTTTAATGACTTCCTTAAAAACTTTCAAATAACTACCAAGCCCTGCGATAAATAAAGATAAGAGTTATTTTATCCTTTTAGTAATTAGAGCTACTCATTAAGCCACTTGGATCTCTTGTATAATAGGTCTCAAAAGTAGGGATCTGCCCTTCACCTCTATGGAATACCGGTCTCTTATAAGTGGTCAATTTATAGAGATTTTTGTTGGAATCCAACCGTGATCGAATCACGGGCGCAACGGAAATTAAAATTTGGCTGCAAGGGTATAAACTAACAATTTCATGCCTTTAACTGAAAAGATACAAAAAAAGAGTAAGTTGTTAGTGTCATAGGAGACCTTCCTATACCGGAAGGCATAGTTTTAAAAACCGGTCCGGACCGGCCGGTTCGATCGGTTCAACCGGTGACCAGTTGGCTATCCGGTCCGGTTGACCCCTAAAAACCAGTTCTCAATTAAACCAGTTCAAACCGGTAAAAACCGGTCAATTGACCTGTTAAACCGGTATTGGTCGAATCGGTTAGCCACCGATTCAGTGAATATACCCTCATTCAGTCATTCTTATTCTATATAATCAATTATATAGAAGTGCCTTGCAAGTTGTGGAAGAAGGGGTAATTTCTCTAGACCATTATAGTG
>JAOSBP010000002.1:18471407-18495793 GCA_027563825.1 Erythroxylum mucronatum | reverse complement strand
AATAGGTTTATAAGTATAAAAAATGTCAAGATGTGGGGGTAATATGATCTGTAGCTCTACTATCAATTATTCATTTCAGATTAGGCTTATGATACACTCATATTTTCATATATGTTTATGATTTAATTCAGAGTCATTTACATTCATTTTATGTTCATCTATGGCTGGTTTATCATGTTTTAACATTATCGAGGTTTGTTGACGTAAAATGCATAAATGAAACAAATAGACTTAAATTGCACTGTTTTTGGGTTTCTGGTAGATTTGGCCATTAGTCATTGTGGGATTTTTATCTCGAGATTGGTTCAGCCAAAAATTCTAAAATTTCATACTTAAATTCTTGACTCATTGATGAATTTTTTGGGACTAATTGCAGATTTTTTTGAGCTGCAATTCAGGAGAAATAATTTCCCGAAATTTGCATCAGATTTTGGATCTCCAGAATGACCTTTCGACGATGTTTTCACCATAACCTTTGACTCTGATGGTGAAATCCTACAATTCAAGTCTCATATTGAAGCTAACTCAAAGACGAAGATATTGATAAAAATTCAGCTCCTAAATTGTCACTGTTTAGTTTTTATGAACTGTCGAATTTGACCTTAAAAAATCCATTCCAACCAGCCAAGGATCAACATCAGTCCCCACCTTTTAATTATTTCAGCCCATGCACAGCTCATTCTCCACTCCAAAAACAACATCCACTACAAGATAAAAAGAGTCTCCATTCTCCTACAATTACGACAGCCTCCATTCACACATAGATTCCATTCCACTCACAAAAACACAACAGTCCAACTTAAAAAATTCACACCACGCACACCAGGTAGCCTCCATTTGATTCCACACTCCAACCACTAGTCTAAAAAGACCAGGCAGTTAGCCTCCATTGATTTATCTAGCCTCCACTCACACACAATCCACACAAAAAAACGCAACTCCAATAACACTCCAACTCTCCACCAACACAGCATCTCACTCACGAAACTCACCACACACGGCAGCAACTCTTCACTCACACCAGGCCAGTCACAACGCAAGCCATCCATTCCACAACCTCCACTCACCAACATACACAAAAACAGTCACTTACTCATCCCTCCACCAAAACAGATTCCTCTTCAGCCTTCCACATACATGCAAGCCTCCATTTTTCTTTCATGCACAAGTTGTCTTCACGCAAGCTACATACCACATTCACGCAAGAAAACAGCTTCACCAACTCTTCATCAATGCAACCTGCATCTACTCTCCAAGGAGCTTCCACTCACTAGCAGCAACCATGAAGCCCTCCACCAACAGTAGCCTAGACGAAGCTCCAACCTCCATACACTCCCAATGAAGACGTAGTATCCACTCTAAGCACTACCATGCAGCTGCCTCCAACCACAACACACAAGAAGAGGGGAGGACACATTATTCAAATGCAGTTTGGAGCTGTGTTTTTTTTAATTTTTAATTGATTCCTTCATGAGTTTATCTAGGTTGTATGCTTGTGGACTACTTGACATGATGATTTGTGGCTAGAACTTTAATTTCTCTTAGGGATTTGATGTTTTGGTGATGCTTTAATATTGAATTTTGTTGGAATTCATGACTGAATATTCATATACTTGTTGATTTTTCCTTGGGTTTATTTGTTCTTCCTTTGGATTATTGGAAATTTTCTTGGTATAAATTCTCATTTAGAAAAAAGAAATTTTTGCTAGAAGATTGAAGAAAATTTTGATTAGGATTTTCTTGTGAGTTGGGAGACCTAAGAAACTTAGGGGGTGAAAATTGAAGGTTTGGGACTTAAGAAACTCTAGGAAGAACTTAAGTAAGGGATTACTAAGTGGCGTTTAGAGTGGATAAATTAGTTCATCTTTGAAAAAGGGGGATTAATTACTCTTAAAATTCACCTACAAGGATAGGATATTTCAGTTGCGGAGGATAGCTAATTCAATATTAAGGTTGACAAAAATATCATTCCCTAAGAGAAAGTCATTCCCCTTTGCCGTTAAAACTTTTAATTAGTAAATTGTTGCAATCTTATTTTAATTAATTATTGCATAGATTTGTCATATTCATAGTTATTTTGGTTTCATTAAATTGTATAATTGCTTAGAAATTTCCTTGAGTTTTTAATAATTCATTACATTGTTTTTAAATTTCCTAAAATTTCACTTAACCCTATTTAAAACATTGTCAACTAGGATAGATTTGAACTTGCTCATAATCCCTGTGGACATAACTCGGTTCTTACCGATTTATTACTTCAACAACTGTGCACTTGTGGTTCACGAACAGCTTAGAAGAAAAGCGATATAAGCAATTACCTGCCATCATTGCAGAGGATGCAATAGGATCAAAGGAAGAGACCTCCAAATTGTGATGAGACGACAATGCCAGGAACTGTTGACACTGTTCAGTAGTTATAAGAGTAATATCATTAGAAACTCCATTAGCTTAAGTATTAAAAGATCCATCAGAATCATAAATGTTAACTGGAATATCAGAATGACCCATAGTAATAACTAACCTTTTGTTTCCAACATCTCTTAGTTCAAGATGAAGTTTAAAGCAACGGTCCATAGAATATCTAATAATCTTACAGTGTGTGCAAAAATAATTGATTCTTTTACCGAAGTTGTTCCTTTGAATAACAAGGCCAAAATTTCCATAATTATCAAAGAACCTTTATAACTTTTTTTGTGAAACCAAGACCAAATGAGTCAAAATTAAGTTGACTTATAGCAGTTTTATAAATCTGTCTTTGTTGTTCCTCTTGTATCATAAGGTTACAGGCCTGATTGACAGATCGGAGAGGTCTTATCATTAGAATGTTTCTTTTAATCACTTTATAATCATCATTTATGCCCATAAGAAATCACATTAGGGTTAATCATGAATAATCTTGTTGAAAACTTGGATAGAACCTTAAGTATAGGAGGGAATATTCACCAAAAAAGTAATTCATCCCATAAAATTTTGAGTTTCATAAAATATGCGGCCATAAAGAGATTACCTTGGTTAAGTAGACAAATCTCTTTTTGTACTTGATAAATCTTAGTCCCAGCAAAATAAGCATATATGATCTCCAATTCTTTTCACATCTCTGCAACATTAGAACAATGCAACAGACTGCCGACAATGTCTTCATCTACCAAATGTAGAATCCAAGAGTTATTATGTTATTGCATCTTTCCCATTACGCAACCAAAAGAGATGAATCATCTAGTTTAGGATGCTTTCCATTAACAAAGCCAAGTTTGTTGCCAGAAGAAAGAGCAACTTCATAAGATCACCTCCAGTTGGCAAAATTGTCACTATTAAGAAGTTTTGTTGAAAGCCTAAAGTATGAATGATCAGAATGGTGTATATAGAACTCATAAGTAGGATATATGGCAAACATATTGACAAAGTCTTGATTCAAGATATGAGTGGAATGTGAAGGAGTTTTAGATGCCATTGAAATAAAAAATGCTTTTTGAAGCAAAACATCAAATAGTGAGAGTATAAAAGAAATGGTGTTGAATCTATAGAAATTATATAAAGCCAAACCAACAGATGAAACAAACTGATCTCAATTAGGCTCTGATAACATATTACATTTTGTAACTTAATTTTCAAACATTTATAAATAGCGTAAATGCCAAAAAGTAAAATAGAAGAAATGCTTGTGTTCTTATTGACTTTTTTGTGTACATATTTATATATAGAAGAATAAAAGGTATACATTGTGTTAGATGGATGAAACTAATTGGTTATTTGGCCATAAAGAATTTGTTGGCGTGGCATGAAGTTTTCTCCAACAACATAAAGCTAATCCAATCGTGTTTATCAATTTGCATGTCAACCTTAATTTTATGCCACTAGAGCTGACAATAAAGCTTGTACCTGGCCTGACTTGAAGTTAACAGATTCAACTTAGTTTGATCAAATTTTATGTCAGGTTTAAACGCGACAAAGACCTGGCTCAACTGAAGCCTAAAAATTATATTAAAAAAAGCAACTTCATTTTAAGTAAAATGACGTCATTTTCTATTTTTAATTTGAAAAATAAAATTGGGTTGGTTGAACTGGGCTTAAACTCGGGCAAAAAATTTGAAATATAGCCTGGCCTATTGCCATCTTTATCTACCACATGGTCAATATATTCTATCCTATATAATACAAAATAATATCTCTTACATTTAAGGTCTAAGGAAGCTACCTATTAATTTATGTTGTTCCAATATTTTATCATTTCTCGTGTAGGTAAGTGTACAAGTTTAGATTATATGAATTTTATGAAAGATCCATACACACACTAGATCCATAAATGTTTTGTTTCCTTTGTGTATAATGGTCAATGTTGAGGAAAATCTATAATATGTAAGATTGGTATTTTTTCTTGGGGCCCTACTTAGTCTGGCCAAATTTGAAGTCAACAGTCTCAATTCAATTTGAACATAGTTCAAGTCAAGTTTTAATTTTTTAAATAAAATTTTGGGTTTTAAGTCAAGTTTAGGCTCAGACATTTAAACTTGACCTGACTTGAAGCTTAAACCATCTCCTTTATTTTATGTGAAACGATGTTGTTTTATAATAGGTAAAATGACATCGTTCAAAAACCAATTGAGTGACTCTTCTTTCTCATCTATCTTCACTCACTGTAGCTTAATTGAAATTAAATTTTTTAGGGTCTGTTTGGTTCCACTTCAATTTTATTATTTTAATTTTAAATTTTAATTTTTTGTTTTTAATTAAAAAACCTATTTAGTTAAAATTTGTAATAAAAAACTAAAACAAAAGCTGTTTAGTTGAGAGTTGTAATAAAAATGAAAAATAAAAACAATTTAGTTTTATCATCCTATGTCTATTTTTCAGTTATACTCTTATGTTAATTTTTTAATATATCAAATTAATTAATTCTCATTATTTTTAGAAATAAAATGTGTGAATATCTATATAATTAAAGATATTTACACATCTTCTATAAACGATAACATTACATTAAGTCATTCTAATAAATATAAGATGTCCATCATATTATGATTCTTCAAAACATAATATTATTATCATTTACAAAAAGAGAAAACATAAATTAATTAGAATTAATATAATCATTTCATATTTGTCTAGCAATTTCATCCATACTTCCAGGTATATTGATATAGTCTGAATCAACCAAATAAAACTTACCCAATATATAAAGAACATAATATTAACAAAAAGTTATTAAAAATTAATCATAATTACAACATTTATTTAAAATAATGTAATACCCTATGAAGGCATAGGAAATTAATTAGCTAGAGTTCTCATTGTTTCTAAAAGAACTCAAATGAACAACAACAAATAATAATTTAGGTTGAATCAATTCTTTTACCTTTATATGGTATTTATTCATTGGTTGGAACATGTGCATCAATATGCGTACCATTTGTTGCTCCTATATAATCTTAAAAAATAAAACTACATTATTAAAAATAATAATTAATAATAAGGACATAACACAAATAGTAATTATATGAATGTACTTAAAAATATAAAAAGAATTTTGAATTATGTTGAATCTCATGAGATGTATTGGTAAAGGATGATGGAGTAATGACTCTTTTTGCTAGACAATTAACTGTATATAAGGCTTTGTAAAATTGTCTAGGTTAAATGTTGAAAACATTTTACATTAACTCTAATTGTCTCACTATGCCTTATAATCTCCAAGAAAATTACTACTTGTTCCTCCACAATCAAAGGACTTGTTGGCATTAAGCCTCCTAAATAAGGATGTCAATGGGTTAGGTCCAACCCTATATATATATATATATATATATATATATAACATCATTTTTTACAAAATGACGATGTTGTTTTTGGCTTTTGGTTGGGCCACAAATGGGGCTGGGTCTCCTCGACTCATGGCCCGGTCAACTGGGCCAAAATCGAGTTGGGCCGGGCCCGGCCAAAATTAACATTCCGATTCTTAAACTCTTTAACTCATCACATAAACTCAAGAAGATTGTCTTGCTTATTCTTAAGTTCTCATAAATCCTTGCAGGATTCCCATTCGAAATTTCTACTATCCACTTATGGCTTGATAGAGTAAAAGTTCTACATAGTTACTTTTGTAAATGAAAATATTTTTTTTCTTCAGCTAGAGAAATAATAACTACCTTCATCAATTCATCATCAGAATATGTTCCAATAAGGAATCCATATATCTACAATACCAATATTAAATAATTAATTAAAACATTTAGTCAAAAGGTTTAATTAAATATTCATACGAAACATAGACTTAAAGTATTCATACAAAACATATATTTCAAATATTCATACAAATATTGAGTTAAAAACATTAGTTAAATAATCATTCAAAATATAGACTTAAAATGTTCAAACCATAGTATAGTTCCTAATATAAAAGTGTCAAATCAATAATAATTAGATATACAATAACATCAAAAGTAACTAAAGTGACATAATTCAATCCAACTTCTTTACATATGCCATCTTCATAACAATCTCCTTATAAAGTGGAGAATGATGTAAAGCATTCATGACTTTTCCATACTGCAAACCCTCAACACCCAGTCTATCTAAGGAATTCAAACATTCTATCATTATATTAGTCTCTTGGTTAATTGATGAGGCTCCAGATCCATTCTTTGCAGTGGATGATGTTTCAATTAGTTTTTTCTCATGTAAATAATTCTTTTTTTTATTATTCACCATTCATAATAAAAAACTCTTCTTATTCGTAGGAGATTTCTTTTTCTTAAATGGAGAACTTGTAACTTGATCTCCATTTTCATTATATGAGCAATTTTCATCAACATCAATTCTATGTCCCTCTTCTGTACTATTTGATAGAGATTTAGTTGATGGATGTGCAACTATGAAACAAATTAAAAACTCTTTGCATCTTTTTTTCTTAAATCTGTGAGCCATTTATTGCACCTAAAATGAAGAAAAGAAAACATGAGAATAAATATTTTATACTATGATATGTTATTAAACAAAGACATATTTTACCTTAAATAGATTTTATTAACCATTTGTAACATTAACTTCATCGGTGAAGGAGTTGTAACCAATTCATGTTTCTTTGAGTAAGTTCTTGAAATTCTTCAATCTAGCCCTTAACACATTATACTAATTCTTCAATTAAACATCAGTATAGTCATTATTGAATTTTGTTTGAAGGCCTACCTTAATATTCTTCCAACTAGATTAGGAAAAGGTGGTATTTGTCAGAGTTTTCTTCTTCACTTCTCCAATTATCAATGAGATTAAATGCATATCTATGGTATTATTTTATACCCCCATCCTTTTCATTTATTTCCACACAATCATTGGAATTGTTTATATTGTTCGAAGCTTTCATCACTAAATGTAATTGCATATAAGTGATATCGATCACAACAATTTCCACAAAGAATTAAATACTAAAAATGGTTCAAAATAATCACGAGACAACCATAGTCTAATATAGTGTCCTTGCACTATAAAAGTGATTATGTCCTTGAAGGATTCATATGTTATAAGAGATCTACAACTAAAAACTATTGTGTATACAAAAACATTCGCATCTAGCTAAAACAATCCAAGAAATAGGATTACACATTATTGATTTATTATACAAGAAAATATTGAATCTAAAGAAAAAATAGCAATTTGGATAATTAAGATATATAAAAGAAGATAACTCAACAATAAGATAAAAGGAAAGCATGAGAATGTTCAAAAGAAAAAAAATTAAAGACGCAAATACATTTGCGATACACTAATTTTATTGGTAAATTGCCTTTAATTAGTTAATGCTATGAGAGTGAAATAATCATAGATAATTGGATCATAGAAATAAGGGCATTATATCGTATAAAATATTGATTTTTAATTAATGAATTGCAATTCATTTTTATATTGTATAATAAATAAAAAACACATATAAAAACCTATACATTATGTAATGTATACATTAACATATTCTAAGCCACCTCAATTCAGATAGTATATTGAATCAAAGTTTGCAAATGTTTGTATTAAATATATAAAAGGAAATAGAAAAACCATTTGAGATTTTAAGATTAGTTAAAAAGACTTAAAAAGCTTACAAAGCCACACGAGGACAATTTAAAATTTTTGATGAACTTAATATGATATCTTTAGAAAGTATATTAATATTGCTCAAATTCTACTTAGACATAATCATTGTTAAAAAAAACCTCGCCTATCACAAACATACTTTCCATATTATTCCTACACGGCAGAACACTTTTTGCTCCCTTTTAATTTACATATGCAATCACTCTATGATTATTTAACAACTATAAATATTCACATTACCCAAATTCTTCTTTGGGCAATATGTAAAGAATAAATTGAAGGGATTAAATAAAATGAGATGTTATAAGAATGAATAGGAAATGGAATTACAGAGATCTCAAAGAATTCTTTCAAATTTCTCCTTAGTTATTTGAACTTCAAAAAGAGGAAAACATGGCTCACTATCATCAGTATAACCAAGTAGATGAGATGAACCTGTAATCAGTATAACATGGCTCACTATCACAAATCCTTACTTTCGATGAAAACTTCTAATAAGATTGGATAATTAAGAGATAGTTTAAGTTTAATGACATTAAAAAGAAGATCTTCATAAGGAAGCTCACTCTTTCGACATTAGTACTGTTGGTAGTCCAACAACTATAGTCTCATTCGTTAATCTTATAAGGTATATTATCAACGAGGAAAAGTCTACACAAGCTACTAAACTATTAATCAAACCGATAACTATAAGAAAAGTTGAGGAAGAAATTTTTGCTTTACATCTTAAATGGACTAAATTCCTTTTTAAACAAAGTACTATTTGTTTAGGTTTGTAGAAAACCATTTTAAACAGATTAGTACTATCATTCTCATGATTTTTTTACTCTTATTATTAATGGTATTGCTACTAACCTTATTAATTGAATTTCTACAACTATTATCTTCATAGTTCACATCTATTGCTTCAATCTCACCAACTCCTAAGTCTTCACTATTTTCAACTTCACTATCATCTCCAAAAACCTTAACTCTCACATCTCTTTTTTACTACAACCCCTTTACCATATCTTACCTTTTCACTAACATCTTAATACTAATTAAATAATTTTTGTTGATCCATTTAAACCAAACATGTAACCCAACTTTTTACATGAACCACTTCATATTCATAAACATCTCATTCACGAAAAACTAAAAATGGATGGAAATCATCTCTAAAATATTTACCTTAAGGCTGAAGCCACTAGTGAAATCTCTAATCAATGTTTCTCAAACTATTTTTATTGTAGATAGGAGTATGGTAGCCAATTTGTTGATAACTTAAGATATCTTCAAGGATTATCATTATAACAAATCCATAAAGAGTTGTTCCATGAAGATTGACATTACAAAAGCCTTAGATTCACTCAACTGGACATTTCTATATCACACTCTACATGTTTTTGGATTCCTTTCTAAATTTATAAATTGGATTTATCAATGCATATCAGCTCCTTCTTTTAATGTATTGGCAAATGGAGAAACAACAAAGATGTTTAAGGGAGCAAAAGGAGTTAGGCAAATAGATCATCTGTCTCCTTATATGTTTGCATTAGTTATAAAGGTTTTCATAAGAATGATAGACCACAACATAGCTTAAAGGAAAACATTTAAGATATCATTACAAATGTAGAAGAGCTAAACTTTTCAATTTTTCATATGTTAATGACATGTTGCTCTTATATGGTGATGATTCTTAGTCAACTCAATTATTGTTAGAATGTATAGAAGAATTTATAAGGATGTCTGGATTGGTAATAAACAAAGAAAATAACTAGATCATTATCTCCAGAATTTCAAATTAGATGGAACAGAACTTGACACAAATCTCAGGACTATAATTGTTTAGAGCTCCTCTTAAATACCTATGGTTACCAATTTTAGCTTCCAAACTAACTTACCAAAACTGCAAACCTCTATATAATACCATTATAAATAGAACTTGTTGCTGGATGTCCAAGAAACTCTCTTATGCTAGAAGGATTTAATTGATAAACTTAATCGTCAATGGTATTTATGTAGAAATGTCAGTCAAGATCTTTAAAGATATGGAGAGAATTTTTAGGAATTATTTATAGAGTGGAATAGGCTCTGACAAAATAAGTTCTAAGGTTAAATGGAAAGATTTTTACCCTCTTAAAGAGTAGGGAGGGCTAGGAATAAAACTATTGAGGGTGATAAAAAAGTACTCATGGCCAAAATAATTTGTGGGCTTTATAATGAAAAAGAAACTCTTTGGGTTAAGTGGATGAATGAGGAATGTATAAGAGAATCCAACTTCTGGACAATGAGACTATTATCCAACTCCTCTTCAGCCATAAAACTAGTTTTGAGTCTAAGGGAAGCAATATATATATGGAGATGGAAAAAAAGTTTTTAGCTTAACAATTGGACAAATTTAGGACCTTTTTATCTTCAATTTTCCTACAATTAAATTTAACTTCTCTACCAACCAATGCAAAAGTCAGCTTAGTGATCTAGAACAATAATTGGTTCTTTCCTTCATGCAGGATAAGCAATCCACTGCCCAACTTCCCCAATTACCAGCTTAATTAAGACAAGGAAGACATGATTATTTGGACTAGAGAGTTGTGCAAAAGGTTCACAACTTCTTCCTATGTAAGTCTATCCTCAACAAGAAATTAGGAAGTTAGAAGGACCAAATTGCTTTGGTTTAAGTACAAAGCACTAATTCATCATATGGTTAGTCATAAAAAATAGGCTCCCCACACTTGATAGGATGAATTGGATTGAAACTAATCTATGTATATTTCGTGACACACAAGTTGAAACAAGGGATCACATCTTCACTTGTGACTATGCAGAGGAAATTTGGGGTACTCTACTATAATTGCTTAATTTGCAGTATAATGTTAACTACTTGAAAAGAACCATCGAATAGGTACTAAAGCTAAAGATTTACAAATCCAATGATTATGCAATAGTCAAATTGACTATCAATATCATAATTTATGAAATATGGAAGGAGACAAAACAAAAGCAGATTTCATAACACAAGGCAAGAATTGGGAACATTGATTCAATGCATGGTGAGAAATATAAGAGATAAGAAGCTTCATATGAGCTTCAGTTCAAGACCTAAAGCAACTTGGAACATCAACTAAAAGGGAACTCATCTCAATTCATAAGAGCAATAATTTAGGAAAGCAAACAAGAAAATAACTACTAAATAACCAAAGAAGGAATCATCAAAGAAAAACTACTTGGTGCATGAGAATCCAAGATACATAGTGGAACTAGTGGGGAAGAAGGAGTGAGCCTGCGTGCAAAATTGCTTGGAAGTAATCTAAAAGAAACAAACTTAATGAAGTGAACTAGAAAGAACATGCATCAAAGGTATAACAAGAAATAAATAACCTAGTTTATGAAGATTTGAAGAATATAGTGGAAACCAGAGGAGAAGGATCGAGTTTATATGTAAAGCAATAAGATAATGATCAATAACATATGATCTCAATAGCAGGAAGAAGTGAATTGGAGCTCCAAGTAAAAGGGTCAATATAGAGTAGCAAACCCGAAGGTGGCAATAGAAGAAAAAAAATCATAAGCATAACATATGTAAGACACTTGTTTAACAAATTACTCAGCTAGCATTGGCTTTAATTATAGCAATCTTTTGTAAGTAATTAATTTTTTCTTGATTTCAAGTTATAACTAGAACCTTGTGTTAATTTGGTAAGATTCTCACCTCTTTTGAAATATAATATTTTAATTTCAAGAAAAAGAATTAAGAGAGATTTGTATATTAAAATAAACATATAATTTAATTTTTTAGTTAATATGGTAAAACAATTAGCTCTAAGTTACTCAATTTAGATGTCTGATCAAAACAATAACCTACATGATATTTGTAATTATTTATCATATTTTGTAATAGCAATAGGACAAGTTATAGTTGGATCGTGTAAATTTTCATCTTAGGCTGACCCAAACTTGATCAAATTTTAAAATAGTAGTTTGATTTTGAGTTCGATTAGATTTTGATCTACTCAAAGCCTGATTGAATATCTAAGTTAACTTTACTTTTCCTATTGTTTAAGCAAGATTTTTTGTCGCTTTTCGTTACAACAATCCTAACCTTCCATATTTTATTTCTTGTTTGATTCATTTTAAAGTTCTTTTAAGATGAATTATTTATGAATTAGATTTAAGATAAAGTTGTGTGTTGTAACAAAAAATGGAAAAAAAAGACAAAGAATTACATATCAACTAATATTATAGTCAGTAAAGATTAAAAGTCAAGAAGATTACTGACAAGGTCTATCTGGATTTATGTCAGTTTAGTACTCAAGAAAGGCAGAGTCTTTATCAGTCAAGAAGATTATTGACAAGATCTATCTAGATTTATGTGAGTTTAGTATTCAAGAAAGGCAGAGTGTTTATCTGGGTTTATGACATTTTTTTTGGATTTGTGAGTTGAAGAAGGCAAAAAAAAGATTTCTTTTGGGTTTGTCTATGTTTAAGAGTTAAGGAATGCAGAGGAGTTTGCCTAGATTTATTTGGGTTTGATGTTTGAATTTATCTGAATTTGTTTCAGTTGTTAATTGCAATGTTGATAAAGAAGGCCAAGAGAAAGTTTCTTTTAAGAAACGCAAGAAGTTCTAGTTTCTACTTCACTGGTCAATTAGGTGGTGGGGGACTGGGAAGAGGAGAGTTAGAATACAAGTCGTATTAGATTGTGAACTTCAAACCCTAGTTTAATTTAAAACTCAATTTAAAAAAAATAAAGTTTGAATCCAAGCCATAACTTAATCAACTTGAACTAAACCTGGTTGAATTTAAGTCGAATTGGGCCGAGTTAAGCTATATCTGCCATTCCTAATCACATTGTTCAATTATGTTGAATTTATCACTAGAGATTTTATCACTCGTCTTCCCTCTAGTTAAGAGTTGTCATAATCATTGGATAATCATGCTTTCATTATTAGTATAATTCTGAAATATTTTCTCTCAAAACTCCTTTCCCTTTAGTAAATGTGACATTATTTTGCCTCTTCGTCCTCCTAACCTTGTCTCTATTGGATCCCAATTTCTATTGATATGTCGTCACAATCCATAGCTTAATATTGGAAACAATTTTTATCTGTAATTATCTTATTTTGTGTGATTTCTATATTTATTATATTGCAGCATGTTTTAACCGAGTGAAAGGGGAGAATTAACCATCTTATAATCAGCATGTTTAAAATTACTGACGGTAACCTACTTTTGAAGTGCCTAACAATTTGGCAATGACTATTTGGTCCTTCCACACTTTATTTTTGGATAATGAGCTTGATCTAATTGTGAATATTACAAGATTGAAGACATATTTACAAATACAATAATGCTATTATTTCATGCAGAGCAACAAATAATAATCTCATAAGCACTAGTGGTAAAAAGAATAAGTCTGTCCATATCAAAGAATGTTAAAAGCTGTAACTACACGAACGTATCATCATTCTTTCATCATCAGTTAGAGAAAGATTTTGCTAGGGGTTTACAATACAAGAAAATCAAAATGGATCTTAATATGAGTTTCCTGAAGATTTATGATAATTTTTATTCGGACGACTGAAGAGGTAGGACTATGCAGTCTGTAAATGGATCATATTGACCCATTGCCGGAAATTGTTGTTGAGCTATTTTGTACTAGTTGATTCTCAGCTAAAGAGTGCCGATGATTCACTACAAAGAAGTGCAACATATTGATGATACCTTGTGGAAGAAAATTTGGAAGATGAGAGCTTCATATGGTGCTCACAAATTACAATTTGCATTATGAGTAATTTGGAACGATTTTGACGACACCTAGATTCAAATTCTCTTTGTGCAACTTGGTTTCTTCAGAGGAAGGCGTTTTACAAATTTAAAGGGATTGTTCGAAAGCTAATGTAGTTTGGATTAATTTATTTCCGTCCTTGTTCAGGACCTAGTTTTTCTTATTGCCTCATCGTGATTTGCTGCTTTAAAACCTTTCTGGGTTGTTTCTGGACTCTTTGTACACAACTTCTACTGTTATATTTGGTGGGTATGGAAGTGGGAAGATAATGCCATCTTTAATAATAAAAGATATGTCAACTTAGAAAATCCTGTTTCTCAAACAGTACATTGTCCATGTGTCTTCCACATGGAATTCCTCTTTGTCTTTGTCTATCAATAATGGTGTTAATGAAAAGGTATTAATTAGTTGGAAGCATCTTTTAGTTAGTTGGGTTGATCCCAATACTGATGGTGCTTCTAAGAACTCGGGGATGACAGGAGGTGGTGGTGGGGCTTTTAAGGGTCCCAGACAGGGTCTTGGATGGCAAGTTCCTAAGTGAATTCAGGCATCTGTGCATCGGTGTTCGCTGAACTTTAGACTTTGACATATGGAGTTGAGGTAGCAATTTCCTTGGGAGTTGGGTATTTATTGGTGGCGATTGATTCTTAACTTGTGAAATTTACTATCGTAACAGTGAATGTAATAGGTTCTCTTGTTGTGCTAGTTCGACGTATTCAGAGGGCTTTCCAACAGATGCACCAAGTTACAAATTTGTAGGGAAGCAAATTTTGTTTTGAACCTAACCTACCTGTTGGATTTCATGATTAGCCACCAAGAGGATGGTGAAGAACAGAAAGCAAACAACTCAAGTCATGAGGATACGCTGCTAATGACGGCTTTCAACTACATAACTGTCATTGTAAATAAAGAAAAATTAAGGTTACTTGTTATAGTTATCTGGGCTACTACGTGAAAAAACGGTTTGGCTTGACAGATTTATATCATTACTGGAATGAAAAAAATAGGATCAACAGAATTGCTGTTGAAACTATGTCCATGTGAAAAGTCCCATTTAAACACACACGATTCTCCACTTCCTATTCCATTCTAAAATTGCTCCATCTTTGTCTCCCTCTTGTTTTCTGCTAATTTAAGCGTTAATAGCCTCCCAGGATGACTGGCAACTCCAGATTCTACACCGTCCTCCAATCTGTGCTGCGTGTTACGGTAGTCACATTCTGCATAGTTTTTCTAGGCATAGCATCTCACCTTACTCTAAAATATGGACCGCAAAGTGATCCTATCGCCATCCATTTAACCTCCTTTACCATTGAAAATGTACGCGTCGGTGAGGCCCTGAAGGGGCTCATGTCTTGGACGGCCGAGTTCACAGTATCAAACCACAAAACCGGATTGAAAGTGGTAATTACATATGTTGATAGCTATGTTTTATACAAGAACATTCCGATTTCCTGCGGTAAACTGAACGAAACAAAAGTAGTGGTCGGTCCCAAACAAGAAAATTTGTACGAAATCCAGTACAATCCTGTTGGCTGCAAACGGGATCATCCCTTGAGGCGATCTCTTGTCAAGAACAATTTAACGTCAGAATCAAAACATAAAGAACTGACAATGGAATTAGATTTTGTTATGGATGGTTACTATAAGCATGGGAGTTGGGCTTGGTACGTGGAGATTAAACCACATTGCAAAGATTTCAAGGTGAAATACGTTGCTGAGCTCGGTCAGTGGAGATTCAGGGGGAACAAGGCTTGTAATGTTCCACGTCCAGCTTGGTACTTGTGATCTTTGGGACTTGGTATTTTGTATGATAACGTAGGATTGATTAGGTGCTTGCATTGCATTCCGGTGTAATTTTCTTTTCTTGTTGTTATATATGGAAAAGGATATTATAACAGTTTGTTTCGTCTTCCTTCATTCACTTTTTCTTTTGATTAAATTTGCTTAAAATTGGCAATCGATGATGTTTTTCTTAATCAACATAAAGAAAATGACTCGAATATCATTTGCAGTAGGTCCGGTCCTATCAATGTTTGAGCGTTGATAAGCCCCATCATTTGTGGAACTGATTCCTGAAACGAGTCACTAGTCGATCATCATGGAGTGTATAAAGGGGAATTACATCAGAAGATGCAGAAATTATTAAATAGTCAAATTATAACTTATAGTTGGTTTAAAGATATTAACATTAACAGCAAGTTGAATAAATAAATTATATTAATTCTAATTTATTAGTAATTAATATTACATAATTAAATACTTTTTATTTAATAATAAAATTTCATTATAAAAATTAATTATAATTTCATATATTATAATTAGAAACATTAAAAAATTAGAATACTTAATGATTACACCTTTGTTTTATTCTATTTATTTTTTATACCTAAATTAAATTTAAATGCCTATGTTACATATTTAATCCAGATAGATGCCGACAAATAAACAAGTAAAGATTGAAAATTAAAATATAAAAATAATGTTTGAAACATGAAAATAACTAGGAAAATTTTAATATAAAAACTCAGTTTAAAACAAAATTTGTAAATACAGCTTATGCCACTTTTAGTGCTCATCATATAGTAAATCATTAGTACCTATTAATATCTAATACCGTTTAAAAAATATATATAATAACATTTCAGATTATATTTTTAAAATATATAACAGTTTCTCAATTTTATATTATTAAAATTTTGTTTATTATGTTAATTAAATTTAAAATTATTTTAATTTTTTTCTTAGTAATGTTATTCATTTAAATTAACATAAAACTTTATTTTAGCTGTTATTAATATTTTTGTATGAAATTATTTAAACATAATTTTTTAATTTAACCTTTCAATTTTTTTATTGACAACCTGATTCCATATTTTGGTATACCGAATTATACAACCCAAAATTTTTTTATACAACTCGATAGAATAATCTAATAAAATAATTTTGTATCGATTCTATATCAATACGATACGGCATAGCGGTACAGTACCATAGTCATGACGTTGTTTTTGTGCCCCAAGTGACAATCAATTGTTCTGTAGTATGCTCGGACTTAGGAAATTTCCCACCTGAACTTCACGTAGAAGTCAGTTTTGGTAGTCGTCGAGACTTTAACGATTCTTTCAAGGTAGATGTTTTGTTGTCAAAGCAATCGATGACCTCTGAGGCAGCAAGTCAACTTAGTCAGTATATTGACCATGTAAATTACAGCATCATAGCTAAAAGAAAAATTAAATAGAGCAATAGTAGATTTAATAGAAGATATTTGAATGTTATAGTATATAACACCAATACCCAATATAGATCCAGTGAAGACGCGGAATTTGAGAAAGTCCCTGTAGTACGCAGTCTTACCCCTAATTAATAGAGAGACTGTTTCCAAAACATTTGAATATTATAATATATATACTTTTATAATCTAATTGATTTCATGATTATCCTTTTCTTATATGCTAGGGTTAACTAAATATGCTCGAAAATAATGTTATTAAAATTTGGTAAGCTACTCTTGCTAGTTTGATTGTTAACCAATCAAGGAAGTCATGTTAGTTATAAAAATGATTTTGAGTAATAATTTATTAGGACTACGGTGTGTCACATTGTTTTAAAAACTGGTCCGGACCGGCCGGTTCGACCGGTTCAACCGGTGACCAGTTGGTTATCCGGTCCGGTTGACTCCTAAAAACCAGTTCTCAATTAAACCAGTTCGAACCGGTAAAAACCGGTCAATTGACCTGTTAAACCGGTATTGGTCGAACCGGTTAGCCACCGGTTCAGTGAATATACCCTCATTCAGTCATTCATATTCTATATAATCAATTATATAGAAGTGCCTTGCAAGTTGTGGAAGAAGGGGTAATTTCTCTAGACCATTATAGTGTAGCACTACAAGCTTTTGAAGAGTCACTGAATAGGGTTCATGAAGTGGAACTAAAGCAAGATCAATTGTAATCGATCATGCGGTTATTATTTGGGATAATTGTTGATTTTGTTGTAACTCGGATTTTGTTATGATATTAAATATTTAGACACTTTTTAGTGGATTTTTTGATTTTGCGTTGGTTGATGTAATTATTTTGATATCTAGTCATGATATTTTAGTTATTATTTGAGAACAATTATATGATTGATGGTTGAAAAACTTATTTATATTTATTTATATTATTTAGCATATTTTTCTATTTTTTAATAATACTAATATTATATATAATTAAATATAATTATTACATAATTATGACGTCACACCGGTTTAACCGGTGGTCGAACCGGTCAAACCAGTCAAACCGGTGACCAGTAAAGCCTCCGGTTCGACGTCCGGTCCGGGTTTTAAAACCTTGCCGGAAGGATTCAACTTACTAACTTTATGCTTAATTCCATGCATGTGTATAGGACCTCACATATGTATCTTCCGAAGGGCTAAATCAGGTCAATGGAGAGGATATTGAGATCCTCTCCACGGTCTACTGAAGTAGAAAGCAAGTCACTAGACAAATTCAAGTGGAGTCAGGCCTATAGGAAAAGGGAGGAATATGGACACACCTTAAAGACACACAATTAAGCTCACCATTAAGGTCTTTATGATTAAGAGAATATGGACACACCTTAAAGACAAAGAAGCTTTATTTGTTAAATAGGTACACAAGCAGTTTCTAAAAAGCAAAAACTTCTACAGCATGAAATCTAGATTCAATACATCATGGACAAGCTATATATCCATAGACTTAAAGATCAGGTCAGACTACAATTCAGAAGTAAAATTGGTAAGCAAGAAGATACAAACTTCTGGTTCAAAGTTAAGAGTAGTATTGGTCCCTTATATGACAACAATGCATACTCAAATCTCAAGGATATTATACTGAAAAATGCATCAATTACTTAAAGGCAAAATTCAACAATTTATGCAGCCGTTTATAACCCCAAGGCACAGGTGAGTTGGTAAGGGGCGCTCCTGGCTTAAGTGGGGTCGTGGGTTCGAACCCCCCTCATGTATGCAGCCGTTTAAAACTTGGGACCAGAGCTATGCCTCCCGCAAGAGACCTACCCGGCTCGAGCGGGGATTAGTCTGGGTGTGGATAGCTTAAAGGTGTCTTCCCATAGTTGGGACCCGCCTAGGACACCTCGTGAGCAACCAAAAATAAATAAAAATTCAACAATTTATTTCTCCAATTCTATCTGAACATCTGAATTTGGCTTCAGGCATTCCCAACAATTATCTCCTAATTATGTGATCAATATTGTGAATCTATTGCTCATCTCTTCTTTCAATGTATATTTTTATCCTATCTACTAGTTAAGAGACAAAAAGCTTACATATAGGATTGCCAATACAAGAACTTAGCTAGCATTACCACCGGGATGAGTAACAATGGAGAAAGAAATCTAGCTCATAATCTAATAATGAGAATAACTCTTGATTTATTTAATATATGTGGAAAGAAATACAAGGATATTTGGAGATACCAATTGCTCTTCGGCTTAAACACTTAAGATCATTAAAACTAAACAAGAGAAATCACTTGCTTGCATCATTTATGTATTGAATGCATCAAAAGTTTAGCTAAATGAGGCTTCATAACTTCGACTTTGATTTGAGCTAATGTGTAATTTAGCTCAATGTGGCAAATTAGTGATTGCCCCTAAAGTGCTAACTCCAATGATAAGAGCCTAAGCCATTTAGAAGAAATTTACGAATGGATTATGGCTTTGTTCTCATAGATAAAGTTTTGCAATTTCAAAGTGAAACTTAATCTCCTGCTCCATATGTTCAAAAAGTTGACATCTTGATCAGCAACTCTCAAGATGTATGTTTCCAAAAAAAATCTCTCAAGATGTAATAGGCTTTTAAACTAATTTTTTCTCATATAGAGCTAGAATGAAGCTTGCTGTGCAACTTTGTTGAATGTGTACTTAACTATATTTTCTCTCCTTCAACGCAATTCTCTTACCTTCTTAAAAAGACAGATCATGGCCTTTGCCAACAAGAGGAATAATCATACAAGAATTTATTCAATGCGTCCCAATTAAAGCGGCTCATGTTCCAATAATTTTTATATTATTAATGTTGTTAGTACTTATGATCAACATCTAGTTGACAATAGTATTTCTTTAGTATTTTTTATTAATCAAAATAATTCATTAAGCCCAATGGTCCATAGGAAAAAATACAAAAGAGTTTTAACTAGCCCCTTTTGTAAAAAATTATGTGACTAAGAGGCATGATATACCAAAAGGTATATCACAGTCTTTTATGAGATCTTACGCATGTTAAAGGTTAAAATATTAGGTTTTTTTAATGTGAACTTCTATATAAAAGGTAAACAAGTATAGAGCAATTAGATTCCCTTACTCAAACCTTTGTCCTTTAATGATTTTAGTAATTTCTCCACCAATTAAAACACAGTAAGAGAGATAGTTGATACATTGGTCAATCTACTTGATGAATTAATTTGGCAAAACAAAAAACTCTTGAGTGTGCAGTATGAATTGCCAACTGATTGAATCAAATGCCTTGTGGAAGTCTTTATATTATAATTGTTAAAGATTTCTTAAGTAAGCAAGATATTATCACTAATTTGCCTATCTCTCATAAAAGCACCTTGAGATGAGTGAATGACTGAATTAAGGATGGCTTTGAGTCATAAAGCTATGAGCTTGGCAATAATTTTGTAAGCGGTATTACAATATGATATTAGCATAAATTCTTTCAAAGAATAAGGATTTGGAGATTTAGGGACAAAACTAATGAATATCTTATTAACCTGCTTAAGACGCTCGCCTATATTGAAGAATTCAAGTACTGCATTGGTTGCTAAGTACTTAGTAAACCCTCAAGACTTCTGAAAATGGAATGCATTGAGGTCATTTGGCCTTAGTGATTTGTTAAGATTAAGCTCAAAGTGGGCCCTCTCAACATCAACATCAAGGTGAATTTTGAAAGTTTTTCCTATAAAGAAGTTATTTAAAACACCAGATTATGAGATTGGCTTAAAAGTTAAATTCTTTCTTTCAATAAAAAGACTAATAGATTGATCTAGTTAATATATTAAGAGTAAAGAATATCCACTTTATTTGTGTCAAAAACAATAATTATTTTTCATCATTAAAATGGGAACTATAGTTGATAATTATTTTTCAATTCCTTTAAAGCAATCTCAGCTATGTGTAATAGTTCTCTGTTAGGATCCAAAATCCTAACTGGTCTCAATCACAGCAATAAACCACAACAAAAGATTGATAACAAGTAATCAATGAAAGAATAAGATGAAGAATAGATTGAAAGACTATCAGTGTTATTCAGTGTATAGTAATGCCAGACTTCGAGGGCTGACTATCCTCCTCAATATAGAACTATCATAACCAATTCTCTCATAATCCTGCACCCGTCCCCATCTAACCCTTTTTATTCCCTCTCCTTAACTAACTCTCCAGCTCAGCATTATATTCCTCCACCCCTTACAACCCCTACACACTCTCTAATTTACTGATCTGCCCACCCTTTCTTCTCCTCCTATACTGTTGATTATAACGGGTCTCAACATTCTCCTTCAGTTTGGTCTCTTATAAATCATTTGTTGTTTTTGGGGCAATTCAATCATTTAACATTCCAAACAAAAATAGAAATTAAGAGGGGAGAACTTTAGTTATTGTTATCGTTCTTCCCTTTAGATTTTCTCCCTATTACCACCTTGAACTCTTTATTAGGCTTCATAATCTCTTGAGTATCAGTTATAGAAATTAATGAAATTTACTCTTTAATTTAGTGATAAAGTTCCTTAAGTGGGAGTTGATAAGCTTTACTGTCTTGTACTGTAAGACTTCATATCTTTTAAACAAAGTGGGATTTTAGGAGTTGTATGGTTAATTCCAATATCTTGTGCAATTTGAGTATGAGTAGAGTTTAGGTCTTTAAATGGAATGGCTTCCAGTGATCGCTAAGGAGTTCTAGATACGTTGTGATTGGATTAGGGGCAAGTTGTTCAAAATCCTCATAACCTTGAGGTAATACATTAAAAGCACCAGAGTTAGGTGATAAAATGTGATTTGATTATGTTAATTGAACTTATCTTTTTTTATTAATTTTGGTTCTTAATTGGTAAAATTAATATTTTTTATCTTAGGAGGTGAAAAATGGAGATTGGATTAATTGGAGCATTATTTCTCAAAGTCACGAATTTTGAAAAAGATGAAAGATTGTTGTAGTGAATAAGGTGAGATCATGCCTAAAGTTAGCTTCACTCTAAAAGTTTTAGTTTAATTAGTTGACTTATTCTCAGCCTATAATATAGGAATTGAAAGAAGTTATTTTTGGGATAGGAAAGAGGAGAACATTAAACACACACTCTCCATAATTCTCCTTCGGTTTCTTTGTGCTTTCTCTCTTCATTTTCATCTTTTCCTGCATTTTTGTGGTGGAACTAAATCCATGAATGGCTAAATCTGGATATTCTGATTCAAAGGGATTCAAAACTCTAGTTTTAAATTTGAAAGGTTTTGTTTTAAACCTATATTTTATTTTAATTCAAATATTTCTTGTTTTGCGTTCTTTTATTTCATGAATGATCTATATTGATTGATATGACAAATTAATTTGATGTTAATTATTCTATAGTTATACATGAATGCATTAATCTATAATTATCATTAATGATTCATACAAGCAGCGAAGAAGTTATTTATGAATTTGTGTATTTAAATTATGAGAAATAAGAAAAGTAAATTAAATAGTTATAGTTATCTGAACTATTTAATTGAGGGTTTAGTCTTTTTCATTAAGCTTATTGCAATCATTTAATTAAATCATACCCAATAAATTTATGGTAAGTTTTGGCTTGAACGTTAAGTTCAATCCAATTAATTTAGAAAATGAGACTTATTATGGCTATCTTCATATGTTTTGGATTAGTTGCTTGAATTGTGAAAATTATTCTTTTTAGACAAACGATCAATATTACAAATAGATAATATCTTTCCTTTGAATTGGGGTTAAATACAATTGAATTTATCACTTTAATACTTAATTAATTTATTTTAATTCCGTGTTAATTTTAATTATTAGTTAATTAAGCATAAAATCCTGCTTAGTTTTATCAATTGCAATTAAGAAACTAATATTTAATTATCTTGGGATTCAACCTCGTTTCATGATTAGTGCAGGAGTTTAGTTAAAAAAATTAATTTTAAGGGCTTCGATAACCAATTCACTAAGGACTTGGGAGCTATCATTAACTTTATATCCAAAGTTAGGAAAAAGGTAAGATTACCTCCTAGCATTTCCTTAAAAGGTCTAAGTTAGTCCTCACCGTTTTCTATGTATCACGTTCACGTTTCCAAATGTCACTAATAGTACCCTAAATTCTAAAAAATAGTATAGTTTTTGGTAGTTTCTTAGTATATATGACATCAATTTAGCCTATGTGGTGTCACAACTGGGAAATGTGGACTAACTAGAAATTGATATAATCTTTAAAAAATTGATTTCTTTAAACGTTAGTTGAATGTATTATTTTCTACCTAAAGTTTCATAAAAGGTCTAAATAAATCCCTACTGTTATCTATGTTACCACTTTTTCCCCTTATTTAAGGTTCAATAAGTATTATTTTAGTAATGTTAGGATGCAAAGTAGTACCATAGATAATGGTAGGGGCTTACTTAAACCTTTTGAGGTATAAATTATACCTATTATAAACAAAGTTATCAGAGAAGGTTTACATATTCATCAACTCATAATAATCCCATTTAGCAAAGATTTTACATTCTAGAATCCATCTCTTTCCTTGTTGAAATAAATTAGGAATCTATTGATATGTCACACTTAACAAATCTTATACCATCCTATCATTTTCTCCAAGCCTTAAAAGAGGAATCAAGTCTAGCGATGTTTTTTAATTGTCTATATCAGATATCCTGACATAGTTAACTCTTTTCATAGTAGTTGTGGCTTCATTTATAGAGATTGGCCTTCTATGTAACTAGCCAAACAACTTAACCCTTTTTATGGTCCAATAATCTAATGGAATGTTGTGAAGATTAACCCAAAGTGGAACCTACTTCTAATGTAATTTTTCAAGGGAGAAACCTAGCCTCCACTAACGGAGGAAGAGATGCTTCCCATTCATATTAAATATACCATTCAATAAAGCATACTAAGAATCACTATATCTAAGAAAAAATTGAAGAACAAAATTTTAGCATCATTAATAAGAACATCCTTTAGAAATACTTTTTTCCAATTTGAGATGGCTTAAAAGTTCATAACTAGTCATGTAGGGTGTTTATCTAAGAAGAAACTTCTAAGTGTTGATTCCCATATTAAAGCTCCTTCTTTAATAACCTCAACTAAGGGAGTAACCGAAGGGCAACCCTCTAAAAAAGAAAGTAGGCATAAGTGAAAGTTCAAGAAAGGAAAAGTCCATACTTACTTCCAGGTGATCTTATTGGACCCCAAACTTTCCTTGAAATTTTAAAGTGTCAAGTGACATGAAATGAGGAAATTAGAATGAATAAAGAAAAAGAAAATTTTGAATGTGAATAGTTAGATGA
>JAOSBP010000002.1:18432967-18455974 GCA_027563825.1 Erythroxylum mucronatum | reverse complement strand
TCATAAATTAGGAGTCAACAAGTGCATAAATACTTAAGAAAATGGGGCCAAATTATAGTATAAATTTGGTTCAATCAGCGGCTTATCCCCATCCCGTCTCCTACTGCCTCCATCCATTGAGGCTTGATGCGAGACAGTTCTCATCGGCCTCGGTCTGCTTGCTCCACTACTCTTCTTCTCTGACTAAGCAGGAAGAGTCCTGGCACTATTCTCTGACATTGGGGCACCACCTCCCTTCTTGAACTGTTTTCTGCCCTTCCTCTTTCTACTGACAGCACTCTTGATATTCTCTATGTTTTCCACCCTCAGTGCTGCTTCCACCAAATGCTGGAATTCACAGAAGTTCTGCACCACCACCTTTTCCCTGATGGCCAGGTGCAGACCTGACTCAAACCTACAACACTTGGCTGCTTGACTAAGCCTTAGCTCTGCCACATACCGGGACAACTGAGTGAACCGCCTCTCATACTCACTGACATTCATCTCTCTCTGAGTAAGATTCAGGAACTCCCTCTGCTTCTGTTGAATATACACCTCAGACAGATACTTCTTGTACGCAGTGAGGAAGTCCTCTCATGCCAGAACTGGCGGCTTCAAAAGACTTCCTAGGACACTCTCCCACCAATGCAGAGCATCCCCTTGCAGTAGACTCACCGCATACTCAACTTTCTCATCATCTTCGCAGTCCATCTGGTCCAGAATCCTTTCTGTCTTTCGCAGCCAATTTTCAGCTTCCTAGGGATCAGAAGTCCCAAAGAAATCCACTGCCCCAAACTTCCTTAGCTTGTCGAACTGCTTTCCTTTTCCTGACTGGGGCTGGAGTAGCAGCATCTGCCCCATGGCATGGACAAACTCCTGGGTGAACGCCTGGAACAACCTAGGATTTAAGGCAGGCGCTTGCTCCTGCGGAACAGGCGACTCTTGAGTCTGAGATCGAGAGGGCTCACTACTTTGCCTTACAGAAGCCTCAACATCACCTGGGGCTCGGGACTCATCCATGCCCTCCTCTCTCGATGGAGGGTCAGGTGCGACCGATCCTTGCATAATTCCCCGTATTCTTCTACGAAGTGGCATCTCTCTTTCCTTCAATAAAACAGTCACGATCAGCTCGCATTCTACATGTATGCATGATTTGCATGTCACTTAATGCAATTAATCTAAAAAACAATCAATTTATCACATAACACAACAATGCATAACACAATCTATTCTAAGCCTAGGACTCTTAAAAGCCCAAGCTCTAATATCAAAAGATGTTGAGCCCGGTTCTCGAAGCCCAACAATCTGAACTCAAAATGGAAAATGCTAGCGGGATCCTATAGGGTTATCCCAACAAATCCTAAATTGAACAAGACAACGAGAAGCAGCTTCGAAAATAACAAAAATCGCAAAAAACTAAAGCTGACCTGAGGATGTCCGTTAAACGGACATCGAATGGTCAAAATGCTCAAACTTTCTTGAGGCTGTCCATTAAACGGACACGTATGTCTGTTAAACGGACACACGCTGAGCAAAAGCCCTACGCTTATCCGAGCATGTTCGTTAAACGAACTTGCATGTCCATTTAATGGACAGATGCTGGACAACGAATCAAAACATCCGAGAAGGTCCGTTAAACGGATGTAAATGTCCGTTTAACGGACACAAGCTGGAGACGCACACCAAATCTACCTGAGAGTGTCTGTTTAATGGACACACCCTGGACAGTAAGTCCAGGCTTCTTTCAAGACCTTTTCCAACTTCCATCCAAAAATCAAATACACTTCTAAGCTTAACAAAAACAATCCTTTAACCTCAACACCATTTCAATACCATTTGAAAACCTACCTAATTACATTAAACTGCAAAGACCTCAAACCATCCATTAATGACATTCACAATTCAACACATTCAATATGGTACAAGTCACAAAAGCTTGAAAAAAAAAGGTAACTTTTCAAGTTCCTCATTCATTTTTATTTCAAAAGCGAGTTCATACAAGATTTCCACCAATAGCTTTACTAACATATCAATGTTACATCAAAAACCTTTACAAGAGTTAGAAAAATACAATTGATGATTCATGATCAATATGCTGGTAAAGCTACCAAAGATCTAACTGTCATCTTAATGCAAAATCTAGCTCTCTCTCGAAATTGTCCAGAACACTTTGCAAGGAATTACCGGTCCACCTGATCTGCACCTGAGGAGTGGAGAAATGGGTTGAGCTTGACAGCTCAGTGGCTAAACCATTTATAGCTAATGGCTGGAGCCACACAACAAACCAGATACATAGACAAGCATGTATAGGCACAAGTATAACAATAACAATTCAACATTTTCAAATCAATCGACATTTCTCAAATTAAATCATCTTCACATATCAAATGCATCAGGGAACATATAGATCATCGAATGCAATGCAAAAACAATCGGCTCGAGGGTTCCATGAACAAAACGATGAAACCATAGTTTGCATCGTGAGACGAGTCTATTTTGGATCTCGTAGGTCACAAACGGGCTGCCGAGAGAAGGCATTATGTCACATCGTGACTACAAAATTTTTCCCTCTTACCCAAAACACAATCAAATCTTATGATTTTATCATCTACAAAATGCCATGATTCACTTCATAGCATGATCACTGTATCGAAATGTCAAGCATTTATCAATGCATAACATGTCATGAACATACTTCAGTCAATTATCACAATTAATTATAGTGAAATATCCACATTTTAACAATTCAAATAGCCATTCAGCACATAATGCACATACATGACATTTGCTCATATCACCAACAACTATAACTAATTTACCCACCTTTTTCTAGCAAGAATTCAAAAATCAATGGCTTCCTTCCCTTAGCTCTTAGATAGCCTCTTGATTGCCTAAACATAAACAAAATACCATAGATCAATCCAATTGGGGAAAATCTCGAAATTTCCTTTAAACATCAAAACCCCAAAACCTTAATCAAACTTCAATTCATTCTACCCACAAACAATCTAGGTTAGAACTATCAAAACCTAGCTTAAAACCCAAAATCCCTAGAAAAACCATCATCTTCTTCCTCACAGCACACCTTTTTCTCTCTAGAACTCTCACTCAAACTCTCACTCAACACAACCACAACTTATTTCCTTCAACCAAGCAAGAAGAAAAGAGGAAGACTTACCTAGGAACCTTGATTTCTTCCTTTCCCACGAGATTTCCCTCTTCTTTCCTTTGGATTTCTTCTCTTCTTTCTCTTCTTTCCTTCTCCCCTACGACTTCTCCTTCTCCTTCTTTGTTCTCCACGACAACTCCCCTCTCCTCCTTTCTATTTTTATTTTCCTTCTTTGGTTTCCTATAATGCCCCTCACTTAAGTCCTCCTTCCAACTATGCCCTTAGTTGGCTTTGAAAGACTCTAACTACCATTCAACTAACTTAGTTTCATTCTAACTCCTTCCATTACTCTATTCTTTCATTTAATTCAAACCTACTCCTAACTACTTAATCAAATCTCCAATTAAGGACATTTACTAACATAAAAAAATTTAAACCAAATAAATAACATAAACAACCAATTAAAACTTAAGAATTTTTTTTGAAAGAAAACAAGGTCTAACAGAAACAGTTTATCATCACACAATATTTTACTTGTGATGAAAATGTTTGTCAATAAATATTCAATTAATTAGTATCTACTTAATATTGTTACAATCACCAAACTATAACTATGGTCACTACCATTTGTAATTTAGTAACAATTTTTGTGTGCCTAAGTATTATTTCGTCATAGATACGAGATTTGTTTTGACAAAACAATTGATTGATATTATTGTTTGGATTAACTGTGATAATTTATTTTTGTTTCACTAATACAATGGGAATTGTGACAATTTAGTACCTTCGCAATTAAATTGCCACTATTAATATATTAATATTGTCAAATTTTCATTTATCACTAAGCTTTGTTATTAAAAACCTATGTACTTGTTATGATGAAAACTTTTGTCAATAAAAATTCAATTAGTTAGCGTCTATTTAATATTTTCACAACAATTGAACTATCACTATGCTAACTATTATTTGTAATTTTAGTGACAAAAGTTTTTGTTGTCACTTAATCAACTTTTGTTACAAAATTTTTTTTTATTTGGGAAATTAAATAATTTCATTAAAAATTGGAGAAGTTACATCTGGATGGGTATCCCTCGTGGATAGCCCATTTGGTTCACTTGATACATGAAAATAGCTGAAAAATGACAACTTTTACAAAAGGCATCTTTAGACGATTTAGGGTAAACCTAATTTTGTCTTTCTTGAATATTCGATCTGTTACTCAATTAAGGAGGATGATTTCGATACTCCGAAGGCGATGCTTGCGAAGATCCAAGGGACTCCTCTTCTCAGTAGGTATTTAGGTCATATTTGCATTCATTTTGCATATTCATTCGTTCATTTTAGTAGCATTTTTAGTTTTATTTATTTATTTTCATTGAGTTTGTTATTTATTTTATTTTTCTTGTTTCTTCGTAGAAAGCATGAAGTTTGACTTCAAATCACACCTAATCTACCATGGAGAAAAATTTGGAATGAAAAAGTTTACCTTGCAATTTAATCGTCAAGTGGTCTAGAAATTTTTGTGCGCCCATCAGATACATCAAGAAGTAACTTACCAACCGGGAATTAGAAAATGCATAATAGCTGGCAAGTTAAAAGAATGCACTCACAAAACGGCATAACAGAAGGTCCAAAATAAGAGTCCAAAACACACTAGACTGGGGGACGTTAGAAGGCGAAAAACATTTTAACATGTTAGGTTTTAATTGGGGAGAAGACCTGGACACCGCAGCTCTAAGACCTGGATACACGAAGAGACGCCGCAGTTCCAAGGCTTGACGCGAGGAGACCTGACGCATGGAGAAGACCTGGACGCCACAGCTCCAAGACCTACATGCATGACAATGACCTGACGTAGGGTGTGAGAACAAAAATGAAAAAGTAGTAGATTGGAGAAAGGAAGAAAAGATGCAGGCAAGAAACATAATCAAGACAAAGTGACGCTGCAGCTGCGAGCACCATTTTCAAACCTAGGTTTTTGAAGTTTTTGTTCAAGATTCACCAGAGTCCTTCACTACTTACTCCTCTATTGTCTATTCTCCTTATTTTGATGTTTATTTTGTTGAACATGAGCATGAGTGAGTAGATTTAATATTGGGTTTCAAAGATGGGATGTAGTTTTCGACTTTCTGCAAGATTTGATTCTGGATTTTATTCAATAAAATTGATTCGTGGCTATTGATTCTTATTTTGAGTATTATTGTGCTTGTTATGTGTTAGGCCTCACATATTTTCAAAGCTATTGCAGACCCCTTATAACTAGTCTCCATCGCCTGAACGTCTTCACTGGTGTTTTAACTTTTCCAGTTTTTATTCTTTAATTATTTACTGATTCCTGACAAAAAATTTTCATGTTTTTTTGGTACCACTTTGATTGTGTTTATGTGATGTTTAAATATAACAGGGCTTGACTACTGGTGGACTACCGACGTTTATAGATGTTGCTAATAGTTTTAGTGCTCCTGTTATTATTGAAGACAACTTCATACAATAGGTCTCTTTTCATTATTGTTAATTCTATTGTTGCTATTCCCTTCTCTCCCATTTCCTAGATATTATTTAGTTCTGTCTTTCAGTTTCACTCCAAATTTTATTTTGATTTCTTTATTGTTGATTCAATTATTGTCAAACAGTGAAAATTCTTACTCCAATATCATTTTCACAGGATTTTTCCTGTTGCAGATTGTTCTCAATGGGAAACGTGTAGTGATAATGGGTGATGATACATGGGTTCAACTATTTCCTTAACATTTTGCCAAATCTTATCCCTATCCTTCTTTTAATGTTAAAGATCTTCATACGGTATTGCATTATAGCTTCTGTATTATTTTCTCGCTGTCAATTCCTCACATTTAATAATATACAAAAAACTTATTGTTTCAGGTTGATGATGGGTGCATTGAACACCTTTTTCCTTCCCTTTTTCAAGAAGATTGGGATGTTCTTATTGCTAATTTTCTTGGCATGGTATGATTGACATATTTTATCAGTTGCAAATAGCAAAATATTTGTATCTCTTGTTTGATTAATGAGTTTTGCAAAATTTTTGTGTACATATGTAAGTATTTATGAGTTATCTATTAAATTGAAGACATGTGGGTGGATTTGGATAATCTCTTTGTAGGATCATGCTGGACATATATATGGAGTTGACTCTCAGCCAATGGTAGAAAAGTTAGAGCAGTACAATCTCATTTTAGAGGTAGGTTTCTTAATTATGCACCCAAGTTATGCCAAAATATTTCCTGAGCTTGCTGATAGTGTCCATATACTTCTGATAGTGTCAAAAATATTCAAGTTTGTTGAAGTCATAAATCTACCACATTGTTTTTTGGTTAAAGTTCAGCCATTTTGGAAGTTTTTCTTTCTGCGTTTCCTTTCATCAAAGTTTTATTTTTTTAAAAGGCTTGTGCTCAGATGTACATGCTTTATGGAGAAATAGAAGAAACAATTAGAATTCTCTCCTTTAGGCCTTTTAATTCACATCTTGCTTCCTAATTTTGACAATGCCCTTTAGCTAGGATAAGTTTCATAAAATAATGTAAAATTTAAGGTTTAAGAAATTGCTCCAATTGATAGATGTTAAAATTAAGATACGGAACAACATAGAATTAATCATCCAATTTGAAATACGTTTATAAAACCAAAATGTGTACCAAATTACTTTTTGAGCATAATCACAATTGACCTTTTGTTGAAGTACTTCCATTGTGGTCCAGTCCCTTTATCATGTACAGCAAGTTTTGAAATATATTGAACTCAAAATTTAAGATTGCAGATGAACATTGGAAATTTCACACCTATAAGAATTATAGAAATAAAATTTAGCTTGATGATATGGGCCATGTGGAATATATTTGCAAAACATCAAAGTGAAATTTTCTCATCAAAATGAACTAAACTACTTCCTCATTTTCCTTTCATTTAAATTTAATACATATTGGTGTTCCAAAAGCTCCTGTTGAAATCATGGGAAAGACACAAACTTTCAGCTATTAATATTAGATTGATGCTTGAATTTTTTTTGGAAATAATATAATAAGTGAACTAGAAATTGAGCTTTTATTGGTCTTTAGTGATTGAAAGGTGAAGTTTGCAAAATTTTGGGTATTCTATTGTTCCAGATGTCCTACCTTCATTGACTCTACCATACATGTCAAGTTTCTCAATACATATTGGTTGCTTATTCATAACTCTACTATACATATGAACTTTCTCAATGCACATTTGTTGCTTGTGGTGGAATAAGCTCATCTTGTTTCCATTATTAAGCTACCTTTTTCTGTTGGTTTTAATCTTTCCTGCATGCTTAATTCTTGTTTGATAATGCTTCACCACAAATTCTACTGCAGAAGCTTATCAGAATTATGGATGGTGAGTCTAGTTTAGGTGGCTTGCATGAAAACACTTTCCTTCTTATTATGGGCGACCATGGACAAACCTTGAATGATGTTCACGGTGGAGGAAGTACTGAAGAGGTATATGATTTAACTTTCTGAAGTTCAATTCGATTTCATTCTCTACTTTCTTTGTAACAAAATTACATGTTGTGAGTCGAAACATTAATGTTCAACATGAGTTTTAAGAAATCTTCCTATCCGCTTCCATCTGACTTTGATACCTCTTCTTATGCTCTCGATTTGTATTGCCTGCTCTTTAAATGATTCTACATTCGCTGTTAATTGCAAGACATCCTTCTTTTCATTATCTTCTATCATTTCGCAATTTTCTATTGTCGGTGAAAAGATACATTGATGCCTACTCAGCCTCTTCAGTCATTGGGTTTTCTTTATTGATTTGTTACACATATCAGATGCATATGATAAGGCATTAGCGATAAATTTATTGTAACATATATTCTTTATTTAGTGATAACATTATTGTAACATATAACTTTCATACTTGTGACCAAATCTATTAGATAATATAGCCACTGATGCAAATTTCTTTTATAGCTAATGTAATTCCGTTGATGAATTGATAGTTTTATTTGTGATAATAATAAACACATTACTGATAATACGTTTTGTAAGAATCAATTTTCATTTTTGTGATGAAATGATGTTGACACTTTTTTGTTAACATATTAGTGACTAAGAAGTAATGGACACTAATAAAAAATTATTAGTGACAAATATTTTGTCACTATTTATAATTATTTTAGTGGTGATAATGTTATAACAATAAACTGAAGTACTGTTACAACTTTATTTGTCATTACTTCATATTATTTGTGTCAACAAACTTGTCATAAATATGTAAAGTTGTTGTGACCATATAGTGTTGTCACATATTTCATATGTTTTAGTGCTAGCACTTTTGTCACAATATAATGAAGTACTGTTACAGCCTTTTTTGTCACTACTTTATATTATTTGTGTCAACAAACTTGTCATAAATAAGTACAGTTGTTATGACCATATAGTGTTGTCACACATTTGATAGGTTTTAGTGTCGACAATTTTGTCACAATAAAATGAAGTACTGTTACGAATTAATTAGTCATTACTTTATATTATTTGTGACGATAAACTTGTCATAAATATATACAGTTATTGTGTCCATATAATTTTTCACACATTTCGCAAGTTTTATTGTCAATATTTGTGTCACAAAAGTGTTGCATAATTGTGACCATTTTTTAAATTAGTCACTATTTCATTAGTGACAAAGATATTTGTGACGGGAGGTGACGACTACAAAGATTGGACACTATTGATAATAGTGACAAATATTACTGCTTTTAGTGACAACTTTTACTTTCACTAAAAATACAATTTCTTGTAGTGAGAAAAGCTTGTAAGGTAATTAACAAAAATGGTAACATGAACTTTAGGTGGCAAAAGAAAAAATTTAAGGGACTGAAGTGTTTTTGTACACTAAGGAGCAATACTATAGAGTATGTGAAGCTTGTATGTCACTGAGGTCAAAAAATAGAAATTTGAAAAAGTGAAAAGAAGATCTGAGGTTGAAATAGTGGATTAGATAGCAGTAAGTTTGAAAATCCAAAATTAGATATAGCTAAAGGAAAATAAAGAGAAAGGATAGAGTAAAGTGGACATAAAATGGAAGATTAACGATCAAAGTAGCCATTTTCTTAATAGCCTAGCTCCAAGTAAAAGATGGGGGATGAAGTAAAAAGCAAGACAAGTGACCTGTGCATTTCTTTGAGAGAGACGTCCCTAAGTGAAACCGTAATATATGGATAACTTAATGAAACTGAAAAAAAAGAATAATGCTATAGTAGTACAATAGTGAGTGGTAGTACTGGTAGTGGATGGAGCTATCTACCTCTAGAGAGCTTAGAATTAGCTAATAAAGATTAAATAAGGTGTTTAAGAAAGATTGTTTGTGATCTTTCTAGTGTTAATATGGAAACTTTTATGAGATTTGACATATCTTAGTACATTCAAAAGTGTGTTAACTTGATACAGATATGGGTTAACTAATTTAAGATGAGATGGTTGTTGCTTAAAAGAATGCAATTTTAGTGTTTAAAGATCCTATCAGTCTAGTTAAATATATCTATTCTAGATTAATTAATTCATAAAGTCAAAAGTCCTTACAACAAAAACACTCTTTTTGCGTCGTCTTTTAGACGTCGTAGATGCTCCTAGAACGTCGCCGACTACCTTCTCCGACGTCTAATAAAACGTCGTAATAGACGTCGTAGATAGTGGGTAGCAAATAGGTTTATACGACGTCTGAGTTAAGACGTCGTAGAATGCTTAAGTATTCTGCGACGTTCAAAAAGACGTCATAGAAGGGCCCCATATTTGCCGACGTCTGGAGCAAACGTCAGAGATTGTGGAGTTTCGCCGACGTTTGTGAGACGTCTGAGAAAGTTGCTATTCTACGACGTCTGCTTGAGTAGACGTCGGGGAATGTAAATTATTTATTAAATATAATTTTACCGAAAAATAATTAATTTATAATAATTTTGGTAAATTAAAACTTAAAAATACTTGATTTGTTTTAATTGATCTGAATATTGGAATTATTTATAATATAATTCTTCAAATAATATTACAAATAGTTCTATTATTTTTTTAAATTATTATTTTTTCCATTTTTCAAAAATCATTTTAATTTAATAACATTTTATAATTAGTGAATTTTATTACATTTTATAATATTCAAAATGTGCAGGTCTATTATAAATGCAAAATTTGAGAGTTGTCAATTAAGTAAACTTGTAATTAAAAATTTTATTTTATAATAATTAAAATATTAAAACTTACAAATTATCCAAAGTAAATTGTTACAAATTATTCTCTACATCCTCCAAATTGTTATCAGACAAAGTCACAGAGCCCTCCTTAATGGCCTCACTTTCCTTACACGACAGCATTCCTGGTGCCCAGCTTCATAGAATGAGAAAAGGCCCTTGCTCCTTACCAAAGCTTGAACTTCAACAGCATCAGGAAACATGTACTCAATATGTGTTTGCTGCATTCATGTTCAATATACCATCCTTTTCCACTTGTTGCCTGTAGGAAAAAATAATCGAGCATCACCTATTAATATGTGTTTGCTGCATTCATGTTCAATATACCATCCTTTTCCACTTGGATCCGTGTCTATGTTTATCCTTTTCCTACTGTCCCGGTTGGACGGCTTAAAACTATAGCAAGCACACTATCAGCAGTTGGTATTAACTACTTATCCAAAATTAAACAGATTTCTCACTGGTAAACCGTAGCCCTAGAGGACCTCTTCCAAAACTACTTTGCTTCCATAAGCACAGCAAAATAATAATAGTTTCATTACGGCTTTAACTTGTGCACGCATAAATAATAGGTAACTTGTGCACGCATGTATATGAAACAGGTTTCAACAAGTTTAAGGGAGGAGAATAATTACATGGATAGTAGTGTCATTGACAACCAAACCCCCTGCAGAGACAGACATCACAAACTCTTCCTTAAGCTTCTTGTTTTGAGTAAATAAATACGCTGCAAGTGGCTTGGTCCCTAAATTGATCACATCAAAGCTATCCTCAATTTTGTTGACCTATTCCAAAGAACAAGGGAAATCACATCAATATTCCGCGGTTGAACTATTGAATTGCAGTCCCTGTTTTATTCAAATTAATAAACAGCAAAATTCCCTCCAGAATATAAATGGAACATCCACAACATTGATCCCACATGCAAGGCATTTATACAAAACATCACCGTTTAAAACATTCGGGAAAAAGACAAAATGAATATTTAAACTTGCTTTCTCAAATAGTTTTAGACCAAAACAAATCAGCAAGTGAGTCGATCAACTTCAATTAAACTAGCTACAAGGTTTAGCTCATTGATCCATCAAGAGATAGATTGAGAGTCGAGAGAATTGAAGGTTGCTTGTGCTCTGTATCGGTTTTCTCTTGGCTTCTGTGAATTAAGAAGCAGATTAAATAAAGGCCAAACAAAATACTTCTGTGATATTTCCTAGGAAAGAATGCACCAAATGTGAACTGACTATACATAAGAAGGGAAATGTCAGCATGTTTTATGTTTTACCTACAAGAAGCTTCTGTATTCCACTTAAAATTCTTTTATACATTTCACATACAAGAGATCGAACAATAACTATGGAGAAGAAATCACCAAAGCACTTTGAAACAAAGAAAAGCAATAAAATGAGTTTTGCATTATACAGCTCAATCGAAATTCAGCCTTTGCATTATGAAAATCTTGGAAGACCTAGAGAATATTGTTAAAAGTTCTTGGAATAACGGCTTACCCTGCAACCAAAACATCCAAACTAATATATATATGAATCTTGAAAACCAAACTAATGTACCTATATTCATCCTAATATCATTCGTCACCTTCAACCTATGCATTACAAACTCAATTAAGCAAAATAAACACAATCATGGACACTTTACCATTGCCATTTCACCATTCAACATTGTGGGAAGACCTTCCAGAAATCCCAGAAGCATCTTTCTTTTTCCCATTGATCCAATGACTATATCGTTTTGGTTATTTCGAAACCCCATAACTAAGTACTCCCACTAAACACTAACCTCCATATACAGATGTACAAAACTGGACCACAATACCATCCATTGTTCTAAAGGTACAATGAAATATGACCTGAACATTACTTCACACTCAAAAACTCATTCACAACAAGTTAAGCGTAAACAAATTAAATATAAAGAGACATTACGGGCTAATCATCATCATTTCCACCTGATTTCATCTCACCTTCAATCAAACTTCCAGAACTTTTCTAGTCACTACCTAAATCAAAACGCAACACCAACTCTCTCTAAGACGCAAAACTTGTGTTAACTAGTTTTAACTTCGGTATTAAAAATTACAAATAAAAAGGATAAGAACCTCATCTCTAACTCGGTGAGCTCTTTCTTCTTCTTCTATAGCGGCCTTAGCCTCCACCGTCACAGTCAGACCCATCAAGAAGGTAAACGTGGCCGGATTATCCAATCAGAAATTAAAGCCCTAACTTTGAAAACAACATGTGCACTGTTAAGAACGAAGAGAAGGGAAAAGAGGCAAAGCTCCAACAGAGATCTAAACCTATTCCCAACAATGCAATAACTGAGAAGATACACAGATCTGAATGAAATGAAAGTAAGAAAGAGATCTAGGAGTAACCAAGACTAAGACTATGGGACGAAACTTTACCTTGTGATCAAAGTCCGACGCGAGTACGGGAGAGAGGAAGAGGAAAATGCTAAAGTAACTGAAGTAAAGAAAATAACTGAACCTGGGACCGATGGCTGCGGTGGAGAATCAAAATCGTTGAGGCCGGGGCCACTATCGGAGGTGAGAGAATCAAAATCGTTGAGCCGCAAGGCATCGGCCTCCTCGCAAAAACCACGACCTTTAGTCTTCTTAGGAGCGGAGGAGAAGGAGGATGCTCCACCGGAGATGGCGGACTTGAGCTTGGGAGGATGGGCGGTGCGACGGGAGGCATCGATGTCGTCATCCATCTGCGTCGGCGTCGGCCATAGTGTTGTTATTCTCTAAAAATCTGGCTTCACTTCAAGGGATTTTAAGGACGCGGGTTGCGAAAACAGAGAAACAAGTGTTTTAAATATAACATTTAATTTGTTGTAGGAGGGTTTGGCGACGTTTTGATTAAAGAAAGTCGCGGAAAGTAATATAAATCTACGATGTTTTATTAAACGTCGTAAAAAGTTTGAACTTTTTGTGACGTTTTCCAAACGTCGCAAAAAACTTTTACAATTTGTGACGTTTTATTAATAAAACGTCGTAAATTGTATTATTTTTTTGTAGTGCTATCATGTATTCTAACAATGAAGGTGTCTCATCTTGCGTTATGATGGATCTGCTGCTACAAATCTCGCATCTTCCACTTCTTAAGCTCCAAATCACCTCTAGAATCATCTTTGAACTCCTCAAAACAACGCTGACCATTTCCTCTTATTTATTACCTCTAAAATGTTAAATTCATATGAAAACCTAGAATTTTGGGTTATGCACAATCATGTTCACGGTCGTGGACATGAACATGCATAATTGGAAATAGTTAGATATAGCGAAAGTGCAGGGGCATGCAAAAGTGCACAATCATGATCTCCTTCTAGATTGCTAATTTTTTGTTTTAAGCTGCATTTTCATTTGAATTCCTCTCCTTTAAATCCATGAAGGAAATTATTACCTGTAAACACACTTGGAGCAATTTAAGTACCAAATATATGATAAAATTATAAAATATCTAGCAAAAACATCAAGTATGGGTGGTAAAATATAGTCAATTATCCATTTATCACCCAGGACCTATGGCTTCCTATTTGGATTGATACAAAAATTGATAATTTTATCCAAGCCTTGGAAAAATATGATGTCTCTCTCTGCACTTCATTGCTAAAAATATTCCTTCTTATCTTTTTAGCATATTCTTATCTTTTAGGAATATCATTGGGACCTAATGTTCCCCAATAATTCTTCTTTTTTGTATGTTAGTGTGTATTACTATAATAAGGGAATCTTTTCCTAAATGTTGTTTGTCACTATCCCCTTGCTTAGTGTCACAAACAACAAAATTCCCTACTAGATGGAGAGGCTAAGCCAGAATTCTCTAGAAGATTGCACATTATTCTTCCATGTTCAAGACAAGCCTAGAGATGGGTGGAAGACTATAAAACCTTGTAGATAATTGTAGATTATACTTAAACAGGTAGATAGTTGTAGAGAATTTTAGATGGTGAATGTGAGCCCTTGGATCAAATGAACCTTAGCCATCCATTGAGGAGGTGGAAGGCTATAAATACCCAAGGGACTTGATTTGTAAGAGGCACAGAAGTTCTTACCAATAGCCTTGTAAAGCTTTCTTAAGCAATCAAAGCATTCTCTAAGTTTCCTTATTCTTGTTCTTGTTTTATCTTGCATATTTACCAACTTGTGTTAGCTTTGTTTCTAGCATTCAAGGGAGTGGCTGACTTAGTTGTGAGACATACAAAAATGTTGCGCAATTCTTTGGTAAAAAGACTAAGTCCGTGACAATTGGTATCAGAGCCAAGGTTGTGTTCATCATTTCCTAGTAACGATGTCGGGAACAAGTGGGATTACCAATGTTGGAGAGGAGAGGAAAATTGGTAGGGAGAGATCACGGTTGAGGGAAGTGTTGGTGGACATCAATGGAAGGCTCACATATGTGGAATTTCTGGTAGCAGAAGGTAAGAGATGTTTGAGGAGGCGGACCAACTCATTGAGGAACTTGAGAAGGCGAAAGAAGAGTTCCAAGGGGAGATGCAAGGTTCCTTGAACGTTGGTGCTTCCAAATGTCTAGACCAAGTGAAGGCCTTGGAGGAGTCTCTTCAATATGAGATTCTCTTCCTCAAAGAAGAGCTTGCGAAGGTCGTCGATGAGCTAGTTCTTTTTTAAAAGGGAAATTGCTCAAAGGGAAAGCAATGCCAAGACCACAATAGTCACTACTCCTTTGAAGGTGGACATTCTAAAGCCAAAGGCGTATGGTCAGAAATACTTTATCTCCTTTATAGATGATTACTCGTGATATATGTATCTCTATTGGCTTCATAACAAGAAAGAACCATTAGATGCCTTTAAGGTATTTAAAACGAAAGTAGAGAAACAACGTGGTAAGCAAATAAAGATCGTGAGATCAGATAGAGGTGGAGAATTTATAGTAGATACACTAAGGGTGGACAAGCAACTGGTCCATTTGCGAAGTTTTAAAAGCATGGGATAATAGCTCAATACACCATGCCTGGGTCTCTGGAACAAAATAGTGTAGCAGAAAGAAGAAACTGAACAATATTAGACAAGGTGTGGATTATGCTTAGTAGCTCTAAACCTCCTAAATCCTTGTGGATTGAAGCTCTTAAATGACAGTTTATATATTAAATCGAGTTCTAACCAAGGCTATTTCTAAAACACCATTTGAGTTATGGAAAAGTTGGAAACCGAGTTTGTGAAATATATGCATTTGGGAATGCCCTTCTGAAGGGTACATATTTTATTGTCCATCTCATATTACTAGGTTTGTGGAATCAAGAAATGCAAAGTTTCTTGAAAATGACTTGATTAGTGGGAGTGATCAATCTCAGGACTTAGTTCTTGAGAAGGGTCATTGTGAAATACAAACTCCTACTTCAAGTAATAGATTGATTATCATTCATAGCATCCCTCAAAGTCAAATGGGAGGTGAACAACCAATTATTGAAGTTCCACAAGCTGCTAATGACAATCTACTAGATCCGATTGTTCAACAATCACCATAGGTTGTTGAGAAATAAGTTGTACAAACTCCTCCTCAGGAGGGCGCTAATACAATATTAAGAAGATCAACTAGAGAAAGGAAATCAGTAATACCTAGTGATTACATTATGTATTTATAAAAAGCTAACTATAACATTGGAACCGAAAATGACCCTGAAACGTTTTCACAAGCCATAAGTTGCAATGAATCTCAATTGTGGTACAACGCTATGGTATATGAGATGAATTCTATGGCATCTAACAAAGTCTGGGATCTTGTCAGTTGGCCTAATGGTGCAAAGGCCATTGGATGTAAATGGGTCTTTAAGACAAAAAGGACTTATTAGGCAACGTTGAAAGATATAAAGGTAGACTTGTTGCCAAAGGATTTACTCAACAAGAAGGGATCGATTACACAGAGACCTTTTCTCCTGTATCTAAAAAGGATTCCTCACGAGTGATTATGGCATCAGTTGCCCATTTTGAACTGAAACTACACCAAATGGATGTGAAAATAGTGTTCCTAAATGGAGACTTAGAGGAAGAAGTTTATATGAAACAACGGGAAGGATTTCCCTCTAGTAATGGTGAGCAATGATGTGTAAGCTTAAGAAATCCATATATGGATGGAAACAAGCCTCTCGTCATTGGTATTTGAAATTCCATGATATCATCTCTTCATATGGTTTTGAAGAAAATATCATAGATCAATGCATATATCTAAAAGTTAGTGGAAGTCAAATGTGTTTCCTTGTTCTATATGTGGACGATATTTTACTCGCCACAAATGGCAAAGGTTTACTATATGAGATGAAAAGTTCCTTTCTAAGAATTTTGATATGAAGGATATAGGTGAGGTTCTTATGTCATTGGCATTAAGATCCATAGGGATAGATCTCAATACATTTTAGGTCTATCCCAAGAAATCTATATCAGTAAGGTCTTAGAAAGATTTCGGATGAAAGATTGTTCACCGAGTATAGCACCTATTGAACTAGTGCTCGAAAAATGAGGTTGAAAGGGAACAAATGAAAAATATTCCATATGCTTCTACAGTAGGAAGCCTAATGTATGCTCAGGTTTGTACAAGACCTGACATTACATTTCTTATTGGAATAGTGGGAAGATATCAGAGTAACCCAGGTATAGATCACTGGAGAGTTGCTAAAAAGGTGACGAGGTACCTTCAAGGGACCAAAGATTACATGCTTATACATAGAGAAACTAATAATCTCGAAGTAGTTGGCTACTCGGATAAGACTTTGATGGTTGTATTGATTCACAAAAGACAACATCTGGATATGTATTTATGTGTGGCAGTGGAGCCATATCCTAGAGGAGTTCAAAATAGACTTTGACTGTCACTTCTACCATGGAGGCTGAGTTCGTTTCTTGTTTTGAAGCTATATCACATGATGTATGGTTGAAGAGTTTTATATATGAGCTTAGAATTGTGGATTCTATTTCTAAGCCATTAAGAATGTACTGTAACAATTTAGTTGCAGTTTTCTTGGCCAAAAACAACAAGAGTGGTAGTCGAAGTAAACACATCGACATTAAGTATTTGGCCATTAAGGAACGTGTCAAAGAGAATAAAGTGATCATTCTACACATTCGCATTGAATTAATGATTGCCGATCCTTTAACAAAAGGCATGCCACCAAAGAGTTTTAAGGATCATGTTGCTAGAATGAGACTTGGTTTTATTATGTGATTTATGTATGTACTTTCACGAAACTCTTATTAATTAGTTGTTTTTTCTCATTATAGTGTACACATTTTTATTTTGAGAATTTCAACTATTATGGACCTAGAATAAACATAAAGGTTTATTCGTTTATTTAGTTAAAGTGGCATGGAAGATAATACTCACATTTAGAGGACTTGTCGCCATAATTCGTGCATTTGGTTTCTTTAATTAAGTGGAGGTTTTATGACTTTTAGATTACATTTACGACCCAAGTGGGAGACTGTTATCCGTTAGTTTCCTTTATGATGGGTCGTGTCTGATCATTTTGAACCCTCATGTCCTTCCACTTGAACCGTCACGTCCTGTTGTTTTGATGGAAGACGACGAGAAATATAAAGAAATTTGGTCCCTAGACTTAGCATTAATCTGCATACATCATCTCATGCATTTGCTAAAAGCTTAGAAGAGCCTTCTCATATTTGTGCGAAATCTCTCGACATCAATGACAGGAGGAATATAATAACATTTAGCATTTCCATTTTTCTATAATAGACATGTATAGATATGTATATAGATTATTATTGTGTCTAACATGGGCAATTAGTCAACAATAACATCTTCATGCTTAATCATCCTCGTTGATTGCACCGATAATCTGTCGGTTCAAAAATGACGCCCGTACACAAAGCCCAAGTTGTGTTCGGATGCTATCAAAATGAATAAATGTTTGAACTTTCCAAATTCCAATGGAAAAAGCCAACTACCAGAGATTCAGCGCGTCGTTTCCTTCTCTCTGTCCTATCTTGACTTGGTCCAATGGCAAAGAGAGACTAGTCAGCTTCTCTAACTATGAACAATTATTTATATGCGAAGTCTTGTCCACTCGTATCTTGGAACTAAAACCAGCAAAAATCTCTCATCAGTCTTTTAGTTTTCTGGTACCAACTTCGCAGCAATGTGTGAGTTCCCTGCCCGCTGTTTACTTCTACTTGGCTTGCTTATTTTGAGCTCCTTTATCAGATCCTTAACATGTCAAGCCAGTCAATTGGATCCAGAGGAAGGTGTGTAAGGACCTCTCATGCATGGTGATGCTTAAATTCTTTCTTCATATCCATATCTTTAGACATGCCTGTAACTAAAGTTTCTTACATGTGCTTTGAGCTAAAACAGACGCTCACACATACAAAGATTGTTGTCTGTGAAGTCAACAAATCGATCGTACGCAAATTTGAGTTGCTTTTACTTTTGAAAAATGAATAAAATTTATTAACACACGTCAAGCTTATACAAAACGAAGGTACAAGGATACAGGTACAAGAATTATTCTGACAAATAGCCACACAATTGATTAAGTAAGTCTATGCTAGAACAACACCTGATAATAATATTATTGCATCATTCATATTGTTATTTCTTTTTCTCCATACAAAATAGACAGAACAAGAGCGTGCAGTTTTTAGAATAATCTCATCTTGCTTCAATTGCTTGCACATTCTGGCCCATGTAATCATATTTCTCCAAGCAATCTATACATTGAAAAAACAGCTGTGGATTGCCTCCAATTCTACATTACAAAGTAAACATTTAATGTCATTTGTTCTTGGACTTTCACTCCACTTATATTCCTGGTTTTGAAGCCATTCTTGACAGCCAACCACCTTATAACTATAGATTTAAGAGAAATAGTTTTCTTCCAAACCAATTCATACCAGAAAACTTTAGGTTGATGTTGTTTGAAAAGGTTACAGCAGGAAGCTTTGTTAGAAATTTCTCTCATTCCATGATGGATTACGCTCATCTTCCCGTGGTTGATATCTTTCCACATAATCTTTATCTTTAAATTATTGTTGATTTTCAATTTCTTTCCTTTTATTCTTATCATATCCTTTGTCCTTTAAAATAGAAATTATGTAAATAGATAATTCATATGATATTAAAAAAGATGAGATAGAGAAATAAAGGAAGTAATTAATCATGTTAATCGAATTTTCAATCAATAAGCTAAAAATTTATTATTTATATATTTTAAAATTAATAAATAAAAATTAAGTATTTATTAAAAAGAAGTATAATTATTTTGTATACAATTATGGATAAATTAAATAGTACATTTATTTAATGTCCTTTTTCAATTTTTTATATTTCTAATTCCTTACCTCATTCTGCTATTTAACTATCGGAACAAGATCGTTTCCCTTTCTTATTTACTTTTACTCGAGGTTCGAGGTGCGTGTTGCCATCTGTGACTTAGAGTCTGGTTGGTTCAGCTTTTGGAGAGTGAATAAGCATTTTTTTCACTACAAAAGTTGTTTTTAAGATAATTGAGTGTTTGACTGTAAAATTTAAAAGCACTTTTGTCATATAGATAGCTTTTTTGAAAGTTGAAATACAGCTTTTTAAGAAACTCAAATTTGAAGCTTTTCAAAAAAACACTTTTTCAAGTAGATTTTTTAGACCAATTAATGAGCCTATTTTTAGTTTCTTTTATCTTTATGTTTTACAAATAATTCCCACAATACCCACAAACACATATTCACGTTTATTTTTAGATCTATATAATATTATTTTACTTTTTATATGTTTTAATATTTATTTTTGGTATTAGTTTTACTTATATTATTATCCATATATAAAAGATTTAGTTAGATATATTTTTATTTATATTTTATATGGTTTAAAATTATATAATAATTAAAAAATTGTACTTTGCATATTGTTTAACATATTTTAAATAATACTTATATGCATAAATAATTTTATTACAAAATAAAACATAATTAAAATTAAAAGTACTTTTTATTTTTATTTTGTCAAACAGTCTATTGTATGAAGCTCTTTCAAAAAAGTTCTTTTTTAAATAACAGCCAAACAGTCAACTGACTTTTTAGAAAAGCTATTTTTAGAAAAGCTCTACTGACAAAAACTCTACTGATATAAGGTCATCCTTAATGCCAAATAACAGTTTGTCATTTACGGGGCGATGATCACTCTCTTTATAAAGATTGAGATATATTATTTTGAATGTTATGAAATTTTAGTAATTTATTAAATATATTACGAGCTTCATTTTGTAATTCTATTTATCACAATCTTTAAGAAAATATATTTTTGTATTCCTGTTCCTCACAGGACTTATTGTACTCAAATAGGTCTTATCACTATGAAATTTAGATATATTTCTCATTTTATGACTTTTTGTTTAAAAATCATAAAATAAAATTTAATTGTTCACTTAAGGTGAATTATTTTTATTCTAAATATTGATTTTTAAAAGAATAGCAATTCAACATTTAATAAGAATACATAAGTGTCGATATGTACTTTAAACTTATTATAAAAATAAAGTTATAATATATTTCATATTTTACTAAAATATTTAAAAACAATTTACCTTAAAAATTGTAAAAAATATATTCTATTCTCTGAGAAGGAAAGTTAGTCTCGCATAGTCCGGGACTTAATCAAACTTTTATTATAATTATTGTATCAGACATACATCCTTTATTTATTAAGGGGCGTTTAATTAAATTTCTATTTTTAATCGTATTTTTTATTTTTTTATTTTTATTTAAATTTTTTAATTAATAATAAAAATATTTTTGATTGTTAATGTCTAATAACTATGTGTTAAATAAAGTTAAATAAAAATATTTTATAAATAAATAAATAAAATAAAATTATTTAAATCTTGTTGATATATTATTAGTAAAAAAATCATTATATTTTATTGAATTTATATTTATTTTAATATATATTTTAAATTTATAAAAATTTACTTATCATTTATATATTTTTAAATTTAATTTATATTTTTAATAAAAATTAAATTAAAATTAATTTAACTCAGAAGTAATTATTTAAATTAAATTAAATTATTAACAATTTTTATAATAATTAATATTTAAATAATTAAATATATAATTTATATTAAATTATGTATAATTTTTATTAATAATAGTTATTAAATAATATATATATATATATATAGTTGGCAGAATATGAAATACAAAAAAATTATAAATAAAAAGCTACTTTTATAATTTTCATAAGTCATAAAAATTAGAAAATAGCTTGAACCAAAAAGAAAATAAAATTTCAAACAAATAAAATTGTACTGAATTTAAAAATAAATAAAAACCTGACCCTCTGCTGTTAGTTGTTTCCAAGAATGGTTAGCATTTGAACTACTACGGCAGAGCATGACTATTCTACTCGCAAAACCTGAGACTAATTAATATTAGTACGTTGAGTTTATGGTCGCTCTTCTGAAGCTTTTATATGTTAGGTTCATTGTCCTAATCGGTTCTAAAATAAGATATATATCTATATATATATATTTTTTTTTTTTGATCCTAGCATGTCGAATATACAAAAATCACGTAGTTCAATCCACTATATTAACATAAATAAAAATTTTAGTTGAATTGAACAAATATATTAAACTTATGCAAAAAGAAGGGTTTGATTCTGGTAGGAAAAAATAATTATTTGATACAGAAAAAGAAAAGGATGGAGTAACATCAAGTATATAACAAGAACAAAATGTGCAGAAAAATCATGCCTTAAAACTTAATTTTTTCTTTGTAAATGTTGCAGAACAAGCATTAACATTGATCCTAAAGACTCTTGGTGTCAGCCGGTTCAGTTTTAGAGAGGATTGTCAATTTGGAGCTATAAATGTACCTGATGATGGGGAGAAAAACACCATAACGTGCAATTGTCCCGTCAACGATACTGCCTGTCATATTACCGCCTTGTAAGTCCCTTTTTAATTTCCTTGTATTACACTTTCTCGTGTAAGTTTATGTTTCTCACTAAGTCCTTAACCTGATTAGTTTATACATGTGATGACATGATAGTAACACAGTCGTTTCGTTTGCACAAATATCTTTAGAGCTCTGACTTTTGATGTTGATAATAATGTTGAACTTGAATCTATTACTTATATTGGTAAACCAGTTTTCTTTCTGTATTGGTCAAATTTAACTTAAAATGTTGAATTTTCTTGATGCTTCAAACTAGAGATGCAAGAGAATGCTTTGTCTTCAATGAAGCTGTGGTGTGCCTTCATCGTACTTTTACCTAGACTTGTGATAGATTTTGTAGTGAGGTCTAAACTATTTTTTGTTAAGAAAAATAATTTTATTATTGCAAATAGTAAGAGATGTTTTAGTTTCTCTAGACCACAATATTAATTAAAAAAAGAAGTGTTATTTCTCTTTTCTAGGTAATAATGTTGTTGAAAAATAGTATAGTGGTATTTCATTTTTTTTAGAGTACAATACTTTAGTTTTTTTAATTCTTCTTATCCCTTAGTAATTATTCTTAAATGTATCGTATAATAAATTTTATTTGTGTTCGCGATTTTTATGTTTATTATACTATTTTTTTCTATATGAATGTTGCACCTATCGTGAGGCAAAAGTTAAGGGTACGTTTACTTTTAGAAAACAGTTTTTTGTTTTCTATCTTGATTTTTTGCATATATTTTCAATTTTTATTTTCAGTGAAAAATTGTCGAA
>JAOSBP010000002.1:18371580-18394698 GCA_027563825.1 Erythroxylum mucronatum | reverse complement strand
AAATGAGAAAATGTTTGTTTCATTTGTTTTATTCTTTCTCTCATTTTGATTGAAAACTTAAAAACAAGTAAAACAAAAAAAATCAAAAACACACATTCATATAAAAAGATAATGCGAAAATGTAAAGAAAAAGAAATTTATTTCCTTTGGGTTGCCTCCCGAGAAGCGCCTCTGTTTAGGGTTACTGGCTCGACTCCTTCTTCTCCTCACATGACAAATTTGTGATCTTCGGGTGTCACATGCGTCTCCTCCATGTGAGGTAGTTTCGGATAGGGTCTTAGTTGATCATCATCCTTATTCAACGTCTTCCCTATCCTCAGATGCTCAATCTTGACTGAGTCCATACACTCTGGAAATATTTTGAACGTCTCTTCACTTTTTTCTTTATCATTCAATTCCTCCAATCTGTTATGTAAAGGTAAAGAGTTATTCTAAAAAATAATCATAGACTCAGTAGTTACCTCCGAGCTAAAAGATGTATCATTTTCGGCTTCAAGCTTCTTCTCCACTTCTTTAACACAAACAATTCGTTGAGGGTTGACCTTAAAATTCTCAAGCTCCTCATCACTTTGTAAAGTTTTCGCACAGACTTCAATTTGGTACACCTCGGGTTAATACGATTGCTCCTCTTTGCTTTGCGATTCTAGGTGATCAAGGCTTATTGCCATCTAACCCATTAGGTGTTCCATCCTCTGTTGGCTTACTTTTGTCTCTTGTTGGAATTCTTGCAATTCTGTATATTTTGTTGTAATTGATGCATATCCTGTAGAAATTGTAAATTGCTAGCAGCAATATTATTAACAAGTTTTCTAAAGATGCAACTGAATTATGTTGGCTCTCCAGATCTTGGGCGCTAGACCATGTAGTTTTTGGAAATTGCCCTCCATCATTATGGAATTGTAGAGTATTCTCCTACAATTTTTTTATAATATTATTCAACTCTTCCAAAGATGGACCGGAGTCGTGATAGGAAGCTTCTGGTCTGTACGAGAATTGTTGTGCGTCCTGCAAACTATCATGGAAGTAATTATGGTGATTATCCCATCCATAACAAAAGTTAGGTTGATCAATCCAAGCTTTGTTATAGGGTTGAGAATATGAGTCATAAAAGAAATGATTTCCATCTATATCGATTTTTTTTAAAACACGAAATAAAAAATGAAAAGATCACAAAATAATAGAAAAGAAATCACTTACGAACAAATATATACAAAACACTAACTAAATCACAAACTAAAACTAAAACACTGTACTCCCCGACTGTAAAGTTTAGGTTTTGAGAGGAATTTTGTAGTTGTTCACATTGATATGTAAGGCAAATATACAAGATATATATACTAAAAGTTACACGCTAATTGAGATAAGAACGAGTAACATAATACAGGGGAATATAGGGGATCACGTAATATACAGCTATATAACAAAATTTTACATTCCTTTACACTCCCCCGCAAGTTGAAGCCGGAGTAGGATGAAGGCGAAGCTTGTCACGAAAACGATGAAATAGTCGAGTGCCTAGTGGTTTAGTAAGACTATTAGCCAGCTGATCAACACTGGAGATGAATTTAACTGTGAGACGACCCAGCTTGACTTGTTCACATACAAAATGGTAATCCAACTCCATATGTTTCATTCGCCCATGAAAGACAAGATTCGCTGTCAAATATACAGCACCAATGTTGTTGCACTAGAGTTGCGCAGGAAGAGCGTGAGGAAAACCAATTTCATGAAGCAGTGATCCCAACCACATAATCTCCGCTGTGACATTACCAATGGCCTTGTATTCGGATTCAATGGAGGAGCGGGCAACTATTGGCTGCTTCTTTGAGGACCATGAAATAAGATTGTCACCCATATAGACCAGATACCCACCGGTGGACTGGCGATCATCTGGACAGCCAGCCCAATCACTATCAGAAAAGGCCTGAAGTTGAATACTAGACCGTTTGGTGAAAGTAAGACTAAGAGAAGCAGTGCCACGAAGATAATGAAGGAGACGCTTGACTGCTTGCCAATGAATATTAGTCGGACTGTGCATGAATTGAGCTAACTTGTTGACGGGAAAGGCAATGTCAGGCCTGGTGAGAGTCAAATACTGAAGAGCGCCAAGAACTTGACGATATTGCTCAGGTTGCGGATGAGAAGAACCTATGGCTTTACTCAAGGTGGGAGCCGTGGACATTGGTGTAGCATATGGTTTGGAAGTAAACATATTGGTCTCACGAAGAAGATCCTCCAAGTATGTTTGCTGATTGAGAACTAAGCCGGTAGGTTGACAGAGGACTTGAATGCCTAAGAAAAAATGCAGAGGCCCCATATCCTTAACAGGAAACACCTGCTTAATAGACTGAATAAACCAATCAAGCTTAGTAGCATCAGAACAAGTTAATAAAATATCATCCACATACACGAGGATATAAAATTTCAACGCCCCAATCGTGAGATAGAAGAGTGATGTATCGGCCTTGTGGTGAGTCTAGGTCGATCCCACAGAGAGTGTGTGTAAAGTTTATGAAATGAAATTAACCGATGTTTAGGAAAAAGGGGAGGGGTTTTGGATTTTGAAAGAAGAAAATAAAATAAAACTAACTAATAAAAACAAATTAAAGAGAACATGCAAAAAATGATAAAAGTGGGGAATCTAGTAGGGACCCAGTTCTTTAGTTCAATCTCGTCCTACACTCTAATTAAGCATATTTCATTAATTTGTTGTTCTTTAACCTCTCCTCACAATTATTAGTCATGGGTTAATAATTAACCCAAGTTTTCCCTTAGGTTTTGTTTAATCAAGATACGATCGTTAATTAAACCTAACCACCGAACAACCTAGGATACGATCTCTAGATTTAATTAGGCAGTATCATTACGAATTAGGAAAACCAATTAATCAAGGCAACAATCACATACGATGCGTCATTTAACCTAGGTCATATTATCCCTAATGATTACGAATCATTAGTCACTACACATGAATTTCAACATAATAATTACGGATTATATATAAATTCTAGCAACGGGTTTGAAATTAACAATTCGATGAATGCATTAAAATCATCAATTCACAATACCCAATGGGTTCATACATAAACAGCCAAACAATAACGAAAATTCGATTATCCATACACAAAATCCAAATTAATTAACATAGGATAACACAAAAGATTCCTAATGAGAGAAAGAAACAACAAAATAATAAAAAAATACTTAACCTGGGTCATCAACGTCAATGTCACCTCTGAATCAGTTTCGGGATGCCTAGCCCTTCATGGTTCTTTCTTGAAAAATTGCTTCAACCCAATATTGACCTACCAAAGCCCCTTATCACTGCCGCAAGCTTTAGCATCACGCAAGCCTAAGACGCTACTACTGCGCCTCCACTATGTGTGTCTTCACACCTCAACTATAGCTATTCTCTACTGTTCCTGCCCTGCACCTCCACTGTGCTGCTGACGGGACAAATTAACTTGGAGTCCCTCTTAAATCCTTATGCGACCCTCCTTGTTCGCCAACATGCCCAGCCAAAGCCCTGCGCCAGCTCTCCCAACTACACGCTAACTGCGCCTCCCCTGGGTCATGCCTCCTATTACCTGTGATGTGACAATTTAATTTGCAACTCTGCCAAACCCTCTCCTTCGCTGCGCTCCTTTATTCTCTTGTGTAAACTGCTTAAATGCAGCGTATACTTGACCGCACGTCGTTTCGTTAGTCAAAATAAAATAACTAGACTACTACTGTAGAGTGGCGAGTCTAGGTCGATCCCACAAAGAGTGTGTGTGGAGTTTATGATATGAAATTAACTGATGTTTACATTTAATAGAGGGTTTTGGATTTTTCAAAGAAAAATATAAAATGAAACTAACTAATAAAAACAAATTAAAGAAAACATACTAAAATGATAAATGTGAGAAATTCGGTAAGGACCCAGTTCTTTGGTTCAATCTCGGCCTACACTCTGACTAAGCATATTTCATTCAATTTTTGTTCTTTAACCTCTCCTAGCAATTATTAATCGTGGGTTAATAATTAACCCGAGTTTTTCCTTAAGTTTTGTTTAATCAAGATACGATCGTTAATTAAACCTAACCACCGAACAACCTAGGATACAATCTCTAGATTTAATTAGGCAGTAGCATTACGAATTAGGAAAACCGATTAATCAAGGAAACAATCACATACGACTCGTCATTTAACCTAGGTCATATTATCCCTAATGATTACGAATTATTAGTCGCTACACGCGAATTTCAACATAACAATTACGGATTATATCAAAATTCTAGTAATGAGTTCGAAATTAACGATTCAATGAATGCATTAAAATCATCAATTCACAATACCCAATAGGTTCATACACATAACTAAATAATAACGAAAATTCGATAATCTATACACAATACCCAAATAAATTAAAATAGGATAACACAATCAATTTCTAATGAGAGAAAGAAACAACAAAATAATTAAAAAATACTTAACCCGGGTCATTGGCGTCGATATTACCTCTGAACCGGCATCGGGACGTTTACCCCTTCGTAGGTATTTTTCAAAAAATTGCTTCAACCCCATCCAATGTCCCTACTTAAATACCCCTTTTTTTCTTCTTACTATCGTAAGCTCCTCACAAATTTACTGTTTTCTTCAATGTGTACTGTAGCTGATGAGACCATTTAAGTGGGAGAGTTTCTCGGCCAACCTCTGTTTACACACTACATCCGCCTCCCCCCCAGCCGCAAGCTCCAGCCAAGCTATAGATACAAGCCGCCGCTTCTCCACACTCCTCGCCTGCTTTTCGTTCTTCTCCGTAGCTGCTGGCTCCTCTTCTACGCAGCTTCATGCCCACGCAGCGCCTGCTACTTTGCTCCCTTGCTCTTGACGTCTGTTACGTGATTGTTGCCTCCACTGTAACCAATTCAAGTCTTCTGCGCTCTCTACCGTGTAACGTCCCTCCTGTAGCTGATTTTGACAATTTAAATTGCTCTCTTTAATCCCTTGTGCCTGCTAGGATGCATGCCTCTTGGCTGCACCTCACTATCTTCTTGTTCTCTCTACAGTGGCGTGTGATGTGACAATTTTTTGTGCAAACCTCATTAAATCCCCCTCTTCTGCTGCTTGTGTTGTCTCCTCATTAAACGTTTAACGCATGCATTGTTGTCATTTTGCATTTCTCTTTTTTTTTCAAGCAAGCATTTTCAATTTTCCTATTTTGATTTTTCTTGTCTTTCTTTTTTTTTCTTCTTGCACCATAAAGACAAACAAAAATAAATCTTCAAAAAATGACCCAAATGTAATGCTTCCGACTCACTTTAATTTATTTGCTTCCGAATTGTACCTAAAATTACACATGACTTAAAATGAGTATCTTAAGCATTTTTATGTCAACAATTGCTAAGTGTAAATGATTAAAAATATCAACAATTAAATACATATTAATACTACGTGAATTCAACGCAGTGTTAAAGCAGCATAACCTTCAAGCATTTTTTTACAGCTACTTGCATTTAAAATTTTCTTCTTCTTTGTCTTCCATTTTTCGTCTTTTAATTTTTCTTTGTCCTACTCCATGAAAACAAGTGAGAATCGATCTTCGAAAAATGTCCCAAATGGGGTGCTTTCGACTCACTTTAATTTTTTGCTTCCAAATTGTACCTAAATTCATATATGAATTAAAGTGAGTATCTTAAGCATTTTTGTATCATTAATTGCTAAGTATAAATAATTAAATATATCAAAAATTAAACACATATCAGCCGTGAAGCAACTTTCCTCCAAATCAAAACAAGAAAATGTGAGTTTATGAAAGAGATACGCATGATATCTTGTTTGCAACACTCGAATCTCGTGCAGTTGCATAGATTTTGCATTGAAGGAGATCAACTAATGTTGATATATGAGTACATGCAAAATAATAGTCTTGTCAATAATTTATTTGGTGAGTCTTATGTTCTTGACCATCAAATTTATATTCTTCAGGTGGCGTAATTTTGTATGTGATGAAGAAAATTGCATTAACCTGGACTGGACTACAAGAGTGAAAATATGTATTGGAATAGGCATAGGTCTAGCCTTTCTCCATGAAAAATTAAGACCGAAGATTGTGGTAAAGTAAACATACACAAGATGGGGGTTTGTCCTATGTTTTGATTCTAGAATTAAAGATGGAAGGACCACGTGATGTCGTTATCGAAGTTGATGAGAGCAATCATCTAGAGCAAATTCGTCCATCAATATCTAGACACTCTAGGGTCAATCGAGGAGAACCTAAGGTGCCACCTGCACCTCTAGCTTAGGGAGAGGCTTTGGTTAAGTTGTCTCAAGATATGATGATGTTGCTGCATCGTATGACTGCACCCAAAGCTCCAATTGATCAGCTGAGGAAGTATGGAGTTGAGGAATTTATTGGGACATCTTTGGATGAATCTGAAAGAGCTGAATTCTGGATTGAGAAGGTGAAGAGGGTGTTGGATGAGATCAGTTGTCCAATAGAGCAGATGGTGCACTGTGTTGTCTCCCTTTTGTAGGGAATAGCTTATGAATGGTGGAAGTTCAATATAAAGAATCCCCAATTACTGGTGCCTATGACTTGGGATTTCTTTGCCTAAGAATTCAAAGCTAAGTATGTGACGGAGGCTTACAGAAAGGAGAAATGGAAGCAATTTATGAACTTGAAGCAGAGAAGCTTATCGGTTGCTGAGTATGATCGAGAATTCAACCAACTTAGTAAGCATGCCCCTGAACTGGTACTTACTGAGGAGTTTCGGTGTCATCAATTTGAGGATGCATTGCGTGACTCCATCAAGGAGCATCTGGCAGCATTTACTCTGTTGCAACAAGTGACTTATCATCAGTTAGTACAAGTTGTTATGAAAATTGAAAGGTAAGAGACGACCAGAAGAGAAAGGAGTCAGAGAAGGGACTTTACTAGAGGAAGCTAGTCCTCGGGGAAACAAAGTCGGAAAGGTACTACTTCTTCACCAAAAAATGCTCAAAGATCTGTGACTCGAGGAAGGCAACAAAACTTTCCCTCATCATCTGTTTCTGGTAGGGGTTCCTCTGAGGGCCGAGGTTCTGGTGCCCTAAAGTGCCCTCATTACTCTGCACATCATTAAAGAGTTTGTTGGAGGGCCACTGGTGCATGTTTTTGTTATGGCAGTATTAAGCACATGATAGCTAATTGCCCTCTAAGACAGTTTGGGCTATCACAGGCCAGTCGAGAGGATTTACATGCATCTGTTGGGAATAGAGGACGTAGTAGAGATCGAGGAGGATATAATCAGAACATACCTAATCCGAGTTCCCACTCAGAAACTGTGAATTAACCAACTGTTGCTTTTACTTCGGCTTGAGCTTATGCACTGAAAGCTCGTAAGGATCAGGAAGCATTAGACGTCATTGCTAGTATTGTTTCTCTCCTTAATTATGAAATGTATGCATTAATTGATCCTAGATTGTCTCATTCCTATATCTGTGTTAGAGAAATGTTTGATAAGGAGATGCCTATAGAGCAGTTAGAGGATGACATTCATGTAACTAGTCCTCTGGGTAGTAATGTGTTGTTAATCAGGTGTATAGGAACTCTCCTATTATGATCCAAGAAAATGATTACCTAGCAGATCTGATCAGATTACCTTTTCATGAATTTGATTTGATTCTGGGTATGGATTGGTTGTCCAAGAATCAAGCAGTAGTTGATTATGGTGCTAAAACCGTTATGTTTAGGAAGCCTGATCAACATATAATAGTAGTGCATGGCATCTGCACTGGTTCTTTAGCTAATGTGGTATCTGCTATGCAAGCTAGAAAGGTCCTTAGGAAGGGATGTGAAGCTTATCTAGCTTTTGTGGTTAATTCTAAGAAGGAGGGTGGTAAATTGCTTGACATTCCTGTAGTGAGCGAATTCCAAATGTGTTTCTTGAGGAATTACCTGGACTCCCTCCTCAAAAGGAAGTGAAGTTATCTATTGAATTCATGCCTAGTACTGCTCCTATATCCAGAGCACCGTACAGAATGGCTCCTACTGAATTAAAGGAGTTGAAGGTACAGTTACAAGAGCTTCTGGATAAAGGGTTTATTCGGCCTAGTGTGCCACTATAGGGAGCATTGGTTTTGTTTATTAAGAAAAAGGATGGTACCCTATGGATGTGCATCGATTATAGGCAATTAAATAGAGTCACAGTGAAGAACAAGTCCTGTTGCCAAGGATTGAAGATATATTTGATCGGTTGAAAGACGCAGGAGTGTTTTCAAAGATATATCTGCAATCGGGATACTATCAACTTTGGGTAAGGATGTGGATGTACCGAAAAATACATTTAAGACCTATTATAGACATTACGAATTCTTGGTAATGCCATTCGGGTTAACTAATACTCCAACAACATTTATGTAGAATTTTCACAGATCATAAGAGCTTGAAGTATCTGCTTACCCAGAAGGAACTTAATCTGAGACAACGACAATGGTTGGAACTATTTAAAGACTGATTGTATTATGGACTATCATTCGGGTAAAGCTAATATAGTAGCTGATGCTTTGAGTTGAAAGACCATTTCAGAACTATCACTTATGCAGAGTGAATGGAAATTTGTATCTGATGGAGCTTTAATAGCTCAATTGAAAGCAAGGCCTACTTTGAGAAAAGAAATTTGTGATGTGTAGAGAGCTGATGATAAGTTACAACAACTTATTTTGGCTACTTAAGAAGGTAAAGAGTTTGATTTTTCTATGCAAAGAGATGGTGAATTGTATTATAAATATCGGTTGTGTGTGCCAACTAATACTGAATTGAAGAAGCAAATATTGTTTGAGGCTCTTAATACAGTATTTACTATACATCCTGGTGGAAACAAGATGCATCAGGACCTGAAGCAGCATTACTGGTGGTTAGGTATGAAACGGGATGTTGTAGATTATGTACCTAAATGTCTAACATGTCAGCAGGTTAAAGCTAAACACCAGGTTCCATCTGGTTTATTACATCCTATTTCTATTCCTCAATGGAAATGGGATAACATTACCATGGGCTTTGTCACTAGACTTCCTCTCACTCAAAGGAAGCATGATACAGTATGGGTGATTGTAGATAAGTTTACTAAATCCGCTCACTTTTTGCCTGTTCATCCTGATTACTCTTTGGATAGGCTTGCAAACCTATATGTTAATGAGATAGTGAGATTGCATGAAGTACCTTTGTCTATCATTTCTGATTGTGATCCTCGATTTACTTCGAGAATTTGGAAAAGTTTACAGAAGGCTCTAGGAATTCAAGTTAAGTTTAATACTGCCTTCTATCCCCAGATAGATGGACATTCTGAATGGGTTATGCAGATATTAGAAGATATGTTTGTGGTTGTGTGTTAGATTTTCTAGGGAGTTGGGATAATTATTTGACTCTGATGGAGTTTTCTTACAACAATAGTTATTAGACAAGCATTGGCATGGTGCCTTATAAGCGTTGTATGGCAGAAGGTGTATGACTCCTATATGTTGGACTGAATTGAGTGAAAACAAGATTATCGGACCTGATATTGTGAAAGATACTGGAGAAAAGATTCAAGTTATCTAGCGAAGGTTGAAAGCTGCCAGTGATCGGCAAAAATCCTATGCTGGCCTAAAAAGAAAAGATATTGAGTATCAAGTAGGAGATAAGGTATTCTTGAAAGTATCACCATGGAAACACATACTTCGAATTGGGAAGAAAGGCAAGCTTAGTCCGTGATACATTGGTCCTTATGAAATTCTGAAAAGAATTGGACCAGTAGCTTATCAGCTAGCTCTTCCTGAAGAATTGTCCAAGCTACATGATGTGTTCTATGTTTCTATACTAAGAAGATATCGGTCTGATGCTACACATAAGATTCTTGTGCAGGAAATTTATGTACAACCCGATTTCTCTTATGAAGAAGGCCCAATTTCTATTTTATCCATAGAAGTTAGGCAACTTAGGAACAAACAAACACCTTTAGTAAAAGTATTCTGGCAACACTATGGAATTGAGGAAGCAACATGGGAAGCTAAAGAAACTATGAAAGCTTAGTATCCGCAACTATTCAGATAAGGTATGAATTTCGAGGACGAAATTTCTTAAGGACGAAAGAATTGTAACACCCCATGTTAGGGGTTAGAAAATTAAGGAATGTCAGTGCATTGTATGCTTTGCATAATTGAGTATTCGTTGATAACTGCATATGTATTTTTGACACATAAAAATATTTGTACATGCATGCATTGATAATTCTGGGTATAATTAGTTTTAAAATTTGATTTAAGATGAGAATTGTGATTTTTAGGTGTCGGAAAATTATTTGGAGAACGTTATTATTATTTCAGTATTTTTGGGAATTTTAGAAATTTTTCTGGAAATTTTGGAATATTAAGAAAAATAGACAAATGGCATTATGACATGTAACACTTCTATTTGGATGACAAATGGCTCACATGCAATGGAGCCATGTGTCAAGGAATTAAGAAAACACGTGAGCACGTGGTTTTAAAAGATAAGGTTCTGTAGCTTTGTTGTTCTTCAACTTTTGCTTTGTTATGTATTTAACATGGAAACCTTGTTCTTCACTATCAAAGTTGGGATTTTTCTGAAGAAGCAAGTAAGTTGAGTTATAGTTTTCTGGATATTTTGTAAATGAATTTGTTGTTGTTATATCACTGGAAATGAACACCTGCATGAGTTGTGTATGAAGCAAATTTGGTGAAAGTGGTAATAACATGAGTTGTTAATATTATGCAGTGGAAGAGTAATACTGATTGCATGTAGCTTAAATAAAAACTTAGTGAAGTAGACATAGCAAAAAATGTGGTGAAGAATTGTATGGCTTAGGTTCTGTTTTGGTTGATGTATTACTACTGTTAAAAATTTACAGTAGAGAGAGAGCATTGAAGATGGTAAAATACGTGTATGAACGGTTTTGGTGTTTTGATTATAAACTTGAATTTGAGTTGTTTTGGGACTAAGTTGAGTTGATGTGGAAGTGAATTAGAGGGATAAATGTAAGGGTATAAGTTTATGATGAGGAATTAAGTAGAAGAGAGGAAGCAGATGGAGAAGCGTTTTTGCAAAAATATGGAGAATTAAAGTTGCAAAAATCGTGATTCTACATTATAAGGTGGTAGTGTATAATCAAGCTTTTTGATACTAAACAATACTGACTCTTTTTGCTATAACTTTGTCTCTCGACCTCCAAATGACTTGAAAATTAAGCCAATACACTCCTAAGACATTGTTTTCCCTCTCAATAAAAATTTAGAGCCATCTGCATTGGTTACAAAAAGATTAATTGACTCAAAATGAGGGTATGTACCGGAATGTTATAAATTGGAGATATTATAGTGAACATGCTTCGGTATTATGATTATATCTTGATCTATAGAACTCCAAATGAGTTGATTCTTAATTTAGATTAAACTTGAGACATAAGCCTACAAATTTATTAAAGAAGTAGAATTTTAATTCTTTCTTTAAGACTTTGAAAATTGGCACAAAATTGAGTATTAGCTTAGGCTGTAGCACTACAACGAATAGAAATCATGTCCTATGGTTATTGAATAAACTGTATTAATGTAGACCAAATTAGACTGAGGTGTCTGCACAAAATTGTAGCTTATTCTATTAGATTTAAATGGGTATAAAATTTGTAATTTTTGGGTATTGGAATTGAGAGATATTGGTTGTAAAACTTGAATGCATGATCATGTTGTAGCCAAAATTTCAAATGTACATAGTCTGTGGTATTTTAAGCATAACTCATTGAATAATAAACAAAATTGTATGATCTTGGTATCATTAGAAACTTAGGACTTGGGAGAACAATTTCTAAAAGGAAGTATTATCAAATTACCTCCCCTTCCAGATGAAAATAATTGAGCAAAATGGACCTGAAAGTTAGTTGTGAGATAAATCTAGATTAAGAAATTGAGTATGGTTTCACATGATCGATAATGTGACAAGATTACGGGAAAGAAAACCCAGAATTTGTCATGAACATGCATCATACATATTTAGTAGACATGAATGTGCATAAATGATTTCATAATCATGCACAATAGTAATATATGATTGTATTAAATGTTATAGAGGAACGCATAGGGTGACCACTTCTAGATATTGCCAGGACTTCGAGGCAATAAGCAAAAAGGGAGCTTTTGTAAGTAATTTAGATGGTCAATTTTGTAAGTAATTCAGTAAGAAATTTTTGATAATTCTTTGTAAAGCTATAAGAATGTGATATGCTTGAATACATGGTATGAAAACATTGATTGATATGTGAATTAAATTTTAGACATTTCTATTTTTTGAATCTATTAAGTCCTAGTTGTGGGTAAATAGGCATGCCTAAAAGGGTCTGCAGCTGCTCCTGTGACACTTTGGTGTCGAGACTTCGGTCTCTCCTGTGACACTTCGGTGTCGAGACTTCGGTCTCTCCTATATAAGTCCCGTTACTCGCTTCTGTAAATAGATTAGCAGTTATCTGATTTTGTATTCTGATATATGTTTGATTCTCACATAAACAAAATTTTGTTTTATTTCTGAAGGGTTTATACCCCCTTGTGATATTCAGTTCTATTAATTATAAAATATATTCTAAAGTGCATTATGTCTGATTTATTGTTAAAGAAATCTTTTAATGCATGTTTATGATGTTACATGATTTAGTATGATGAGTTGTCACCTTATGCATAGATTAATTATTACTCACTAAGCTGTATGCTTAGTATGGTGGATTTGCCCTGTGTAGGTTTAGAGCGATGATTATAAATATTAGGATAAGTCAACCGCAATGGCCAAAGGAGATTGAGTTTTGTTTATCAAAATGTAATTTTTTTGAGTTTCTTTTTGGGCTTGTATCTAATGTATATGACTTTTGGATTTGTTTGAAGGTTTGTAATAACCTTAATACTGATAGGTAATCAAATTTATGATATGTAATGCATGTTTGTTTAAGATTCTAGAAATGCATTTATGAAAAGTTTAGCATGTTTTGGAATGTTTTGTATTCTGTATGTTCTGTGTGTGTGGCACTCGCAATATCCTCACAGGGGGTATATGCGGGTGTCACACTTATATTTTGAGTTGACTTTGAGTCTAAGGGATATTCAACATCATCTTTGCTAGAATCTTCTAGTATCCAAACGTTAAGAAAAAATGTTGACACTTTCTTGGAGTTGATTTTCGAATGATGTTATTATTAAGATCCTTTCGGTTATTGTGGAATCATTTCTAATAAATAAGGAAGTTCATTAAGAAGGTTCCTACAAGAAAAGAAATATTTATCTTATGATTTTGTATCCTTCTATGAATTATATCATTGCCTATAAAAGGAAATAAATGAAATTTGAATTTTGAAATATTATATAGTTATCATCAAAATCATTAACATTAAACCTTGAGCTAATAATCTCTACCTTTTTGATGATGAAAACTAAGAAACAGAAATATTTGAAAATTCAAATGACTGAGAGGGGTTTCAAAAAATACCTGAAAATTTTAAGTCCTTACTAACAACCGTGATTTAAAAGGAGCCTCTTTCTACCATTAAGTAGTAGGAGCCTATCCTGTATGATATCACAATAAGAGAGTTTCAACTACAAAGGTTTCTACTTATAAACAAAGTATTTCAGTGAAGTCCTAAGTATACTCTCCTCTCCCCCTTTGTCATTATCAAAAAAGAGGTAAACAATCATGAACCATAAAATGCACAAATATGTAAGAGGAAAAATAGGCATTAACAAAAAAATTCAGTGCATCAAAAAAATAAACAGAATATGTTAATCATGTAATATATTCCTTAAGGGAGTCTAGAATAGTGTGAAGAAGGAGTTACATGTCTACACCAAGGTCTCCGTTCATGGGTTCTCGGTGTGCATGCAAATAAAATTTACAAATTCTCCCAAATCAAGATCAGTAATGTCCCATTTACAAAGAAGGTCAGTTCTTCCTATGGGAATTATATATAGTACGTCCCCCAAGATTTCCTCAATAACCAAAATCTCACACTTAATACCCAAAAAATGATTGCTAACTTTCCATCAATTTCATCTTTTTTCATTTGTGTTTAAAATGATCTAATTAAATCATCACACATTGTCTCATTCAAATTTTAAAAAAAAATTGCTAACTAATAGCAATAAAATAAGAAGAGATGGGAATACCAAGGTCATCGAACAGGAGAGGAGGCAAAATGTGTCCATCAACCGACATTCGTTTCTTGTATCACATTTTTTATTGTCCTTCAGCTTCCATCGATTAAAACAGTTTAACTAGTGTTGAATACTCTCCTTTCTTTTGTTTGTTTAATTTTAGCCTCTTTGCCATTGGAATTTCTTCAAACAATGTTTCTTCACAAGATAGTTCAGTCTGAATCATAGAGTCTTCAATATTCTATTCAACCATAGGCGCTTTGTCTTTTCTTATTTCTTTCCTTTTTCTCTTTTGAGGTTCTTCGTTTTCCTTAGGTTCAGTGTCAGGGCTTTCTTCTTTTTCAACAATTTTTTTAGCTTGCTTTGAAACGCTTCCTCCAATTCGTGGACGTCTTATTAGACTAACCAGTTCTTCATCTGAATCATTATCATTAATGATCCAGCATACTTCAAGCAATGGTTTTCCCATGGAGCCAAGTTAAGGAGTAGTTGATGGTGGTGGTGTGGAAATTTTGAAAGATAAAGTACAAAGAGTATTGTGAGAGTAGGCAGTGAAGTGAAGGAGAATGGAATCTTACTTTTCTCATTAGCTCCCCCTCATTAGAAGATTTTTCTTCTTCTTCTTCTTCTTCTTCTGTTTCTTTTTCTTTTTTTACTGAGTTAGGGTTTGAGTCATCAGAACCTTCTTCACTAAAGTCAGAGATATATTACTTCTTGACTGTCAACTCATTTTTATCAGAAGAAGAATCAGAATCTAATTCTTCTGAAAGAGATAACATCGCCATTTTTTTCTTTCTCTCATATGGAATCTTCTAAGTGGATGCTTATGAAACTTGGGGCTTTTTGATAGACACAAAAATACGTTCCATAGGGGTGTCTAGTGATCCTATTATTGGTGACAGAGAAGATGAATCAAAAACAAAAGTTTCAAACTCTTGTTCATGGCAAAGAGTTTTGCCATGACTGGTAGTGGGAGTCAAGGTTTTCTTTTATCCCTTAGGCTTTGTTCATGCCATTTTAAGTAAGCTAGTGATATTTAAGAGATTTGAGTAGAAACAGAGAGTTAGGGTACAGAGAGGAAAAATAGTGCTTCTGAGAATGACGAAGATAAGTAGAAGGAAGAAACCTTCTTAAGATATACTAAACAATTTTTGAGTGTTAATTTTGTGTGAAGATGAACAATCATACATGCTACTAGAGGAGGTGTAATTGACTGTGTATATTTTGTCAGCCACATATTTTAAAAACTAAAACAACACCATTTAATAATTTCCTTTTAAGACGTGTATTTTACCCCATTAAACTAAGAGGAGCCTACAAAAAAAAGCAGATTAGAAGGAGCCTGCTAATATCCACAAAGAGAAGTAGCATAGAATCTTCATACAGAGTTAATATCAGATAATCTGCACATACCAAGCTTTTTTCTTAACAAACAGAATCTATCTTCATAAAGTGGCTTAGAAAAGATATCAGTTACTTGATTTTCAGTTTTAACATGCAAAGGATTAATTGTTCCTTCTAAAACGTGATCTCTAAGAAAATGATATTTAATTTATATATGCTTAGTCCTAGAATGATGCACAGGATTTTTAGAAAGATCTATTGCACTTGTATTGTCACGTAATTTAGCAATATGATCAAAGTTTAGAGAAAAATCCTAGAGTTGATGTTTCATCCATAAGATTTGAGCACAACAATTGAAAGTTGCTATATATTCCACTTCAGTCTTCGAAAACGCTATGCAATTTTGTTTCTTACAAGGCCAAGAAACTAGACATGCTCTAAGAAATTGACAATGACCATTTGTGTTTTTCCTATCAACTATATCACCTGCATAATCTACATTAAAATAGCTAACTATGATAAATGAATCAATTTTTGGATACCATACTCCAAAATCCATAATTCCAAGAAGATAATGAAAGATCCTCTTGACTGCTTAAAGGTGGCTCTCTTTTGGATTTGATTGAAAGCGTGGGCAAAGACACACACTAAGCATAATATCTAGTCTTAAGCTTGTAAGGTGTAGTAGTGATCCAATCATTGCTTTAAGATTTGTCTCACTTGTAGTCTTGCCTTCTTCATCCTTATCAAGTTTAGTTCTAGTATACATGGGGGAACTCATCAGATTGGCATTCTCAAAATGATATTTCTTGATAAGTTCCTTCGTGTATTTGTCTTGACTAATGAAGATTCCTTTTTTTAAACCTAATTTGCAACCTAAGAAAAAAAGATAGTTCTCCTATTAAACTCATTTCAAACTCCCTCTACATTAAGATTGAGAATTCTTCACAGAAGGATGGATTATTTGCACCAAATATTATGTCATCAACATATATTTTCACTATGAGTAAATCATTATCCTTTTTATTAATAAATAAATTTTTATCTACCTTTCCTCTTTCATAGTTATCCTCAAGCAAAAAGTCACCTAACTTCTCATACCACGCTCGAGGAGTCTACTTTAGACCACACAGAACTTTAGTTAAGTTCATCACATAATCAGGATGGTTTTCATCTTCAAAACCTGAAGGTTGCTTAACAAACACTTCTTCATTAATAAATCCATTTAAGAAGGCACTTTTGACATTCATCTGGAATAATTTAAAATTTTTATAGCATGCAAAAGCAAGTAAAAAGTCTAATTGATTGTTATCTAGCAACAGGTGCATATGTCTCATCAAAATCAATACCTTTCCATTAAATATAACCTTGAGCTATAAGTTTAGCTTTTTTTCTTACTACCTTACCATTTTCATCTTGTTTTTTTTGAAATAACCAACAAGTTCCAATGACTAATTTGTTTTGTAGACAAGGTACTAGATTCCAAACTTTGTTCTTCTCAAACTGATTTAGTTCGTCTTTCATAGTTGGAACCTAATTTTCATCAATAAGGGCCTCTTTAACTGTTTTTGGTTCTAATTATGAAACGAGAGAAACATAATTGTTTTTGAAAAATGATTTGGTTTTTAGACTTTTAGAAGGGTCTCCCAGAATATACTGAAGAGTATCAAGATCTCTCCATTCTCTTGGTGTTCTTCGTTACATAAGCTCTTGTTGAGATGGTCTTGGAGAATGGGCCTGCTCCGTTCTAGTTCCAGAAGGACTTTTTTATTCTTGTAATTCCGAAGGTACTACAGGTGTAGTTTGACTTTGCGATGTATTTTTAGGAACTAAAGGATGTCCTTCATCATTTGAATAAACTATTGTTGTCGAAGGTAGTGCTTCATCAAATACCACATGTATTGATTCTTCTATCTTCTTTTTTCTTTTATTATAAACTCTAAATCCTTTACTAGTAGTATTGTACCCAAAAAAAATAGCTTCATATGATATGGCATCAAATTTTCCAAGATTATATTTTCCATTATTTGATACGAATTGTAGCCAAATGCTTAAAAGTTAGCAACATTCGGTTTTCTTTCTTTCCATAACTTGTAGGGGGTCTTTTTGAGAATAGGTCTTATAAGGCACCTATTAAGTATGTAACAAGCAGTAGATACAACTTCTGCCAAGTAACCATGACGTAGACTAGTTTCACACAGCATTTTCCTAGCCATATCAACAAGAGTCCTGCTCTTTGTCTCAACAACACCATTTTACTGAGGAGTCCTTGGGCATGAAAAATTATGAGGTATATTATTTTCAATACATAAATCTTCAAATTTTATGTTATCAAATTCTACTACATGATCGCTCCGAGTTGGTGTAATGCAGTACCTTTTTTCATTTTGAATTTTTCTATAAAACTTCTCAAAAACTTCAAAAATATCATCCTTAATTGATATAAAATAAACTTACGTAAATCCAGAAAAATCATCTACTATAACAAAACCATAGTATTTACTACCAAAGCTTTGAGTCCTAGTAGGACCAAATAAATCCATATGTACAAGTTCAAGCCTAAAAACAATATTTTTAAGAGGAACGCTACTTCTAATTTGTTTTCCTTTTAAACAAGCCTTACAAACTTGATTACCTTTAAACTTCAAGTTTGGTAGTCCTCTTACTAACTCATTTTTAGATAATTTTGATAGAATTCTCATGCTAGCATGTCCAAATCTTCTACGCCAGATAAATGAGTCCTTTTCTAGTGAAACAAAACACATAACATTTTGTGAAGTTATATCTTCAAATTGAGCACAATATATATTCAGATTTCTAAGACCAACAAATACAATATTGTCATTAAGATTATCAATTATTTCACAATGGGATGCATAAAAAGTGACTCCATAACCCTTATCACATATTTGACTTACACGTAACAAGTTATGTTTCGATCTATCAATATAAAGAACATTATCAATAGAAGCAGAATTAGATTCACCAATTTTACCAATTCTAGTGACTTTTGCCTTGCTTTTGTCAACAAAGACAACATTACCTCCATCTTTCCTTTCAATATAGTTGAAATGTGATATTTTACCGGTCATATGTCTTGAACAACCACTATCAACTATCCATTGATTTTCTCTTATCTCTGTTCTGAAGCATATCTACAAATTGTATTATTTCATTTTAGGTGCCCAAATTTTTCTGTGTCTTTTTAGGTTAGTAGTTTGAACTTTTGGTCTCCAAACATACATTTAAGATCATTTCATCATTTTTAGAAATTTATAGGAATGACTAATATGACCATGTCTACCATAGTAATCGCATAAAATAGACAAATGAGAATTACTATAATTTTTTTCCATTTTGACTATGACTATTGCTAGATTAACAAAGAAATTCTTGTATGGTCTAATATTATTATTTTCATTATATCCTATTCCATCCTTATCAAAAGCACCTTTACCATTCCCAAGTAATGCGTCAAGATTATTCCTACCATCAATAAAATTAGCAAGATCTTTTTCTAGGGAAATGATTTTTTTAGCAAATTTTTCTTTCTCATGTTCTAGAGTAGCAACTTTTAGTTCTAATTGTTTTACTTTAACATAATCATTTTCAAGCAATGCATTCTCTAACTGACTTACCTTTTCTTCCAAAAATTCCTTTTTAGAGACTTTTGCATATTGTCATTTTCAAGAGACATAATTTTAGACAACAAATTCTGATTCTCTGATTCTAATGATTTAATCTTATTCGTTAAGGATACATCATTATTTTCGGACTTCTAAACCTTTATGAAATACAGCATGTTAATTTTTTATACTGATCATATAGTTCATGATATGGATCTCTTAATTCATCAAATTTAATATCAGAGTCAGAATAATATACCTCATTGTTTCCTAATTCAACCATAAAACATACTTTGCTGACTTCTTCAAGCTCTTCTTCTTCAAAGTTTTCAAAATCCTCATCTGACCAAGCTGCAGTCATAGCTTGCTTTCTTGGTTTTCTATTCCTTGTTTTATCCTTTTGAAGAAGAGCACATTCTGGTCTGTATGTCCAAGATTATTTCTTTGATAGCATATGATGTGATGGTTTTGTGTATTGCTACTGCTCCTCCTACCTTTTGATAGGAACCTGTTGTTTTCAATTTTTTATTTCCTTCTTTTTTCTTCATTAGTTTCTTTTTATAGAAGCGTGCATATTTTCTGACCATAAAATTGAATTCATCATCACCATCTATTTGCAACTCAGTGTCGCTTCATCACTATTTGATGGATTTGATTCATTAGCTACTTTTAGTGTTATTCCTCTTTTGTATGAGGATCCTTCATCTCACTTATGCTTGACTTTATGGATCATCAAATTTTCTCTTAACCAGTTGAATGACATGGTCTCGAGATCCTTTGTAGTTTCTAGAGCTTTCACTTTCGGTCTCCATTCCTTTGGTAGTGACCTTAGAATCTTTGTTACAAGCTCATCATTGGGATATATCTTTCCCAAGTTCTTTAGGCCTATGATGATGTTGTTGAAACGTCCGAAGAATTCTTCTATAGTTTCTCCTTGTTTTATGCAAATAGTTTCGTATTGATGCACTAAAAGAATTATTCTATGTTTCTTACCTCGTTCATTCCTTCAAAAGTATCTTGAACTATATCCCACATTTCCTTTTCTATAGAACAGTAGGATATCTTTTCATACTCTTCTAGAGATAGTGCAGAGATCATATAATGTCTTGTTTTGGTATTCAGCTATCCATTTCTTCTATCAACATCCATCCACACTTTTACGTTGTAAATAACAGGAGGTGTGGCTCCAACTTTGATAGCTTGCCAGATTTCGATATCTACGGACTGAAGATAAATATTCATTCTCTCTTTCCAATAGGAATGGTTGTTTCCATTGAAATAAGGAGGCTTTGAGACAGATTGTCCTTCAAGGCTTCTCAAATTGTTTTTCATGATCTATCACGTGCTATAAAGCAAAATAAATGTGAAACCTCGCTCTGATATGGAATGATAAAGCAAACAAATGCAAGAGGGGGTAAATTGTGTGTGACGAAGAACCTACTAAATTTTAGCAAAAAGATCTGTAAATAAAAGTAGACTACTAAGGTTTAAAAATGAAAGGAGTTTGTTAACGTTCAAAATGAAAGGAGCCTGTTAATGTTCAAAATGAAAGGAGCCTGTTAACTTTCAATACGAAAGGAGCATGTTAACTTTCAATAAGAAAGGGGTCTACTAACGTTCAAAACAAAAGTAGCCTATAAACATTTAAAATAAAAAAGGAACCTCTTGCAATATTAAGATAAAAGGAGCCTCTTTTAAAAGTGAAGGAGGCTCTTGCAAATTAAACACAAACACTATAATGGGAAATTTTAAAAGTTAGGAAGAGAGAAATAATGAAAAGGTCAATTTATACTGGTCTGACTTATAATAAAACCAACGTCCAGTCCTCAGGTATCTAACTTGAGTATTTCACTATAAAACTCTAAGTAGTAAATTATGACAAGCCTCTTCAAGCTCACAAGTACATATTTTTTAAGGTTCTTCAACCTTCCACACTTGTACTATTTAACAAGTCTAAAATGTATAAAGGGTTTACTCAATGTAAGCTTCAAGGAATAACAATCTCTCTCAATAGAGTGTTTTCACTTTCTAAGGAATAAGGAGTTTGATAAAGATATGACTTTCGAGAATATTGATACTACTGAAGTATTTCAAAAATCTAACTTCATATTTGACTTTGAGCCTGAGGAATATTCGATATCATCTTTGCTAGAATCTTCTAGTATCCAGATGTTGAAAATTTTGTGATACTTTCACCAAAACTGATTGTCGAATTATGTGATTTTATATCCTTTTAAGAATATAAATTGGTGTATTTCAATTTAATTTCATGTGTGAATTTTGAAATGAAAATATGTATGTTATGAAGAATGATAATGTTATAAATGTCTGGTGCCATATATGGCTGTGTTGCTGAGTTATTTTCTTCGTTTAGTAGGGGGTAAATATCATAAAAATATGGGAAATTTTGCCGAAATTTTTATAAATTGTAGTTCACTTATAACATTTTATTCTGATGTAGGAAATGTCTATAGGCACGAAGCCTACACCTCGTTAAATCTTTTTGCACACACACACTAAAAAGCATGACGGTGTGACCTTCGTCAACACCTAATCTAAAGAACTTAATGTATGCGAAATTTATGCTTCAATATTAATGCTTAACAATAATCAGTTACTAATATAAACATTGCCTTATGATAGGACCAAATACAAGATAGCATTCAATGACAGTCTCAGTAGTTTGAAGATGTTGATAAGACTCAAACCTATCTTTATGTAGTGGGTGGTAAGGATTATCGTGGAAGGATATTCGGCTTAGGTTCATTTGCGAATACATGTTATTCGCAATCCTCCACATCCAGTACAGCAACATCTAGTAGGCGGTCCACACCCAATAAAGTCCATGAGCTTCGGAGCACAGTACAGATATTGACAACTCAGTTGCAACAGTCGATGGAGTACATAGCTTAGCTCCGTAATGAGGTGGATGCGTTGAAAGGAGGGCGTAGCACCTCATCGCAGCAATCAGAGCATCTGTGGTCACCAAATGAATAGTGTACTTGTAGTTATTTTGTATGAATTACAAATACTTATTACGTACAAAATATTTTTTAATTATCAATTGAGATAATTTTTACATTATATCATCATTCAACTTTCTGTTTTAACAAATTAAATGTTGAAACAAATCAAAATATCATCAATAGATAACTCATAACTGTTTAAATTATGCATCAACTATAACATCATCAAAAAAAAATTAATGCAGGGAAATTTAAAAAAAGTTTTAGTAAATTTACCGGCAGAAAAACAAAGTTCGTCGGTAAAATCTATTCAATTTACCGACTGAAACCTAGTGACCATCGGTAATGACAACATTAACTTACTGATGGAATGCCGATGCACATATCTTATCCGTCGGTAACTTACATACCGAAGACAACACAGAATAACCGTCTGTATATTCACCGACAATTATACAAAATTTTCGTCGGTAAATTTGCAATGAATATTCTGTGATTCGTCGCAAATTATTACCTACGGTAATTTCTCCGACGCCTTGATTCGTCGGTAAATTCCACTGCTAACTTGACTTTTCGATGAAATGTGTAGATGTTCCATCGGTAATTTTTGTCGCTAAGCTTCATTTTTCTTATAGTGGCTAGAGCCATGTCAGTATATGCCAAGCAATGATTGTTATTATTACGATGATTTGAACAAGTGAACAAATGATGTGCACTGCATAGGGAGGTATATGGCACCTGAATATGTACTTTGGGTTTACTTGACCTATAAGGCAGATGTTTATAGCTTTGAAGTTATGGTGTTGGAAATTGTTAGCGGCAAGAACAGTAAATATATGCCAAGCATTGACTGTGTCTGCCTCTTGCCCAGGATTTGAGATTTAAGGCCATCAAATGTTAGTTTATGCCCTTGTAGCCAATTAATTTTGGTTGTAAATAATTTGTATGACATTATTTATTAATTAATCAAAGGCATTCTTTATCTTTATGTTTTTGTTAATAATTTAATTATTATTCGTAAAGATAAAATCCTTGGA
>JAOSBP010000002.1:18361173-18371480 GCA_027563825.1 Erythroxylum mucronatum | reverse complement strand
AATGAATTATTGAATGGTCATGAAAAACAGTGTTTTAATACATTTAGGATAAATCAAAATATATTTCGTCAATTATGCATGATTTTAGAAAACAATTATGATTTGAGGCCTTCAGATAGAATGTCAATTTTGGAGAAAGTGGGGCTTTATTCGGGTATGTCCTAAGTAAAGGTGCCCCTAATAAAGATACCCAAGAGTGCATTCAACATTCTGGTAAAACTGTGAATAGAGTTTTTAAAGAAGTTTTGAGTGCCATGTATGGATTTTGAAGGAATATACTCGTACCAAAAGATCCTGAATTCAAGGAGATTTCACTACAAATTGCCAATAATGCTAGATATATGCCACATTTTAATGTTCCCCCTCCCCCTTCATTATATTTTTAGTTGAAAACGGTTATTTTATCATCTTATGATTATTGTTTTATATAAGGATTGCATTGAAGCTATTGATGGTACATATATAGCAGTAGTTGTTGCAGAGGAGGATCAAATGTGATATAAAGGACGGAAAGGAATAACGACTACAAATGCATTAGCAACATTTGACTTTGACTTACTATTCACATATGTTTCAGTGGATTGGGAGGGATTAACACATGATTCTCGTATTTTCTTTGATACAATTGTAATCCGAGACTCAAATTTCTAAAACCACGGACAAGTAATTTTAAGATTTGTAGGATTTGCTATTCATGATTTAGACTTTTTATGATATCATTCGTACTAAATATATTGTCTCTATAAGCACTTAGGTAAATATTACTTGGTTGACAAAGGCTATCTGAAAAGAGAAGGATATCTGACACCTTACCCAAAGATAAGGTATCATCAATCGAAGTTTCACGGTGCAAATCTAAGAAGATGTCGAGAAGTTTTTAATCGAGCTCATTCATTATCGAGAAATTATATTGAGAGGGCTTTCAATATTCTTAAGGTTCGATGGAAGATATTGGAGAAAATGCCTAAGTATTCATTGAATGATCAAAATAGAATAATTTGTACAACTTTTATGTTGCATAACTATATTAGAAGAAGCATTGTTGATGACCTGACTTTTAACATTATTGATCAAGATCTTGAATTTATACCTCCAGATGTATTTGAAGATGTTGAAGTTAACTTTACACAAGAAGGCATTGAAGAACCGAGAACTCGGAAGATGACAACTATTCGCGATAATATTGTTTTTAGTTTAATAGCAATTAGACGTCGTTCTTAAATTATTATAAACCTTTGCTTTAAATGACGGAGTTGACTTCTTTTGTTCTATCTAAATTCTTATGAGAGTATTCAAAGAAATACTAAGATATATTACTTATGTCTATAAATATTTTTTTAAGTCATGCCTTTATAAGTCATTTTACACTTTTTTTTTGACGAAAAGTCATTTTACACTTAAACAACTAATACTAAACAGATAATTTTACCAAATATTTTTAAATAAACAACTGATATTATCTGTTGATTAAATCAACTATATTCATACACTGTCAGTTAACTGTTGATAGAATCAACTAACAGCTAATGAATCAACTGATTGTCAAATAGGGCCTATATGTATTAAACAAATAAATAACATTTATTTTATGTAAACTATCTGTTTTCTAGCTGCAAATACTAAATGGGTGTAATGTAAAATTGATGGGAGTAACTGAAATTAGTTCATAGCTAGTAAATGGTTTGAAAGAGTAATAAAACATAAAACATATATGTTTTGTATTAAAATTTTATTCATCTGCAGCTGCAACACTTTATGATGTTGCAAATGTCCTCGCAAGCTACAAGCATTTTGATTTAAAGGAGATACAACATATATAAATGCTCGTGACCATAGAGTAGATAAGGAAAATAATAAGCTAAAGTGAAAGAATACAACTAATTAGTCTTGAGATTTTCTTTTCAAGAAAATATAGTTTCTTTGGACTATTTCTTTTACCTTGTTTTTTAATATAAAAACAATTAAAGCTTGTAAAGTTTTAATTCCCTTCAGTTTGTGTCATGATAATAGACTCCCCGCTAGATATATATGATAATTCGTGAATTACGTTTTTTAAATAAATTATTTGACAATTTTTAATTATAATTTTAACATTTATAACTCATATTACAATCAAATTTAACATGATTTAAAATTATAATTTCATCAAAGTGAACAAATATTTTTGTTTAATTTTAATTTTTCATTTTTGTTTCCAAATTAAAAAATCTTTTTTTTCTTTATTTTTTTCTTGTTTTTATAACGTATAAAAATCTCATAAAATTGAATTTAGTTGTTATCATAATCTAATTTACTATTAACAAAATATATAATCGATAATTACTAATAATATTTATGATTAATATAATTTAGTTATATAATAATTATATTAAGAGGTTAAAATATTTTTAATTTTATCATTATTTAATAAATATATTTAAAATACATAAATTTCAAAATCTTAAAATAGTTATCTATGAAAATTTTCTTAAATATCAAATATTAAATAATAAATAATAACATTGACTTTTAATAATGAAAATATTTAAAAGTATAAATACATTAATAGAAATAATTAAATTTTTTTTAAAAAATAAAAAATAAAAGTACAACTGCGCGACCTTTTAATTTTTACCCGCTTAACCTCACAAGACGTCTGAGAAAAATTATTACATGTGTGATGTAGAAGAAACAAGAGAAAGATTGCCATCACTTTCGTTTAGAGACTGCCTATGCTGAAGGGGAAAGGTAGGGCAACGGGCAACAATTCTCATGGAATCTCGTCAAGATTTTCCTTAGATGATAAGTGCACTAGCAAAGTTTTCATTAAATATGAAAACGAGAATCCTTTACTACCTCAGCATGTGATTATCCGAGCTTCTAGCCTTTGATCTTTGTGCTCGACTTTATACGTCCCGAGGCAAAGTTGGGAAAAAGACTTGAATTTCAAGGAGATGGTAGATGATTTCCAGCAGTATCTGTGTCGTGATCGGAAGCATGCTATTATTGTTAAGGTATACGGGAAGAGTGTGGGGTTCAGTTCTAATTCCTTTTAATCATCTCTCGGCTTTATGGAAATTAGAGGGTGAGATGAGATGCTTGACGTAGATTTTGGATATTTTATTGTGAAGTTCGATCGTAAGGAGGATCTCATTATGGTTATGTCTGGCGGCCCATATGTGATCGCAGGCCATATGCTCACAGTCACTCGCTGGGTACCTGATTTCTCTCCTTTTGCTTAAGAAATCACAAAGGTAATTACTTGGGTTTGTATTGCTGAGTTCCCTATTGAATATTATAAAGATGAGGTCTTGTTTGTCATTGCAGGCTGTATTGGCATGGGGAACTAATTAAAAATGACAGACAGATAGCGTTGGCAACTAGAGGAAAATTTGCACGTATTTGTATTGAAGTTGATTTAAAGAAACCCCTTGTTCTGAAAATGAAAGTGGCAGGAACCTGGCGTAAGGTTGAATATGAGGGTGTTCCAGTGATTTGTAATGGATGTGGGAAGGTAGGACACTTGATTCCGTATTGCACTAAAATTCCTCGCCCTTCTTCCAGTCAGAATGGTGGTGATGGTGTGAAGGTAGACAGTGAGAGAGCTGGTGGAGGATCTTAGGACCAATAGGTGGTGACAATAGGGACAAATTACAATTTGGTCCTTGGATGATAGTTTACAAATGACAGCTTAAAAATTCTAAAGGAATTGGGAGACTCCCTTCTGTCTACAATAATCGAAAGGCTAAGGATAAAAGCGTACTCAATCAGTTTATCCAGTGTTGGTAGCAATAATTCATTAAGGCAAATGAGGCGCACTTGTGCTCGAGTAGTAAAAGGAGGAAATATTCTGTTGAATAATTCCGGGACAGTTTCAAATGGGCAGATTGACCAATAGGTCATTGAGTCTGGTTGAGTGCCTAAGTTAGATGATATTCTCATTGCCGTCTAATTTGTTTCTATCTGGTATGTTGAAGACAAGAGTAACATGGCCTTCACATGGTAATCATTTGGACAGGGTCATGATCTTATAAAAGCTATTGCATGCCTTCCTTTGTTCATCAGCGATGGCTTCTGCCTCTGCCACCAAATGAAAGTGATTGTGTCTATTAATTATATAACCCTTTTTCTGTCATATATCCATTCTTATTCTTGTTCACATATCAACCAGGTTGGGTACGGATAATATCTTTCTGACATTCTTTTGCGAGACGTATACGAAGCCAATACGTAGCATGTACTTCTCTTATAAAATAATATCTGACGTAGTTATTGGTTTTGGACACCCTTTTGTTTTGATCTACATTTAAGAATATTTCACTGAAAACCTACTGTTTGCGACCTACTATACTGTTAGCATGAGGGGTCATACTTCTCTGTTCCTAATAACCTGCCTTTTCGTATGAGCCTTAGAACATGGGAAGCAAAATCTACGTGCCATCTTGGAAAAAGTTGAAGACACTAGTGGTGCTCAATTTTTTTGAAGAATAACTGTCTTAATGTTTCGTTTCTATGCTGTTACATGGCTGTGCCTTGGCTGCCTTGTGCTTTAGATAGATCTTGGCGAGGCACATGCATAGTTCTAAAGTTGCAAGACATTTCCTATGAGTGATGCCACGCACCGCAAAGTTTCTCATCAAATGAAGAGGTTAAGCCAACAATTTCTAGAAGTTTTCACGCTATCCTTCCTTGTTTAAGACAAGTCTAAAGATAGGTGGAAGACTCTAAAATCTTGTAAATCATTGTCAATAATACTTGAACATATAGCTAGATATAGAGAATTCTAGATGATGAATCCGAGCCCTTGGATCAAATAAATCTTAGTCATCCATTCAGGAGGTAGAAGGCTATAAATACCCGAGGGGAGTTCATTTTTAACATGCATAGAATCTTTTAGCAATAGCCTTGTAAAGCTTTCTTAAGTAATACAAGCATTCTCTAGGTTTCCTCATTCTTGTTCTTATAATATCTTTCATCTTTACTAATTTATGCTAGCTTTACTTTTAGCATTCAAGGGAGAAGTTGACTTAGTTGCGAGACATACAACTAAGTGTTATGCGGTTCGTTGGTAAAAAGACCATACCCGTGACAATTGGTATCAGAGCCAAGGTTGCGTTCATCATCGCCTAGTAAAGATGTCCAAAACAAGTGGGACTACCAACGTTGGAGAGGAGAAAAAAACCGGTAGGGAGAGATCAAGGTCGAGAGACGTCTTAGTGGACATCAATGGAACGCTCGCAAAGGTGGAAATTGTGGTGGCCGAAGGGCAAAAGAAGTTTGAGAAGGTGGACCAAAACATCGAGGAACTTGAGAAGGGGAAAGAAGAGTTCCAAGAGGAGATGCAAGGTACCTTGAAAATTGTCACTTCCAAATGTCTAGACCAAGTGAAGACCTCGAAGGAATCCCTTTCAATTCGAGATTCTCTACTTCAAAAAAGAGTTTGCAAAGGTCATCTCTAAGTTGCGGGATGAGCTAGTCTTTTGTAAGAAGACAATTTCTCAAGGGGAAGCAATATCATTCCCACGATGGTAACTACTCCTTCAAGGTGGACGTTCCAAAACCAAAGGAGTATGGTGGGTCAAGGAACGCAAAGGAGAATGATAATTTCGTTTGGATCTTGAAACAATACTTCAATGGACTTGGTGTCGTTGAAGATGCCAAGAAAATTTACAATGTCACTCTCTAACTTCATGGTATTGCGATAGTTTGGAAAAGGAGAAGGCATGGTGATATTGAGAAGGGTAATTGCACCATAGACACATGGGACGAGTTCAAGAAGAAACTCAAGAGGCAATTCTACCCTGAGAATGCAGAATTGGAGGCGAGAGCCAAGCTAAGACTTCTTACGCAAAAGGGAAGCATTCGAGAATATGTGAAGGAGTTCTCCAAAGTGCTCTTAGAGATCCCCAACTATCCAAGTAAGGAAGCACTCTTTGCTTTTATGGATGATTTAAAAAATTGGATGAAGTTGGAGATCCAAAGGCTTAGTGCATAAGACCTTGCCATCGCCATTTCCATTGCCAAGTCACTTATCGAATTCAAGAAGCCTGAGAAGCCTAAGCCTCACAAAGACAAGGGTGGAAAAGGAAAAAGTGGGGGAGGCAACCATCAAAGTAAAGAGGGCTCCCATAAGTATGGTAAGCACAAAGAGAGCGGCCATAAGGAGGACAAAAGTGGGAAAGAATCAATCAAATGCTTCTTTTGTAAGGAACCGCACAAGGCAAAGGAGTGCCCAAAGAAAAGCAAGCTCTCCACATTAATTGAAGAAAGTGAGGAGCAATGACAACTCAAAGAGACGAGATGAGGTCCATGCAAATCCTAAACGCCATTAAGGCCAAAGTTGAGGTGCCCAAGTCCGAGAAGAAGGGACGATTGCTCATGAAAGTGAAGGTAGGTGATAAAGCTATAAAAACTTTAGTTGACACTGGAGCTACTCGCAACTTCCTCGAAATAAAGGAAGCTAATTGATTAGGCCTCAAGTATAGTAAGGAGCATATATGGCTCAAGGCAGTGAATCTTGAGCCTAAGTCGACATTTGGAGTTGCTTGTAACGTCAAGGTAAGCCTAAGTAAGTGGTCTGACCTTTTTTATTTGTCAGCTGTGCCTATGGATGATTATCCAATTGTGCTTGGCATGGAGTTTATAGATAGTATCAAGGTCGTGCCAATTCCCTTTGCCAACATTATGTACATCTTAAAGGAGGGTAATTCATGCATGGTGCCTTTGTCACGTGAGGCAAGTCTACAAGCCAAACAACTTTCGACCATGTAACTTGCCAAGGGTATGAAAAAGGCGCAACTCACATTCTTGATGGCACTTAAGGAGTTTCAACAAGCTTCATCACGAGGGCTACCAACGAGATTACCCACGTCCTTGAGGAGTACAAAGATGTGATGTCCTTAGAGTTGCCAAAAAAGCTTCCACCAAAATGAGAGGTTGATCACAAGATCGAATTAGTGCAAGGTACAAGTCCACCCGTGGTGGTACCTTACTGAATGGTGCTTCCCGAGCTTGAAGAATTGAGGAGGCAACTTAAGGACTTGTTGGACGCGAGATATATCCAATCATCAAAGGCTCTATATGGTGCAACCATGCTTTCCCAAAAGAAGCAAGATGGGTCACTCTGATTGTGCATCGACTATTGGGCGCTCAATAAGATTACTGTAAAGAACAAATATCCCATCCTATTAATTGTCGACTTGTTCGATCAACTTGATGAAGCGAGATAGTTTACCAAGTTTGATTTGAGAACAAGATACTATCAAATAAGGATCGCAGAGGAACATGTACCAAAAAATATCTGTATTACGAGGTACAGTTCTTTTGAGTTTTTAGTAATGTCTTTTGGACTTGCTAAGACACCCGCCACATTTTGCAACCTCATGAATTAAGTGTTACAACCCTTGGACAAATTTGTTGTGGTGTACATTGTGGTATATAGTACAAGATTGGAAGAGCATATTATGCTCTTACAACAAGTTTTCCAAGTTTTATGGAAAAATGAGTTGTATCTGAAAAAGGAGAAATGTACTTTTTCACAACATAAAGTCATGTTTTTGGGGCACATTGTGGGAGGAGGCAAGCTAAGGATGGACAAGTCCAAGGTGCAAGTCATCTATGATTGGGAACCACTAAGGAAGGTGTCTGAGTTATATTCCTTTCTTGGCCTTGTCAACTACTACTGAAAGTTCATCAAATGATATTCCTCCCTTGCCTCTCCACTCACTGATTTATTGAAAAAGAATAGAGTTTGGGATTGGGATGTTAAGTGTCAAGGAGCATTCAAAGTATTGAAGTAAGTAGTAATGAAAGAATCGGTGTTGGCCCTTCCCAATCACACTAAGCCATATGAGGTATATAATGATGCTTCCAATTTTGCATTTGGTAGTTTTTTTATGCAAGATGGACATCTAATTGCTTACGAGAGTCATAAGCTAAATAATATCAAGCACCGCTATATGGTTCAAGAGAAGGAGATGATTGTAGTAGTGCTTTGTTTGTGTACATGGAGGCATTACTGGTTGGGGTCCAAGTTTGTTGTGATGACCAATAATGTTGCCACAAACTACTTCCTCAACCAAAATAAGTTGACACCTAAGCAAGCAAGGTTGCAAGCTTTCTTGGTGAAGTTTGATTTTGTAATGGAGTACAAGCTAGGTAAGGCCAATGTGGTAGCCGATGCTCTTAGTAGGAAGGTCGAGCTAGTCGCCATCACAAGTCTAAATTTTCCTTTAGTGGATCATGTCAAGGAGGGACTTGATCATGACCTGCAAGCTAAGAGTTTCGTAGAGTTGGCAAGACGTGGGAAGACATGCCAACTTTGGCTTAAGGATAGGGTGCTCACTACCAAAGGTGATCGAGTGTATGTGCCAAAGTGATAAAGCTTAAGGAAGGAGATCATTAAGGAGTTCCATGACTCTAAATGGGCATGACCTCCTAGTGTACATCATACATTGGCACTTATAAAACGTGCATATTATTAGCCGCGAGGTGTTGACATTGAGTTATATGTGAAGACTTGTCTTATGGCTGGGCAATCCTTGTCAATAGTATAGTAAAAGCAATTATAAGGTGAAGAAAACACTGAGCTTGTAGCTTAAGTAGTACTTAATCCCCCTCATAAATGTACGCGTCTCGATATCTTATAACAAAAAGAACAATAGAAACAAAAGTGAATGAGGTATGACTTTTAATGTAGAGCGCTATTTCTTGTGGATGCAAGGGAATTTGCAGATCTCTTTCAGGTTTAAGGTGTTGGACCCCGTCTTCAAGGCCCAACATTCGGACCCACACAAGCATAGAAGACCCAAACCGACAATAATACTGACACAAATAGGGGAAACCTCCAATAGAAAATTTAAATTGGCTTTTATATAAAAATTGTTCCCTCGGTTCTAACGATTCCAACGCCACTGGAAATGCTCAATTTGAGTTAGAAATGAAGGAGTTATGGTTAAAATACTATCTTAAAGAAAACAGTGAAAACTGACCCTCTACCAACTTCATGTCAAAAGTTGAAAATCTAGGAGACCGAATTACCATTCGGTTCCTTCATAAAACTTGGAACTTTATGACTCTAGTTTAATTTAAAACAAAAATCGCCTCGATCTGAGCTCTATAGCTCCGGATTTCTTAAAATTAGTAAAGTATATTCAGACTTTGTCAACCAATCGTCATACTTTGTTTCAAACCATCTTTTTCAATTTAAAAGAAATACTGATAAATCAAGTGTAAAAAGATAGGAAATTGTCTTAGAAATCCACCGCTTCCAAAATGAGGTTAATCGGAGGTCTACACAAAAAGTTATGGCCAAAAGAAGGAAGGGAGGTCGGTCGGCCGAAAATCTTAGAAAAATAGCCGAGCTGGGCGCCGCTCGGGCGATCGCACGGGCGCTCGCCCATGCAGCTCCGACCTCCAAACTTCAAACATTCCTAACTTTCGACTCCGAACTTCAAATTTGATAAAATTTGTGTCTATTTCATAAAGAAAAGAAAGATCTATCATTTTGAAGAGGACTCATAAGCAAACTCGGCCTCTAAAGGGGTCAAAACAGGCTCGGAGTTTCTGACTGAAATTTACAAATTTGACAGCACTTGCCTTTAATACCAACAACACACACCTACCAATATAACACATCATAAATAGCTCATAAACCTTAGCAACTTCCCAGAGAGTTCTCCCAAAGCACAAACCCAACAGTAACTCAACAATTAAAAAGACTCATACACATACTCTCTTCCAGTTCATACACAAATCATAAATCAATACCAATACACAAAAGAGTACTGAAGCTCTCATGCTCTCTTCCAACAAAAGATTCATGCATAGCTTTAGTTACATATCGGCATATTCATCAAAGATCAAGTACAAAACACAAAAGATGAGATGCTCAATGATCGATACGCTTACAAAGCTATCCCAAAAGCTAGTTACTAACTTAATACAAAAGTGTATAAGATTCTTGGAGATTATGCCCAATGTCTTGCAAGGTTCGACGCTCAACTTGAATTTGCACATGAAGAGGGAGAATGGGGTGAGCTAACACGACTCAGTGGCTAACACATTTACAGCCATCGAGTAATGAGCCATACAACATATAAATAGGAATCCAAAGCATTAGCAATCACCATATAAATCATAAATATCCAACTTTATCACAAAGATCACCATTTATCGAACTCATTGCATAAAGCATATTATGAAATCTTCTATCAGTTAAAACACATATTATGCATCATAAACATAATCAATTGATGAAATGCACACAATTGGCTCGAGAGTTCCTTAAACACAACGGTTTACACCGTAACACAACGAGTCCGATTTCT
>JAOSBP010000002.1:18293071-18323055 GCA_027563825.1 Erythroxylum mucronatum | reverse complement strand
GAATTGTAAGTTTTAGTGACCATCTATAGCCACCAAGTATTGATTGGTCGATAAAAAATATACGTAACTTATATATTGCAACCAAGTAATTTTTGGTTGCAAAATGTATATAATTAGCAACTATTTTACTATGGTTCCTGAGAATTTGGTTGCTGAAACCAAATTTTCTTGTAGTGCTAGTACATCAAACATGTTTAGGCTAGTACATAAAACATCAAACCTGTTTAGGCTAGAACATCAAATTAGTAATACAACAGATATTGAAACATCTAACACTTTGCACTTTCCAACATCAAGTTAGGTGAACTACATTTACACATTGTTCTAGTACGTCAATTTCCAAGTAAGGCTTTAAAGGTATAACTATTGCCTTTTTTGCCTTCATTATTTGAATTAACAAACATAAGCAAAACTACTAAACACAAGCTTAAACAATCAAACCATTTCAAACACTTTACTGAATGTGTCCCATTCAACTAGGTAAGTTGAAGAAATCAGGTTGTATGACCTCAAATCAAGCTTATAATGCGTCCCTCTACTACTAAAGTTGAAAATTTCAAAAATTTCAACCCAAAATAAAATCACAACCAAGAAAACATCAAACTAAATCCTCTAATCAAGCTCATTACCTTAAAGAACTACTAATTGAGCTCATTTTCAACTATTACAATGCAATGTTGTAATGTTGATTTTGCACCCACTGACAACTAAATGATGTCTACATAACTGAATTTGTTTACTCCTAAATCTGAATCTCTTCAATGAATGTCATACTTTATCTTTAACCCGGTTGATGGAGATAAATAAAACAGAGATAACCACCAACGAATCTAAACCAAGTGACACAAATCATATCCTACGTACATTGTCAAGTATATGGGGAAGAGAAAACTTGATCATATCCTATATACAAATGTATAATAGAATTTCACATGAAAAATAATTATCGTCTACACGTTATTCAACCCAATAATCAAACCCTTTAAGAAGATAAAATAATTAACGTAAATGTAACATTGTTAAGGAAAAGGAATAAAGTTAAGATTCAAACATCATAAATTTATATACAAAAATTATAGGGGAGCATGACTCATTACCTACTTCGGTCTTCAATCAGAACATGTGTATATTTCAGATCTCCAAAAACCTTACTGCCCATTCACCTCCAATGTCAAAAGAGAGAGCTCACACTACCAAGAAGTCACAAGCAAGATTAGAGTGAAGGCACATGCATTAAGTGATGATGCGTCCAGGGATTGGAGTGAAGGCACAACCGAGAGAAGAAAAAGTGGGTGAAAACACATGTTTAAAAAAATCGTTGATTTAGGGTTGAAGAGTATTTCATTTACGTCAAAATTTAAATGAAATTAATAAAGTTTTTCTTAAATTCCACTAGCCTAGACAATAAATTAGGTTTATTAATGTGGCATCTAAACACTAATTGACTTGCATGTAACGACGCATGTAAAACATGTCCTAATTTCCTTCCAAAAAAGTCTTTAATTGAGTAGACTCGTGAAATTTTAGCCCCTCTTTGAGCAAGTCACAAGTTTAAATCCTAAACTGATTAAGCTCAAAAAGGTTAAGTCCCATTTTAGGCTTTTAGCCATAGACATACTAACAAAAATGTTTAACTATGATAAGCTAAACTCAGCAAGGTTGGACTCTAACATTATGAGGTTGATTGTTATTACTAACAACTTTTAGTTTAAACTGAACAAGATTCAAATTGTAAAACCATTCGTCTGGTTTGATAACATGCATGATGAGGATCTTAATGCACATAAGCCAATTATCCAGAGATTTATAACACCTTTGTGATCAACAGTTCCACTAATGATTTAATAAGATTAAGGTTATTTCCATTCTAACTTAGGAACTAACTAAGTAATGGTTGAATTCTTTGCCTAGGGGATCTATCACCATAAAGAACTTCATGACATGGAAATTACTTTTAAAGTATTTTCCACTAGCTAGGACTACCAAAATAAGGAATGAAACCTCTTCTTATTCTCAGATTTATTTAGAGACCCTTTATATGTACAAGAGAGATTCAAGGAGATTCTAAGGAAGTGCTCACATTATGGTTTACCACCATAGAGGAAAATTCAAACTTTCTATAATAGGCTCAATCAAATAACTAGGAAGATGATTGCTGCAGTAGCTGGGGTACTTTAAACAATAGAATGACAAATGAAGCTTAGGATCTTATTGAGAACGTGGCCATATCAAAACTTAGTTAGCCAGCCAGAGTTTATAATGTAGATTTAGTTATAGATTTTGCAATCTAGGCTAAATCTTTGAGTAAAACTATTAATAAATTACCAAATAATTATTAATTATTCTAAGTGATGTAGTGTGAGGTGTGCAAGCTAGGACATGCAAGTTAAGAATGTGAAGTAGTAAAGCCTATAGTGAAGCTCGAGCTTGTGGATTATGTGGGGAACGTCTCTATACCCAAAAATAATCTTTACAACAATACGCATAATTTAGAATAAAGGAATTACCTAAGTTTCTCTTGGAAGAAACAAGAAAAACAAAGGAATAACCTTTCACCAAGATTTCAGCAACACCCACCTCATGAAAAGAAGCCAATCTTGAAAGATCTCATGACTAAACTTATCCAAACTTAAGAGGTTAGATTTCATGTTAGTAAAACTTCATTAAGGAACCAAGAGGCTTATATCTATGACTAAGAGAAAACCCACTATAATGAGCATTCAATTGGTAGATAGATCGACTAAGTATCCTATTGGGACTAGGTGAACCAAAACCCACTATAATGAGCTTTCAATTGGTAGATAGATCGACTAAGTATCCTATTGGTATTATTAAGGATGGCTCATTAAAGTTAATAAATCTATTTTCCCAGTTGATTTTATAATCTTAGATATAACTAAGGATATAAAGTACCCTTGATTTTAAGTTGACCTTTCATAGCCATTGCTAGAGCTATCATTGATGTTAGTAATGGCAAACTAGTGCTTAAGGTTAGGGAGAAGAGGTTACCTTTAAAATGTAAAACTCCAAAAGACACTCCCTTGAGTAGGATGACACTATTTATTGATACCATTGATGTTAAAGTTTTAGATGTTGTGCAAGATTGTATTTCTAAAGATGCACTTAAGTTATTTTTTGTTTAAGGAGAGGAGGAAGATGGGGATATCCATATAAAGGAAGGGCAAGTAGCCTATTTAAAGAATAATAAATCAATGTTATGGTTCATTTTGAACATACTAAAATGTTAGGGTATAACTTAGATTTCAGTGTAAATGTTGAGGGCTAAATTGCTCTGTTGGCCATTATGCTTCTTACATAGAACTTTGTGAATAAATTGTTAAAGTTATGTAAGGTAGTAGCTTTATTGATATTTCTCCTTGTATGGTCTTTCCCACATTAATAGAAGAATCTATTTCTTTGCCCATAAATTCTTATGTTCTTTTCTTCCTTATTTTTCATTTATATTGCCTCCATTTATTCAATAATTATTACCAAAGCTAAGGTTTGTTGTCAAGATGTCTATACACAACTTTGATATTAAGAAGTTAAATGGATTAAATCACTTCACTATATGGAAGGTAAAGATAAGAGTGGCTCTTCTTCACTAGCGATGTGCAGCAGTATTAGAAGGAAAGGAAAAACACTTGAAGCATTTGGGGATGTCAAAGAAGGAAGAGATTTTATCAAGTGAACACAGCACACTACTATTGTGTTTAGGAGATGAGATCCTAAAAGAATTAATTAATGAAAGTAGTGCTACTTTGTTACGGAAACAATTTTAAAGTTAGTATTGAAAGAGATCACTTGCGAATCGTTTATATCAAAAATAGCAGTTGTATATCTTGAGGATGTCAGAAAGTATAGAGGTGAAATCTCACATTCATAATTTTAATTGGATTATCTTGGATCTATATGGTATTGGAGTTAAAATTGAGGATATGGATTAAGCCATAATCCTTTTATATTCTTTACCCAATTCATTTGAGATTTTTGTTGATATCCTATTGACAACTTCTGTCATTAATGTGAAGGATGCTTTACAGTCTAAGGAATTAAGACAAGGGTCTTCGGAACATATGACTATGTATTAGATATTGGTCTAATTGTCAACAGAGGAAGGAATGGGGAAAAGGATTCTAAAAACATGGGTAATTCATTATCTATATAAAGAGATAAAGTTATTCAATGTTTTAAAAGTAAGGTTAAAGGTCATTTCAAGAGGGATTGTTTACAAAGGAAGAGCGCAAATGTGAAAAGGGATAGAGCAGAGTTCTGATGAAGAGGACAGAGGGGGAAATGACGTTTTAACAGTGAGTAATTATGATTTTTCAAATCGATGGATGATAAACACTAGCAACGCTTATCATATAACTTTCAATAGCTATTGGTTCTATTCTTTTAAATAATGGAATTGTATTGTCAAATTGGGTGATGATGGAGAGTATGCTATTAAAGGTAATAGTTCAATGCAAATCCAAATGCATAATGAGATTATTATAACATTTGATGCTTAGTATGTTCATGAGCTTCGAGAGAATCCAATATCTATGGGTACTCTTGAAAAAAAAAAGATATAATTTTTTTGGTGACAATGGACAACTTAAACTGATAAAAGGTACATTGTCTATGATGAGAGAAAAATTACCATATGGAATCTATGTTTTACTAGGGAAGGAAATAATTAGATCAATGGTTGAATATTAATCTTTAGTGAAGAAAGAAATTATTGCAATATGGTATATACAGGTGAGTCACCTTAGTGAGCAAAAGATCATGAAACTTCTTAAGTGGAGCTTATTGAAGGATGAAGAACATAGGAAGGTAGATTTTTGTAAGTTTCATATGCTTGGTAAAAATTCTAAGGTAACCTTTAAAGATTTAGTATTTGCCAAGCGACATATGTTAGGAAAACATATCAAAAAAGGTCATGTTAGGTTTAATAATGAGCATTATTGGTTCAAAGGTGGCACTAGAACAATATGGAGCAAACGCTAAGGGGGCTGGAAATTGTAGTTCAGGAGATAGAACAAGGTACGTTAAAATGCATCAATGCGATATAGCCAATGATAGAACAAGAAGAGACGTCAAAAAGCCATGGAGATATGGTTGAGGAGACTTAATCGTTATGAAAATATCTTCCAAAAGAATAGAAAATTTTATATCAAAGATAGACGAATGAGAGCTACGATGAAGGATGTAAGTTTTCACAAGATTGGGAAATTAGATGCATTTGGTCAAATCTTGTTGAAAAAATTCATACTTTAGTGGATTCAACTGACATGTAACTCCATAAATACATTGTTAAGAATTGTGTAAAGTAGTAGTTTCAGTCATACTTCTCCTTCTATAGTCTTTCTTACATTAATAGAAGAATCTATTTCCTTGCCCATTAAATTTTTGGGTTCTTTGCTTCTCTATTTTTATGTATATTGCTTCCGTTTGTGCAATGTGAAATAAATATAGGATGTTCTCAAACAATTTTATCTCAATTTCTAACATCTATGCCCCTACAAGGATTCTTTAAATTTCAATATTTAGCTTTTTAACAACCTTCAAATACTTTTCTTCTTTTACTTAACAAAAGAATCTGTTACTTATGATGGTTGATAATGAAAAGTTTTTCTATCTAGGTTGCGTGATTCCAATGAATTTTAATTTTCTTATAATAATTCTACAGCCTATGACAAAGCTATCATTTTCTAGAGGCGGTGTTTTACAATTTTGTGGTCAGACTCGATTAGAAGATAGAAGGTTCCGGCGATCATAGATTAAAATGTAGTACTGAACAATTAACGTTGGGTATATTTCTCGAATTGCTGGCTGCTAAGGTCCATTTGAAAGTAGATTGTTTCAGAAACCTTTGAAAATATGTATCCAATTCTGGTTAAGAATAATGTAGTTCGTCTCTTAATGAGAAAAAGGGGAATTGAATTATATACTCTGCTAATGAGAACAAAGTTATATGCCTATTCGTGGATCACGCGTACAATAATTGTAGTGTAAAGATTTTCAAAAAGACACTTAAAGTACAACAAGATGTTTTAGACCAAAAGATATTATACATTCTTGAGGTATTCAAGTATCTTGTCCCGACCACGAGTTACGCTAAAACTGATTTTGACCCACAACCACATTTCTCGATAGCACAATAAGCAAATCTTTTGTGAGACGACAATCCTTTGCAAAGAGAACGATTTTCACATAGGAATATTAATAAGTAGACTAAACATATAATTCAAAATTAAAATTGGACTTCATTAGTTTTCTCCAATGGACAAACAAAGTGAGCTAGAAGTACCCTTATTGGCTTAAGCAATCTATCCTTGTTTACTTAAACATCATGCCACACACAAATGATGAGAAGGATGGCTCATATAGGAAACAATGATGATGAGCCCGTTCAACTATCCATAGCAATACCTTGATCAAGCAAAGCCAAATGGCGGATGTCAAATGGGTAGGCATCTGAAGGGCTTAAAGCGCGATAAGCGCTTGTTGCCGAGTATATGTTGAAAGCCTCGGTGGGATGGAATCCGTCCCAGAACGCATAAGCTGACCTGTTTGGACAAGTAATTTGGTCCACAATACATTCACCTGTGCTCGACACCGGACAGCATCCTGAACTCGTAACTTGGAAACCTGAAAAACACCAAGAAGACGCATGTTCTGATTTCGTGATATTCGTTAATTTCAACGCCTTCTGATAAGCCTCAAGTACGCAGTAAGTAGAATTACCAAGCTCAGAAGAATTCACTCCGATCCCGAAGGAGTCGATGTAGATGAATTTGGCATCCGAATATTTGTCATTGAGTTCATCGATTAGTGATATAAGTTCGGTGTTGAAACCCTGGGACGCTGCATTCAAGAAGTCTACACAAGTAGAGCCATTTGTGCCATAAGTGTCGATGGCATCCGGGGTACAGCCTAATAACCCCAGTCCAAACAATGCAAATTTCCGTGCTCCATAACCGTATAATATCTGAAGACTCCACAAGAAATATAAGCCATAAATGTGTCTTTACAGGCTATTTTGTCCTTCAAATAGCTGAGGTTTTAAAGAACAAACATATATATGTTGCAAATTTTCTTTAATATCAACCGTACATTTCTAAATTAAATATTTTATTAAGCATAATAGAAGAGTTTGGTCAATAATAAAATATAAGCGATAAGATAATTGATCTAATTAAAGTTGAACAAAGTCATGTAATTAAATGTTAATTATGAAACAATACAGGTAATAGAAGTTTAATAGGCTTGTAACGAATAACACAACATAACTTCTATTTTTTTAAAAAAAAGAAATATTCTGCACATGTGTGTTCAAAGAATATCTCTAATTTGTATACAATTATTGGGTCTGTCTTACATAAAATTTAGATATGTATACAGAGGCATATGGCTAAATTTTTATATTTTCCTTACTAACCTATGTGCTTATTGGTGGTAGATTACCAAGCATTTATGATAGTTTTTATTACCCTTTATATGAAGGTCTTATAATTACATATTATGTATTCTTCTCATAACTGTTGTTGCATGACATTAAGTTTTAACATTTTCAATACATATACTATTTTGTGGCTTTAGATATCATTGTATAATAAATATATTTTATACTTATTTTACAATCACTTTTTCTGTCAACAATAAAAATATCATTATTGAAACTCTTAATGGGATTCATTTCAGAAGGTGGATGCAAAATTTAGAGTTTCTATGAAAATTGACATCCATGACTATGGACAATTACTAAAGAAGAAAAACTTTCCTAACACTTTTAAGGAAAGGTCAATCCTTATGTATTATTTGACCATAAAGAGTTTAATTTTGGATCATATGCTAAATGTACTTCTTACTTTAGACATAACAAAGAACTTTCTGAATTATGTTTCTCATGGAAACAATTTTTCTTCTAATTCTAAGATAAAAACTATATTGTATAAGATATGATGGGGTTGGAGGTGCTAGGGAGTTGTCATTATAATATACCTAATGAAGGAGAAGTATCCCATATAAAAATTTTGGCCACTTCTTTAGGGAAAGAGTTGAAAGCTTGATAAAGGATATCATCCTTTCAACTCTTGACTTAAGTGAGTTAAAGAAAAGTGTTATCTATTAAAAGGATAAGTTGACTAAAATAAAGAAATATGTTTCAATTTACACTTCTAATTTATTAGAAATAATTCATACTGATAATTTTAGATCTTATACACCAATAATTTTTAATTCAAGATTCTTTATAACTTATATTGATCATTATTCTTACTATAGTTATTTGTTCTTTATTAATAAAAAGTTTAAAGCTCTTAAGGAATTTAGCATCTTCGCATTTAGGTTGATAAGAAACTGAGAAAGTTAATCAATATCGTTAGACATAAATATGGACTATAGTATTTTGGTAAATATGGATTTTTCGGACAAGCAAAAGATAGGTTTACCCAAATGCTTATAAAGTTGTATCATAGTCACTCAATTTACTATATTAAATAATCTAGAAAAGAATAATCTAACTAAAGAGCATGTAGAATAAGATTAATCCTCTAGAATATCTTTAAATAAAAGCCATTAAAATAGCCATATGCATCCTTAACATAACTTTAAGAAAATTAATACTTAAATGTCCTTTTGATTTGTGAAATGGATTGAAATTGGGCCTACCCTCCTTAAATATGTCTATAAAATCTAATAAAAATAAAATTTCATGTTAGATCTAATCATTATTACTGTATTGGATACCTATATCATCTAAGGGATAAATGTTTTATTATAGAGAAGGAAATTCTAAACTTGTACTACTGAAGTAAATTCTTTCTAATTATTAGAAAATATGAGTGTGAATAGGAATATAATCTCTTAGTCCACCTCCATTTATGATGAAATAGTGTATCCTTTATCTTTAACTAATTTGATACAAGAATATAAGCCTATATAGTCATTACAAAATTAGGCTTCCAAAGAACATGATAATGTTGAAAATATTCAACTAAGAAAATCCACTATAATTATGAGTTATACTATTTCTTTTGGTTATATAGTATATTTAGGAGAGGGTGACTGTAATATAAGATACATCATTAATCTTATCAAGGTTTCAAAAGTTTTTTATAGTTCTTAATTATATTTATGGAGGGATGCAATTAAAGATAAAATCTAACCTATAAAGAACATTAAAGTATTGAAACTTATGGAGTTACCTATAAGTTGTAAACTTACTAGTTGCAAATGAGTTTATAAGATTAAAAGGATTTTAAAGGAAAGATTAAATGATTTAAGATAAGATTGATTGAAAAAGAATTCACACGAAAAGAAGGAATACGCCACCTTCTCTATATTGTTCACTAAAGATTCTTTACCGGTGATTATGAAATTGTTAATTCATTTTCTTATGGAGTTACATCATACAGATAAAAAATTTGCTTTCTTTAACGGAGACCTCTTTGAGGAGATGTACATAGAATAACCAAAATGGTTCAAGGTGTTAAGTGATCGTTTCACCACAATAGCTTAAGACATTGTATGAGGTCAACTTAATTGATTTTTATATATTAACTAACACACCCCCTTAAGTGAAAGCCCTTTGGGTTTGAAACTTACACAGACTCACTCTACCTTGTGCTGAATAATAGGTGGGTAGTATGATTTAAACTCGCGGTCATTTGGTCACAAAGACTTTGATACTACGTTAAGTGACCGTTTCACCACAATAGCTTAAGTGACTGTTTCACCACAATAGCTTAAGTTATTATGTGAGGCCAACTTAATTGATTTTTATATATTCACTAACACAAGGAAGATGATATAAATCATTTTGTTTGCAAAGTTTAGAGATAAGAAAATATATATAATTGAAGGAACTTTCTCGTTAATGGTATCTTAAATTTGAAAAGATAAGAGATGCTTGTACTAAACGGTCATAAGAAGTAAAGTGTTCTTTTCACTTTTTTATGTAGATGATATTTTACTTCTATCAAATGACTTTGACGTATAGCATGAGGTTAAGTAATTACTGTTTAAATATTTTAATATAAAAGACAACGGCAAAGTAATTTTATCTTAAGTATTTATATTCATTAAGATAAGTCGTTGAACTTAATAGGTCATTCTTTAAAATGTATATATGGAGCAAGTGTAGAAAAAGTTTAATATGGATGCTCTTAAACCTTGTACAAAACTAATTTCTCATAAAATATTATCTTTAACATAATACACAAAGAATAAATTTGAGAAAATGGCGATGAAGGATATTCCATACGTCAATGTAGTAGAGAGCTTGATGCAATCACAAATATGCATTAGACCAGATATTCTATTTGGGTAGATATTTTTCTAACATGTGTTTAGACCATTAGAATGCAATAAAGCAAGTTTTAAGGTACTTAAAAGAAATAAAATTATATATTAACATACAAAAAGGATCAGAAATGTTATAAAGTTGCATCACTAGTTGTATGTTTAAGAAATGTCATTAGAAAAACTGTTTGAGGTTAATTCAATTACAAGAACCATATATTTGTATTAGAATCATAGTTCAACAAGATAATTTAATAGTAATTATAAAAATATTACTAGGTCTACACATTTAAAAATTAAATATTTGATTGTTAAAGAACTTGTGCATAAAATCTACATTAGATTAGATCACATTAGGATTAAGTCTATTATATGATCCATTAACTAAAGGATTACACCATAATATTTATAAGGGACATATTATAACATGAGTCTATTAGAGTCCTTTGATAGTAATAGGTTTAACTTTTTCTCCAATTTTAGTATTTGATTTGATATAATTCAATTATATTATTTTCTTATGTAATGACCATCATTATAGACTTAGTCATAAGAATTATTATTATCATTTATATGGTTTTTTTAAGGGCATAAAGATGTAAAAACTTAATATTCGTATCAATCTCAGGTAATTAAATCAAAAATAAGCCTACAACAAATTTAAAAATATTATTAGACCTTGCTTCTATATCTTGTGGTATTGAAGTACAAATAGGTATTTTATAAGCATAAAAAGGGCATAAGATATTTATTCTATAAAGAATTTATCTATTAGAGTTTAATGTAACAGTGAGAGAAATTAAGATAGACAATATATAAATACAATCATATAATAATGTTATTATTGTTCATTTCTACATTTCTATTTTCTTATTGATGAAGATATATATATATATATAACTGACATGTGCATATGATATTCTTTAGTACTAAAAATTTTATTGAACTAAATGATGGATATTAAGTTACTTTTGGATCAAATTATTTTTTTAAAAATATATCAGTAAATTTTTCTTAGTGATTTTTAACTCAAATTATTTTACTTTCAAAATTGGGAACGATCAATATTGCTCAATAGGCATAATGTTAGAAGTTTTTCCTCATTAAACTAATATTAATCATAAATTTTAAAATTAAACAGTAATATCAAGAAAATGGTTTTGATAATTTATAAAAATTAAAGTGGACTAAATTCATATAGACTATTAGTATGGCTATACAAGTGTCTTGACCTTATGATGAGAAATTTAAAGAAAATTCTATATAAGGTGATTAGGTTAACACAAATTAAAAAAAATATTCTCTAATCCATTAGGAGCCTTGCGATTTAGGAAAAGACTTGAAAGTTATGATTTTCTTGTACACTCAACTAAATCAAGGATATGGAAAACAAATCATGTTAAGTTTTATAGCCCTCTATTAGTATTCATATGAACTACACCATTTCGTAATAAAGATCCTGAATTAAATTAAGGTTTGTTGACATAATAGGCCAATATATTGGGACTATAAGTCTTATCCAGGAGACTTGTATATTGTGAACTTCCTGAATTATATTAGGGTTTGTTGACATAATAGGCCAATATATTGGGACTATAAGTCTTATCCAGGAGAGACTCATATACTGTGAACAACGATAGAAATATTTGGAATTTTAAACTTGTTTGAGACTTTAATTAAATAACTTAGAAAAGTTTACACTAAAAAGTAAGTGTGGAAAGTGGTTATAGTCATATTTTATAATTAATGTTGTGCATTCGCATTCACACATATTTTAGGGTTTTCATGGCAGCTAAGTAAGGGCTAAATTTTAGAAAATATATATACTAAAGGATTTGAACTATTTGCGTAAATATTCCAAAGTTCCAATATTGGAAGAATAACTTAAAATATGACTTCGATTGAGTGAGATCTTTTAATACCTAAAGTCTCTTGAGAGAGTTGACAAATTTTTATTGATATTATTACAATACTTGTAGATTATGAGGCAAAAGCATGTATAAAAATAATTTTATTTGGTAAATTTATTAGCTCATAAAAATATCCTAGTAACAACTATAAAGGCATCAAATTAATTATTAACACCATGAAGTTGTGAGAGAAGGTAATTGAGAAAAGAGTTAAAAAGGAGACTCCTATCTCGAATAATCATTATGGCTTCATACTAAGAAGGTCTACGACAGAAGCATCCTATCTCTTAAAAAGATTAATAGAATATTATAGGGAAAGACAAAGTAACCTACATTTAATTTTTACTGATTTAGAGAAGACACATATGATTGGGTATCTAGGGAAATATTGTAAAGGTATTTAGAGGCTAAGGGAGTTCCTTTGTCATATATACAAGTTATTAGGGGTATATATGAAGGGATAAAGATTAAAGTAAGGACGATTAGAGGAGATACATATATAAAATTTTTCTATTAATATTGGGCTACAGTTAGGCTTCTCATTGTGCCCTTTTCTAATTGCAGTAGTAATGGATGATCTCATCAAGAATATTCAATGGGATGTGTCTTATTGTATGTTATCTGCAGACGATATTGTCTTAGTAGAAGAGACAAAAGAGGGTGTCAATATCAAACTAGAATATTGGAGGAATACGTTACAGTGGACATGTTTTAAATTGAGCAAGACTAAAATGGGTACTTATAGTGTATCTTTTCTGGCCAAGGTGTATCCCAATATAGAGGTAAATATTGGATTAGAAGTTATAGCACAGATTGAGTGTTTTAAGTCCCTAAAGTCTATCATTTAAAGCAATAAAGAGATCGAAGAAGATATAATCTACCGTATCAGATCAGGGTGTCTTAAATAGAGAAGTACATCAGAAGTTTTATATGACAAGAATATACCACTCAAGCTCAAAGGTAAATTCTATCTTTTAATGATTGGGCCAATTAGGTTATATGAGACAAAGTGTTAGCCCATCAAGTAAGTACATAGTTGTAAGCTAATGGTGGAGGAGATAAGGATGTTTCATTAAATGTGAAACCTTAATGGAAGAGATAAGGTCAGGAATGTATTGATAAGAGACAAATTACAGGTGGTCAATATTATTGATAAATTAAGAAAAAAGAGACTTAGGTGGTTCGGATATGTCAAAGGAAAACACCCACTCTAACGCTCTAGTAAGAAGATACGAGAAAATAGTACTTAGAGACTGTAACAGGAAAAAAGGAGGCCTAAAAAAAATTGGAGTAAAGTGATTAAAAATAATATAACTTTGCTAAAATTTACTGAAGACATGGTCAACAATAGACAAACTTTAATGTACTAAGATACAAATAAAAGACATCATGCTCAGAGGTCTTTATTTTTCTCTTAGATCCCTTAAATTTTTTTCTTTCAAGTCATTAGTTTCATAGATAGCATTAATATTTTGATTAAGTAGTACTTCTCTTCTAATTATTTAGCCTAAGTAGTTCTTGCTTAGTCTATTTACTTTATTGTAATGATTGGTGCGATTTATTCTTATACTTGTCTCTTTTTTCCTAGTTTGTATATTTATTTACTTATTTTATCTTGTATTGTTAACCTTTACCATATTCTATATGTATTGTATTACATATTTTTACATATTCAATCATACATATTTATTTATATTTTGTATTACTAATAGTTTGCACTATATATGGTCTATCAGAAATAATATCTCTACCATAGAGGGGTAAGGTTGCGTACTATTATATCTCCTCAGATCTTACATTTCAGTGGAACTCTTATTAAGTATTGTTGTTGATATTGTTATTATTATAGAAATATCATAATAAAATTTCTTAATTTAATCATATCCTGCTCGACAATTGTATAAATGGGAACCATTTAAATGAGCCAAAGAAGACAAAAGAAAAGATCTAACGTACACTGGCTACTAACCTTTAGTTGGTGTCGATATTGATCAATAAGAAGTCCTGTAAATTGGTCCAAGGTATAGTCGTGGCTTGTTTGGTAGTAATCAGGCCTGTAATAGTTGTTTATATAATCGTTGCTGCCCATATCAATCGAATATAAGCACCTGTTTAAGTGTTGCGTAGTTAAGTTCTTGCTCCCTAGTATCTGAACCAGTCGCGAGATTATGGTTCGATGATTTTGTAGCTGCATATTCAAAGATATTCGCTCACCCTGCAAGAACACTAATTTTTGAATACTTGTCTCCTTCGATAATATTGCATTGTGTAAGCATGTGAAGTGTCAGGAATTTTTGTTACCAAATGTTGTCCAGTTTCTTCACGGATTCCTGCCGATCCAGATGCATAATTCGCACCAAAGAGTATTTCTAGGTCACTAGCAGTTACGAAGGGTGGAATGTAATTAGGAAACCCCAATAGTTCAGCTGGAATAAATCAAATATCAGTACCTTACTTAACTATAATGACAAGTAAAAGGTTAGCAATTAAGTTCTTCAGAGTATAATGTATGATAAACTTAAACAAAATGCAGCGTAGACTAGTTTACAAATACTCGGATTTTTGCTAAATCTCTAATATCGATATTAGGTGAAGGTGAATTTCAGATTTTCCATTAAAAATTATCATCAATTAAATACCATGTGACATTGGGATGAAGAGATTACATAAGACAAACAAGGAAAAGGTGGATATAATATTCTTGCAAGTGCATACCTTGGCCAACCCAAGTATACATAAATATATTTTCAGTTTTTGAGTTAGGACTCCTGTAAAAAAAATAAAGTACACTGGTTGTTGACTTTTTTACTTTTTGAAACAAGTTTAAAATGGGGAAAGTATTGCAGCTAATGTTAATGGATAGTTATTCATTTGCAATTTTTGTTGAATTAAGGTAAAAAATATTGACATAACTAAAACTTGACATGATTATTGTCATCAATTTGTGATGTGACAGGAGTGTTCTTACTTCTTAGTAGAGGTTATGCCAGATTCAACTACATAGCATATTTTGATTGATGTCATGTGATTAATATCAGAATCAGAGCATTACCAATGACATCAAATATGGTCTTCCCATTGCAGAACCTTCCAGTGGGTCCTCCAGGAAAATCAATCCCGTAAGGTTTATAGTTGGCCTTTGCAAGCGTCTGGAGGAAATTATTATTGCCGTTGTCTGCTTGCGAGTCTCCAAAAATGTAGTAACATGGCACTTGGAGCTCTCCACCAACACCATAGTTTTGCAACTTCGGAACTGCCAATATGTAAACAACAGGAACCCACCACCACAGCTTCATCTTAACCAGTAGCAATGCCATGTCTTCAACTGTCAGTGGAAAAGACCGAAACTTTTTCAGAAGTAGAAATGTTAATAGACTGTCAAAAGGGTGATACCGGTTCGTACTTTGACGGCTGATACCGGTTGTTGATGATTGCTGTGTTGAGCTTAGGAAAAAATTGGATCGACTTTGTGAGTGAAGAAACTTCTCTGCGATGCTCTTGACAGGTAAGTGGTGGCAATAACTTGGATTTAATGAAATGAAGACCAGTTTGGCTGGATAAATGCAATAATGTCTTGCCTTGTACCCACCTAATGAATTAGTTAGGTAGCTTGTCTGACTGTCTGAGAGCTATTTTTGATCCAGTTCGTAGTATGTACTGCATTGAAATGTCCTCTTTCATACAACCCAATATGTACGGATTCTTTCTGATTATTATTTAAACATGTACTGATTCTTTCTTACTGATGGAGTATTAATTAGCATCGATTGCCCATTTGCAATTTTCTTGGGATGATTTTAGATGTCAAACCTTGTATACCACTTAAAACTTGCACGCAAGATAAGAGATTGATTTAACAATAACGTTGCATGAAAACAAAAGAGTTTGAATCTCCCTAACACGTTTCTGAAATATCTCTATAACACGAATCTCGTATACCTAATAATTCTGAACTTGGGTTAATGCAACTGTTGTATAGATTCCTTCAAATGTGTGTGGGCATATTTGACGCAGTGTTCCATAATGTCTCTTCTTTTTTTTTGTCTTATACCAGGGTATCCACCGGCGGATCCAATGACTAATCCCCTCACTGATTTGTAGGCACCTCACAGGGTGAGACAGCTGGCCCAAGGATTTAAGGCTGCTCCATATCCAAAGTCAAGGATCGAACCCCTAACCTTTGGTTAAGGATGGACGAGTCTCTGCCACTCAACCACACCCCTTGAGTTTCCCTAATGTCTCTTTAATATAACCAACACATATATCCTAACTTATGTGATTTGTTATCATGTCAAATTGATGTGAATTATTCAATAATATGGTTAATTCATACGAATAAAGGATTAAAATTTAAGAAAAATATCAAGTATATACCTATATTAATATAATCTTTGTTCAGTCAACTATCGACATTATTTTCTCCTAAAATCATGTACATCAATATTGTGTATTATTTAGTTGATTTGTTTATTTAGTTAGAATCACCTGGAGTGTATAAATAAGTAAATGTAGATCACATTAGAGACACGTAGAAATGCAAATAATATTTCTACATTTCTTTTTCTTTCTCTCTTTCTACGTGATATCAAAGTCTCCTTTGTAACAAAAGGAGTCAAAATTCTATAGCCTTCTTTATTCTTTCTCTCAACATTCTGCTTTCGTATTCTAGGTTATTAAATTTGTTTCAAAATAATTTTTCATATACCTAATTATTACTCTTTTTGAGCATATTACAATGATGCAAAAATCATCTCCAGAAGTCTCTCCACATGCCCTCATGTGCCACCCCAAGTCACCGAATTCCAAAACCTTAATTGCTGGTGTTTAAAAGAACAAGAGATCTAAATGACATCTTTTAGCTTCCATGCAAAACGACTCCATTTAGTCACAAGAAGTTAACAACACATCAGCGCCATGTCATCCAACACGTCAACTACCATATAATCTAGAATCCTAGTCAATTGCCATGTCATCTGCCACATCATTAGCAATCATTGCCACACCAGCTATACATATGTCGTTATCTTATTTTTCCACGTGTGCTCTCCTCTTCAATTCAGTTTAGACCCATCAATTAAATTTGGTTCAAAAAAATTGACTGATATTTTGACTGCTCAGATCAGTATATTTTAATTCAAGTTCTCTACAAATTGGACTGGTTCCTAAGATTTTTCGACATTTTGAATCTAATTTTGTGGTCGAAACAACCAAATTTCATCTTTATAAGTAGGTTTCCTTCTATTTTATTGCCTTATTTCAATATGATGCCTCTAAACTGCCCTACAACATCTTTGATGGCTTCAACTATGATCTTTGGGCTAAGGAAATAAGTAGTTTTCTTAAGGGGAGATTCCTTTGGTGTATTGTTATTGGAGAAATAACTAAACTCACTTAAAAGAAAGATGAAAATATTGATGTATGCACTGAATGATTAGTGGCATGGGATGAAATGAACCATCAAATCTTAACATGGTTTAGAATACATATGTCAAAGCCATCAAACTTGACTTTCAATAGTTTGACATAGCTTAGGAGGTATAAAATTTCCTAAAAAATTATTATCCTGTATCAAATGATATCCAGCGATTTTAGCTATTTAGGAGAATTCATCGCACGCAATAACAACTAGATAGACAATACATAATTAAGTGTCTAAATTAAAAGAACTTTGGGATTAACTAGTACTTGACAATCCTGTTTAACCTAGTTTTGATGCTACTACAATTTATGCAAATCTTTGAGATCGTTAACATCTATCGCGTTTACTTATGACTCTTAAGGTCATTTTTAACTCTCTTCTTCATAGAAGAACTCTACCTAATCTCGACACTGTCATTAAGGAGCTCATCTTAGAGGAAAGTCACCTTCATATGCTCCGCATGGAAATGTCTTTCTTATCTACTGATGTTGTCCTTGCAACTCATACTTTATCTTGAACTTCTCTCAACTCAAGTAAGAAGTTCTACAAAGGATCTTGTGACTAATTCAAAAGGCCCGGACATTACATCTCTAAATATAGAAAACAACTTAAACAGAAATTTGAATAAGATAATTCTTCCAAGTCTCTTCATCTTACTTTCCTACTATTGTTGCTACTGAGGGGCGAAAAGCAAGCACTTCTCCAAAATTCTCTTTAAAGTACCTCCACGCCTTTCTTCAACAACGTCAACCAAATTTTGGTACAGTCTCTTCCTCTTCCCTATCTGTCACATGAAGTACCTCAAATTCTTGGTAACTCGATTATGCCTACTGCAATCATATGACCTCTGATTCTTCTATTCTTGAATCTTTAACAATACCATCTATTCCACTCGTTATTCACACTACCGATAATTCTACCATGCATTTAATCATATAGGTATTGTTCACATATCCATATTACATTTACCTGAAAGCTTTCATGTTTCCAAACTCTCATTAAATCTTATTTCTGTTAGACAATTATATGAACTTAAAGTTAAATTACCTTTTTCATATTGAAATCATATGTCCTCTGATTCTTCTATTCTTGAATCTTTAATAATACATCTACTTCACACGTTCACACTGCTGATAATTCTACCATGCATTTAATTATATAGGTATTGTTCACACATCCATATTACATTTACCTGAAACCCTTTTTGTTTCCAAACTCTCAAGTGTTAACTTATCTTTTTCAAATTGTGGCTGCATTGGACAGGATCCACAGATGAGTAAGATTTTGGGAAAGAGCGTTAGGTCATATGACTATTTGAGCTTACTTCATTAAATCTTCCTTCAAATCTTTTTGTTAGTGTTGTTACCTCTCATTTATGGCACTCTCATTTGGGTCATCTTTCTATCTCTAAATTAGGTTCTTTAATCTCTAGAAATAACTTAGGTTATGTTAAGACTGCACATTTTGAATGTGTCCCTTATCAACTATCTAAAAGTCATTCTTCACCATTTTCTCTTAATGATTCTATCTCTTTAGCACCTTTTAATCTAATTCATTTTGAAGTTTGGAGTCATGCACCTCAGGAAACATGAAATATTATGTGATCTTTATCAATGATTTTTCTTGCTATATATAAATTTTTCTAATGCTACATAGATCTAAATTGTTCTCCATTTGCTCTCATTTTATTAATATGATTCACACTCAGTTCTTTTGCAAGATTAAAGTATTGGGATTAATAATGCAATGGAATACAAAGATACAAAATTTATCAACCTTCTTAATCAACAAGGGATCATCATTTAGATATTTTGTATAAACACATCTTAACAAAATAGTTAGGCTTAGCAAACATAGAAATATCCTTGACACTACTCGAGCCCTTCTTGTATCATCTTTTATCCTAAAACCCTTTGGGGAGAAGCAATCTTTACTACTTTCTATACTATAAATTGCATTCCCTCTCCTATCATAGGTAATATATCTCCTTATTATTGCTTATTCAATCATGCTCCTGATTAACAGTCTCTTAAAGTTTTTCTATGTGCATGCTTTGTTCTATTACAACCTCATGAGCACACCATACTTAAACCCAGAGCACATTTATGTTGTTTTTCTAGGGGATGGGATATAGCATAAAGGATATAGATCTTGGGGCCCACTATCTTAAAGTCTTTGAATCTCTCAACATAACACTTTTCAGGAACATAAAATGTTTTCCACGATATGAAAATTCTGAGCCAGCAAACCCTCACATAATTTTTTTTCTGATCCTACCATACCTGTCTTTCCTAATATTTTTTCCACAGGTTCGTCTTACAACTTAACACAGCCGACGCTTGAATTTATTGTATCTTTTCTAGTTATAGATCCTCAATTCTCACTAAATAGCTATTTCTCTTCTATTCGTTCATTATAATCTACCGAGTCTCCACAACCCCTCCATTGATCCTCTCAAGTAAGTCAACCATCTATTCGTCTTAAAGACTTCCATGTTTATTCCATTATTGTCTCTCTATATAAACTTTGCACCTATTATGAGACAAACTCTAACCCTTTATGGCAACAAACATTGGCGGAAGAATTACGGGCTCTCTCTGACACTAACACTTAGGACTAAGTTGACCTACCTTCAAATAATTTTGTTATTAGTTATAATGAGTCTACAAATTCAAGACTTGAGCTAATGGATTAGTCAAAAGAAACAAATCACAATTGGTTAAAAAGGGGTTTACTCAAGAATATGGAATTACTATAAGGAGACCTTTCCTCCAGATGCTCACCTCACTTCAATCTGCAGTCTTATTATTACAATAGCAAACAAGCATTAGGAATTTTTTTGATGGATGTCAAGAATGTCTTTCTTAATGGTGATCTTCATAAAGAAGTGTATATGCAACCTTTAACTAGGTATGCTTATCCACCTAATAAAGTTTTTCATCTTTGCAAAATGTTGTATGGCCTTAAGCAAGCTCCTCGAGCATGATTTCCTAAATTCAGCTCCACCATCAACAATCTTAACTTTATGTCTAACACTTATGATTATGCTTTTTTTAACTGAAAAATAGATAAATGATGCACTCTTCTCCTTCTATATGTTGATGACATGATAATAATCAACGATAACACTCAGGGGATTTGAAATGAAAGATTTAGGTCTCTTGAGTTATTTTAGGTCTTGAAGTATCTTCTGATGATTCAAGCTACTACTTATCTTATCTCTCGTGCTGGTCCTACAAATACTAAGATTGCTAGCACTCCACTCAACTCTAATAATCATATGACTACCATTGATGGAGCTTCTCTGAGTGATGATAAACTTTATCGACAGTTGGTTGGTAGTCTTATATCTTACTGTCACTTGTCAAGATATTGCTCATACAATTCACATTGTCAGTCAATTCATGTTTGCACCTCGTACCACTCACTTTTTTATTGTTCATTATATACTCTGATACATTCGAGGCACCTTATTTCATAAGCTTTACTTCAATCATTCATCTATGTTGGGTTTACGTGTATACTCTGATATTGACTGGGCTAGAGACTCAACTGATCATCGATCTACTACTGGCTATTATGTCTGTCTTGGCACATCTTTTATTTCTTGGTGTAATAAGAAACAAACAATTATCTCTAGCTCAAGCGTTAAATTAGAATATCGAGCCCTAGCTAACACTACCTCTGAACTTTTATAGTTATGATGGTTACTTCAAGACATTAGTGTTACACTTTCTTTACCGGTTCCTCTCTTTTTTGATAATCATAGTGTAATATAGATTGCTTGCAATGATGTCTTTCATTAATGAACTAAACATATCGAGATCGATTGTCATCTTGTGCTTTACAGAACTATACAATTTGTCTCAATGTCATTTGTGTCTTTGTGACAAAATTTGTGACACAAATTGATGGTCTTTTTACCAATTCACATCCACCTCCATATTTTGAAGATCTCTCCAAACTCAAGTTATCATCTTCACTAACACCTTAAGTTTGAGAGAGGGTATTAATGTTTATTAACGTAATCTTTGGCCAGTCAACTATCCATTGTAATTAGTCTTCATTTTCTCCTAAAATCTTGTATATTAATTTTATATATTATTTATTTGATTTGATTCTTAGAGTCACCAAGAGTGTATAAATAGATAAATGTACATGACATTAGAGACACACAAAAATACAATGAATATTTCAACACTTCTTCTTCGTTCTCTATTTCTAATCGAGTTTTAAACTTTGAGTTAATTCTAATTATTATAAATGTGTACTTTGTTGTTTCGTCCATCATACCTGGAACTTACAGAAGGTTACATACTTTCAATTCAACTTTAGTTAGTCTATGGTCTTGCTAAAACGGGTTGGTTTAACCAGTTTGGTGTCGTAGTTTCCTTGTATGTCCTTCGAGATCCCCTTGTGAGATGTATTGTTGAAATTTAGCATCAAGACGCTGAATATAAGCTTTGAATGATTAGTACATCTGTTGGATCTGTTTAAAAACTGCATCGACTTTATAATGAGTAGCAAGATTTTGTTAACTGATTATCCAATTTAGAATCAATTCTTTTCTAAATGGGAAGACTGAGAAGAAAGGTCATTTTTCAATGAAAGATATGGTACGATGTGCAATTCAATTCAATGGCAATTAAGCGAAACTGACCATGTCTAATCAACTTATTATTATCTAAATGGTCAATGTTTGCGTGATACACACCTGAAGCTCTTTGAACAAATAGAAGCAGACTTGAATGTAAGTATGAGATAACTTGAGAAGCAAAAATAAAAAAGAAAACTTAATTTTCATTAGAAGATGAACCATGATGACAGTCAATTTTGCTTTAAGAAAAGCCAATAATGTTACGATGGCAAGAAAGTAAAGGTAATCAAAAGAATGGTTTTGAGATTTGACAGTTTTAGCAGATCGTGCTCGACCGACACAAAATGGGTAACAATGAACAAAATGCTAGGAGAATTAAACGAAAATAAAAAAAATATCCTGAGATTCTCGTTCCAACCCTATAGAGGCAATCGTTTAGGTGTTTCTGAATAGAGTCAGTTGTCCACCAGACAGTAACAATGGTGCCCTACGAAAGGACAATCATCATTGAAATAATTACTGGCCTTCTGCTACTTGCTGACATGATCACATGCATGTCCATCAATTTTTTAACAGTGATAAGAAGTTTCATTAAAATTTTCAACTTTTAACTCGTCTGTTATCAGTACCTCTTACCAAATTTTTTGGGGATTTTAATTATAGATCATTGTGATACCCAGAAAATGGATTCAGAACATTGGAACAAATCCTTCAACTTACTCTGCTTTGTTTCGCATCAACTTCTTTTTAGGTTAATCCAATATTCTTTTAGTTCTCAAAAAAAAAAAAAGACTCGGAACTTTTTTTTTTTTGGATAATAAGATGAACAGACGGATGAAATTTGTCGTTGATGAGTTTATTATTCTTTCTTTCATTCAAAGTACCCGTAGCTCTGTATGTAGAGCCTCCTTTTGTACAACCAGAACATAACAATGCAATATACAAATATTGTTTACATGGAATCAGAGCCATTATCTATTATTAATAGTGTCGTGATCTGTTCTACGGCTATTGTCATTTGTGGCCAACTGTCTAATCACTTTAGTTATTAGAAAGTGTCTAACTTATCTCTAAAACTTAGCTCAAGAGGGAGAGGTTTGCACGTTATTATAAATTCTTGAATACTCTTGTAGCTGTCCGATGTGGGATTCCTTTCCCTCAGTCCGTAGCAGGACTGGACATCTGATGGATATATTGGACAAAGGGACATAACCAAGCACCGCCTCAAATCATCAAGACAAACTAACTCTGATACCATGTTAAAAAACGCCTAACTCATCTTCAAAAATTAGCTCAAGAGGAAAAGATTTGCATATTATTATAAATTCTTGAATATTCTTATAGCTGTTCGACGTGGAATTCCTGACATTAGTTGCCGGCACTTCAGTGATTTTCCTGGTTTTCTTGCGGTTGAAATTTCATCTATTAATAGCCATTTGTTTTTGCAGCGGCTTCCTTGTCCTGGTTATTGTGTCCACTGCCTGTCGTCAGCAAGTGTCCCACATTTCATTGCCTCCTGCACCAAAGTTTGCTTTCCAGCTGCAGTTATCTCGGTTTTACTTTTTCCTCTTACTCGCTCAATTCGTGTTAGAGAAACAGTTGCAGCAGTCCAAATCACTCTGTTGCATCTGATATTTTGCTGCACACTTCCCATCTCTTAGCTTCCTTGATTTGATTCTATAAACTTATGGATAAACACGATATTACCAAATCCAATGGTTTTTCATTTGATAGAACTAACTATGAGATGTAGACACAAGAAATGTCCAATTTTTTGCGAAGTTGCAAGTTATGACGTTATGTTACAGGTGATTTTGTTGAGCTAAAAGAAAAGCATGACAAAATTTCAAGACATTCAAAGAATGATTAGAAAAAAGGGAATACAAAAATTACTAAATTCTCAAATAGTTCCGCAACACATGTGAACCATTAATCAAACGACATTTTGGTCATTTTAAAACTACAAAAGAGGTTTGGGATATGATTGCTAAACGTTACTCTACTTCTGACGTTGCTCACCAATTTCAGTTACCAGAATAATTCCATCATCTAAAACAAGAAACTGAACAATCTGTTTCTGATTTTCTTTCACTATTGCTCACAATTTGGGACCAACTTGCTACTTTTAATCCAAAGTGTCATGACCAAAAGAGATGCTGATTTATATGCACAACAACAAGATCACTTGAATGTAATGAAGCTCTTAATGTCTTTTCATCCTGAATTTTAATTGGTTCGTGGTGATGGGAAAAACGTCGATAAATGCTACGGAAGTAACCCACCAATTAGTCGATACAATAACAATATGTATGACCCCGGATATAAATTAATTCTCCCTACTTGTGTAAACTTTTAGGAAATAATTAGGCAATAAATAATCTAATGTAGCACCTAATAAAATCAATACTATGATTTACATGAAAAAACTCCTCGATTTGAGGAGTAAAAATCACAAGACTAAAGTCCAGGAAAAATCTCCACTATCAACAAATAATAGGTACAACAGTAAGTTCTCTCTAGTATCCTACTAAAGGCAACAATAACAACATCAAGAATACAACAATTCTCGGCAACAACATCAATAACAACAAGAAGAGAAATCAACAAGAGAGTTTGTGAAATCACTTGGAATCACACTCTCTAAAACAGCCCAAGCAGATCACCCAAAAGGTCTACAAATAGCAAACCCACTGTTTGATATCAAGATTAACGTGTCCTCTACCAGTTGTCAAAGTTTCAGCCCAATTGAACCACGTTTCACCATCCAATCTTGAGCTTGTTCAAAACTGCTCAATGTTGGAATTAAGGATCCCAAAAGTCAATCCAAACTTTGATCACGCTAGAAAATCAGAACTCCGATCACGATTATGATTGTTGGAGTTGAACTAATACCAGTGTAAAGCAAGTCTTCAAATTATGAGCTTGATCCGATCACAAACAACCATCTGATTGAGGACCTAGTCAAGACTGTTTAAATTTCTCTCCCACTTACTAATATTTTCTCTCTTAACTCTCTTGTTTTTTTATTCATTACAAACGATATAATCCTCTCCTGTCTCTTTATACAACATAAGAAGGAAGAAACCAAATTAAATTCAAACACAAACCATTGCTTTTTTCTCTCAATTATGGAGGCTACTTTTCTTAATTATGGAGGCTACAAATGTCAAATGTGGAGGGTTGACTAACACATGGATCACTTTTACATCGTGATACATTTCCAAAAAGGGAGATAGTTGCTGCTAAACTTATTTCTAAGGAAACCAAGTTAGTTGCACTAAAATCTCATTGTTCTATTGACATTGTCTTGGCTACTATTGGATCCACAAGATCAACAAGTTCTCATCCTCCAAGGAAGGGCAACTGTAATTACTGCAAAGAATTAAGACATTGGATATCTGAATATCCAATCAAACAACCGAAAAAGGATTATATATAAAAGTCCTGACAACACTGGCGCAATCCTTCCTCTTTCAATACTGTAACCATTTAGGATTCCATTAGGCCTTCTGATTCTGACCTTGCTACACTTCTTGATCAAATTGATATTGATACCCTCAAATAGGCACTTCTTTCCTCTCAATCTGATCATTCTACAACCTTAACCTTATCAGTCACACCAGGTACAAATTCTTTGTATCTTGATTCTACATATTGCAATCATATGAGTTTTGTACTTTCATTATTCAAAAATAAACAAATAGTTGAACAAGCCCTCGTAATACACACTGCTCATAATTTCCATATGTCTGTTAGCCATGTTGGTATTGTCTCTACATCTAACCTTACATTACCAAATACCTTCTTGGTTCCAAAGTTGTCACTTAATTTGATATATGTTATTCATGTTGGGAAATTGGGATGTGATCCAGTTCCAAACGCATTGGAATAATCACGAAACTTTTTAGTATTTTAGTTTCCCAAAAACCAAGATCAATTAAATTCTATAAAATGATTAACACATAAATTATAATAAAGCAAAAATCGTAATCTGTACCTTATTCTAAAGCTTAATTTTTATCTTATCGCATCCCTCGAACTATTTCCAAAACTGATTTATCTCAACTACTATAGCAGCACAAATGCCCAGCCTCTAACAGTATCTACAGAATAGGTTGAGAGAACTCTATAACTCTTATAAAAAGGGTTAGGTAAGAAGTATTAACTCCATTAGATCTTAAGCCTATTTATAATATGTTTTGAATATTTTAGTAATTTAATTAAAATTAAATTCTAATTTCAATTAAAATTTAATTAGAATTACAAACAATTAAATGTCAATTATGCCTAAATAAGATACAATATCTCATATTGACTCTTATTTATTAAATAACTCATATTTAATCATAAAGTTTTTCAAACTTTACAATCTAACTTGATTAAAATAACTTTGCTCTCTTCAACTCATTCTATATGTGAGATCCATTAGGTTTCTAAATATGTTGGCAATGATTATAAATTATAATTCTAATTCATAATTAGAATTAAATAAATTAAATTTTCTTTTAATTTATCTCTAATTCTTCAATTAAAAAAATTATAATTATATATTAAGATTGGCGTCTAGCAATGCATCATGACCACCCAAATATTTAGGAATGTCAAAGTGATTCTGACTAAGCTTTTTGTGTATGATTTTTTCGTATAATTCAATAATTTCACCATATAATGTTCTGATTAAACATTGAGTATGAAGTTAATGTTTACTCTATTTTTAGCCCAATCATATTAGTTCTCTGACATTAGCTATCGATTTAATTAATGACATTTATAAACTATTTACAAAATGTCATTCTACCTTGGCCAAAGATTTCCTGAATCAATACTAATTAAGAGCAACACAACATTTTTCCTAATTACTTTAGGGTAATGAATCCTATCTTAATCACTCAGCTACCTCCATATAATTTATGTTATATCCAATGACTACCGATTGACCGACCTATGATTAAATAGGTCATAAGTAGTATCAAAATATAGCAATCCCTATACATGATAACTTTGCTGACCTCAAGTCAAAGAATCACTTATAATATCATCACAATGAGATTTCTATAGAAATATAAGTAATGTTCTAAATGGATTTCTCATATCAAGTTTGTTCGGTGAATTTGTTCTATAACAAACACCCACACATTTGTTTAAGTATCTCCATATTTTAGCCTGTGAGAATGACTATTTCCTTTATAAGGAAAAATATAACGTGTGCTAGCCTTTTGTGTTTTATTAATGTCCAATCTAATAGAATAAGGACTGGGAACAATTTAGAGATAATACATATATATAACATGATTCCCATAAATATAATCTCATTATAATTTCATTTGCAATGCATAATTATCCCATGGACTTTATCATATTCATCTAAACATGTATAAGATAAAGAATGCCTTTAAATATTTTGTTACTAAACCACAACCAAAACCATTGGTGTAGGGCATAAACCAACAATTCAACTATGTGATCTTAGTCATAATATTCATTTTTAAAGTCATGGTTGTCATGTGTAGGATTTAAGGATGGGGCAGATCCTAGGCACAGGGCATAATGAGGGTCAATTGCTTGAGCTTACTTGACTTCATTCACCTTAAATTTGGTTCAGTTGTGGTGATGATGTTATATCTGGAACTTGGCACTCTCAGTCATATTTCTCCTTAGCATTTTAATCCTTTAATTTCTAGTATGTTATTAAGATTGTTAAACAAAAATTTGTTGATTATTTACCTTGTCTATTATCTAAACATCATGCTTTAACTTTTAATAATAGCAATTATTTGTCATCTATTCCTTTCAAATTAATCCTCTCTAATATTTAGGGCTCTTCTCTTACTTTTACTATAGGAGTTTCAAAATATTTTGCAATTTTTGTAGATTATTTTTCTCAACATACCTAGATCTATCTAATGTAAAAAAAATCCAACTTATAAGACATATACACTTAGTTTGTCGAAATGATCAAAATTCAATTTTCTAAAACAAAAAGTTTTTCGAATTGATAATGCCATAGAATATAAGGATAACTCATCTTTTACTCTCTTATTACAACAGGGTATTGTACTTTATTTATCTTTTGTAGGCAAATCTTAACAAAATGGGAGAGTTAAAGGAAACACAAACATATTCTTGACACAATTTGAGCCTTACTTATTACTTCCTCTTGTCCTGAGCATTTTTTAAGGGAGAAGCAACTCTCACTAGTTGTCTAAACTATCAATTGTGTCCCAGCTGCAACTATAGGTAATAAATCGCCTTATGAATTTATTTTTAATAATACTTCTAATTATATTCTCTTTAAAGTTTTTAGTTCTACTTGTTTTGTGTTTCTTCATCTACAGGAGTATAACACGTAAATTATAATAAAGCATGAATCTTAATTTGCTCCATATTCTGAAGCTTGATCATATTCTTGTCATATCCTCAAACTGTTTTTGAAATCTATCCATTTCAACCACCGTATTTGCACTAATATTCGGCCCCTAACGGTATCTACAAAATAGGTTTAGAGAACTCTATAACTCTTACATAGAGGGTTAACCAAAAAGTGCTAGCTCCATTAGAGCTTAAACCTATTTATAATAAGTTGTGGACATTTTAGTAATTAAATTAAAATTAAATTCTACTTTTAATTAAACTTCAATTAGAAATACAAATAATTCTAATTAACTGTTAATTATTCCTAAATAAAATCTAATAACAAATATTGATCCTTATTTATTAAATATCTCAAATTTAATAATAAAGTTTCTCAAATATTACAATCAAGTTCAACTCGATTAAAATATATTTACTATCTTCAACATGTTTTTTATATAAGATCCATTAGGTTATCAAATATACTAACAATGAATTTATAATTAGAATTATGTAAATTAAACTTCCTTTTAATTTATCTTTAATTTTTCAGTTAAACAATTTATACTCATATATCAAGATTGGTGTCTAACAAAATATCACCACTACCCAAATATTTAGGAATCTCAAAGTAGTTTTAACTAACCTTTTCATGTATAATTTTTCTGTGGACCAAAAATGTATTTTAGACCTTAATGTTTATATGAAAATTTCAGTTAATCCTAACGTTTTGGAGCGTTCAAATTAAATCTTAATATTTACAAAATGTTTAAACCAGACAATACTAGGACAAATAAAACGTTTAAGCCAGACCTTAAGGCCTTGTTTGGTTGTCATAGATTCTTGCTTAGGAAAGTAATCTTTTTCTTAAAATTTATATTATCAAGTTTGGTTCATTTTTTTTAAGTAGGAAAGTAAAAACTTTCCCAATCTAGGAAAAGTAGTAGCACTTTCCTTGGATTCTAAATCTCAGCACCCCTTTAGTATTCAGATTACTTTCTTCAGGAATTTAATCTAAAAAATATACTAGCCAATTTAACAATTCCTTCTCTCTCAACTCTACGATAACTCTTTTATAAAACCCTACCTCTTTTTCAACTAAGTTACGAATACTGTACTGGACTTGGTACCGAATTGGGTTCTAGTACAGTATTGTACCGGTACCAGTTAATACTAAGTACCGTTTCGGGCAATGTTTTAAATTTATGAAATAGTCCATAATTTTTTTAAACTTACAAAATAGTTCATTGTCATATTATACAGTTGTACTGTACGCTTTTAATCCTGTCTCCAAAAATCATGATAATAAATATTAATCACAATTTTAATTTAATTTATAATTTAATAATTATTAATAAATATAATTAAATTTAAAATATATTTTTAAAATATATAAATTTCAAATAAATTTTGA
>JAOSBP010000002.1:18248486-18259174 GCA_027563825.1 Erythroxylum mucronatum | reverse complement strand
TAGGCTTCAGTTTAATGGCAAAGCTAAATTGTGCGTGTGGCAAAGTGGAAGGACTGGTTGGTATAAGCGAAGAAGGTAACAGGGAAGAGATTTCAGAGGATTGGGTTTTTGAGGACATAACTGATTCCTGCTCTGATACCATAACAAAAGAACAGTGAAATGAAGAATCAAGCTTGTTTCTATACTGATAGTTTACACGATATATATACACAACGTGTAAGAACCAATCACTCCTATAAGTAATCTATGCTACCTCTAATACACAGCCCTGTAAGGAAGTAAATGATACATGTGCTACAATCAAGGGATCTCGTAGGTGGCTTGCTAGGATCAAGGGATCTAGTTGACTAATAATGACAAAGAAAGGAAAGATAGGAGTAAAATGACAAACCCGAAGAATCACAGATTTTCGAAGCTGGGACATAACGCGATTCTTGTTGGATTCAGTAACGGCAACGGTAAAGACAATGACAGGAACTAGTTGGAATAACAAAAGTGAGTTTTGGATATTAGTGGATCTACTTTATTTTAAAATAAGAATTCCAATTTAGTGAGAGGTGGTTATACTAATATATAAAATTAATAACTCCTCAGATTTTCCATTTTCATAGAAGATTTTATTTAAATTTTGTTGTGCTCCAATTTTGTCTTTCTTTTTACCAAAAATCAAAGCCTAATTTTGGCCAACGTTAGGTATGCTAAAAGGATTTTCTGTTTCTACCAATTGTGTGTAAGTAAGAAAGACTATCTATGATCAATAAATTTGTTTCATTCCTTCAATTACAAAACAAGTTTGTAAAATTATCATTGGCTTAATTATCTATCAACAATTACATGGCGTCTTCGCTATAAAACAGATTATTTCGGCAACACTCTCAAATGCCCTTCCATGCAGCAATTAACAGACCATAATTAAGACAGGACTCCATATATATCAACTTCTCAATAAAGAAAAGTGCAAAAAAGAACAACAATGCAAGAGTAGGAACGTAGCTTCCTCTTCATATTAGCAACAAACAACAATACATTGCCATATAAAGTACCAATTCCTGGAGTTAATAAGTTTTATCATGTAACGACCAGCTTCCGCTACCTCCGTCTTCAGAGCTGGGCCAACCGGTGAATGTCGATAGGGTAAGTATCAGATGGAGACTCGGCGCTGTAAGACCTCCTTCCCACAATAATGTTAGCAGCTTCCGTTGGATGAAATGCGTCCCAGAACGCATATTCGTCCCTGTTAGCACATGGAGTTTGAAATGGTAGACATGTTATTTGACCATTGTTCCTCCCAACACCGCAACAACCAGCATTTGTCACCCTCAAGCCTGTGAATTCACCATAAACCAAGACAAAATCATTCAAGTACACTCAAATTATAAATTATGACAGAGACAAGGATTAAGGTGTCAAATTGGTTACCATATCTCGCAGAGTTATTGATCAGGTCCTGAAAGATGCCGTAAGCATTGACGTACACGAATTTGGCATCAGGGGTATTGCCGTTGAATTCAGCAACAAGTGACCTGAGCTTGTTGTTGAATATCTGGTTGGCTGCGTTGATTCTCGAAACACAGGTTCTGCCATCAGGACTGTTCTGCGCTAACTCATTTGGGCTGCAACCTATCTGACCCACTCCGATCAACACGAACTTTCTCGCTCCATAGTTGTACATAATCTGTAGCATAGTATGATCAAGATTATTCACATTGTTGAAAGAAAATCGAAAGTTATTCGTCAAACGCTGGTGCATGCTCTCACATGGTAAAGTTTGTGATCATGTTTTAAGTTGCAATTCATAATCACAATTGCAAAGGTGATATTTCAGTTATCGTAATTGCTGATCCTATTGAAATCAATTACATCATATTAAAGTTGCAATCACGACTATATCAAATGTAACAACTATAATAATCGGCAGTTATAATTGTCCACTTCCAATTATTTAAACCCTAGTAGTACTAATTAACAATAAATTGAGAGGTACAAACAACAAACCCTTAGCTGCTTAGTGTATCGCTGAATAAGATCATCAGCGTACTGCTCGGGAGTGTACTGGTTGGAAGTGGAGTAGTATTGAGGCATGAAATAGTTGTTAAGGTAGTCATTGCTGCCCAATCCAATGGAGAAGATGCACTGGCTCAAGTAATCAGCCGCTCTGTCCTCGTCCCCTAGCAAGTTCACATATTGTTGAGCAACGTTCTGATAATTCCTCACTTGTCCGCTGAAAGTAACTCGACCTCCCTGTATGTAATTAGTATTATTAGCATAAATATTTAGAAGTTTGTTCTTTTATTTAATTTATTTATGGCAGGGAAGTGAACATATTGGCTTTAATTATTACCAGTTGTCGGCCAGTCTCCTCTCTAATTCCGGCAGCTGCGGATGCAAAGTTCACTCCTCGCAGTATGTCTTGGCCCCTAGCGGTGGCATATGGAGAGATGTAATCATCGAACCCCAACAGCTCAGCTGTTGAATACAACAGAATGATTGATTCATGTTGAATGATTAGTAGTTATTAATGAATAGCCTACTAGCTTACCTACGTTTATGAATGTTGATCAAATGGTCTAATCAGGGCTGATAATGTATATGGATATGGAGAGAGGAGTACAATGAGAGTTACCAACAACATCAACGGTTGTCTTTCCGTTGGTAAATCTTCCAGTCGGTCCACCAAAGTCAATCCCGTAAGGCAAATAATCAGCTCTAGCCAAAGACTGCAGTTGATTGTTGTTGCCGTTGTCAACCAAAGAGTCCCCAAAAATGAAGTAACAAGGGACTTCCGGATCTGCTTTAGCCCTATAGCCATCATAATGTAGAACCAGAAACACCGCACAGAATGCCGCCCACCATTTTCCGAGCACACCCTCCATCAAAAGAATTATGCTGTGCTAGGAGTGGAGAATGGTAGAGTGTTACAATTGCTTCACATGCAAAAGTACATATATATAAATACAAGCCAGGCAAGGGATTGAAGAAGAGAGAAGGTTGAAGGAGTAGGTTGGCTGCATTAATTTCACGCGGATGTGAGAGTCCATGGCCAGTAATATGTCGGCCATGTTTCTGTTACTGCGCTTAATCTCTTCTGAATTTGCTTTCTGACAGTACAGCATTATGAGTTGGAATTGTTCAAAATGAATTAAAACCGTAGTCCCTGGTTTTTGCCTAGCTAACTTTGGTAGTCTGCGTCTCACATTTCCTTATCAATATCATTCTTATATTTTTTCCCAATACTAGACTATGGAGTAATTGTTTCGTCATTGTCCTTATCCTATTAGTTATATACGGACCATTCTGATGGTCGATTTATGTATGCATTGCAGCCTATCTGCTAAAATTTTCAAAGGCTCAAAAGCTCTCAACTTTTACGTATGGTTCGTTTTTTTCATGAATGTATGACCATAAATTTGGAGGAATCTAACCACTCAAATTCTAGAAATCATGCTTGCAGATGTGGGGATTTAATCACCATGCAAACATTTTGTTCTTAATATTCATTTATATTGACATAACCAATCCCCATTACAATCTTTCTTATCCTTTTCCTCTCCCACCTCCCCTAACAAATTCTCATTGCTTAAACTTTTGGCAGGACACAAAAGAATGCACCAAAAGTGCATTAAAGTGAAATGAATTGGTTTATTATGAGCAATGTGTTTTATCATATACAAAATTAATGCATGCTAAAGAGGAGGCTATACCAAAGTAGCAATAATATTTCAGAGTTACTATTTATATAGTATAGTACTAATATTTGTCAATATCATATAATGATACAATTTTTAAAATCATAAAATAGACTCCAAATTTTATATAATTAAATTTTATTTTTCTATAATAAAACTAAAAATATTTGGATTTTTAATTTACTAAAATTAATATAAAATATTTTATTTTAAAATTATTAATTACTAACTACAAATTTAAACATACAGTTTCAATCTAACCTTTTTAAATCTTTCTAACTACAATGCTTACATAGTTTTTTTTTTATATATTTCAATCTTCATTTCAGTAATCAATCAGTGTAATCAATATAGGTCAAAATTTTGTAAATGAAATAATTTAGTAAATTAGAATATATTTTTATACTTTATCTAATCGATATAGTGCATATTCAATACAATGTGAATATATAAGAATTGTTGAAATATAAGTTAGAATTTGTCTCGCATGGAAAGAATATATAACCTTGAGGATGCATATTAATTTAGAGTGAGTTACTCCTATCACCAATTAGTTTTAGGATGAAATTTTATTTAAACTTGTACATGCTCAATTTATTTAAGCTCAATCTTACAAAATTTAGCATAATATCAAAGCAGGTTATTATGGAATTAGTCGTCACCATCTCGACAAGATAAGTTGTGTCACGTGTTAGACTTTAAATTAGCCCACACGTGAGAATGGTGTATTGAAATATAAGTGAGAGTTTATACTTCATGAAAAAAATATATGACCTTGTATATGCATATAAGCTTAATAAGTTAATTCTCCAATTATCAATTAATTTTAGAATGGAATCTCATTTGAGCTTGTATGTGTTCAATTTATTTGGGTCTAATCTTACAAAATTTAACAAAAAATGAGCTCTCCATGAAATGAGGTGAAATGGATTGTAACTAACGATAAATGAACATGAATAAGATGCCAAAACATCAAGTTTTGGTTATTCATAAAAAGTTTCTGATTATGATTAGGACATGCCAGGACCTGGAGAAAAATTGGTGACTCGTAAGAATATTCTGATTTATGATTAGGGTGTGACTAAGATTTCTTGACTAAAGAAATGATTATTCATAAGAAGAATCTGACAATGATTACGACATGAACAAGATGCCATGACGTAGAAAAATGATAGAAGAATCTGATAACGATTAGGGGACAAATCAAGTAATTTTAAAAATCGAGAATTTGTTAGAAATAATTAAATACAAAATGCTTTTCTTGAAAATAATGGAACCAAGTTGACTTCGGCAAGACAGTATAAACCTCGCTCAATTTCGTCAATGTTTATGTTTGACTATGTACTTAGTTCGTGGTTCTTAAGTCGTGACAAATGATTTGCGGCCTTTTAGATCGTAACAAGTTCAACTATGTTTTATTATTGATTCAGTTTTAATATTCAAAGTATTGGGAATACAACTTATTTTAATGCACGCTGAGAGAACAAAATTCTTCGTTTTAACGAAAAATGAACCTCAACAGCTCAAACAAATTTATTCATCATTGAGTTACTTGTAAATTTTTTTTTCAAATTTTGTAATAATAATAAAAATTAAAAATAGTGCTAAAATGCTCTAATTTTTAATTTTTGGAAAAAATATTTAGATATTAAATTTTTTGTTAATGTGGATAAAATGGCCAGTTACGTCAAATTATTATTTTTACCACGTGACTGTAAAAAAAATTTTATGTCACATGCAAATTTTATTATTTAAAAATTAAAATATCAAAAATAATTATACACTCCTTCGTATGTTTTACTTCATTATCGTTTTAGAGTATTTGATATTTTTAATTTGTTAAATAATTAAATTCAGGCTTAGCACAATATATAATATGTGATGGTTAAGCAGAAATACTATTCGAGCGTAGCTTGTCACGTCATCTACATTAGTAAAGAACTTAAAATTATATTATTTTTGTTAAAAAATTAAAAGTTGAAATATTTTAACGTTATCTTTTAAAGTTGGGGAAAATATTACAAAGTTTATAATTTTCTATTATCAACCATTCATTATTCTGTAATTCTGTAATGGTCCTACCATTAGAACCAAACATTCGATATTTTCTCCGGTAAATTCTTAACCCACGATCTTAAAATCGATTTTAGTTCTGGTCAGACTTATTTTGGAGAGCTTGTAGAGTGTGTCTGGTGTGGCCTATCTTTTCCTCCCAAGCACATGATAAATCCCTACTTGGAGAAACACAGAAACTTCTGGCCGTAGGACATCTAAAAAATGCCGATGTTGGCGTGATCTATATATGTGGATATCAATATCATATCCTAAAGATTTTTCTTTTCAATTTAACATGATATGGAATCCAACCATTTTAGGCCTATCCCTTGTTCTGATTAGTTGAAGGCAGTAACTTTACACTCGTATAATCTGAATCAAAATTATAGTTAAGGAACACATCTCTTCTTCTGAGAGGATCGATGTACACTTACGTAGCTAGCTAGCTAAGCTTAACAAGTAACAACCCTAATTTCATTTTCACCTTTTCAATTACTTGGCATTTGAAAGTTGGATCGGCAAACATGTTGGTCTTGGAAGGGAAAAAGCCAGGAATACATGGGCATAAATGAAATGCACATGGGATTTTAATTTCTTCACATTATCAGGATTGGCTGAGAATCAAGAAAACGACTAATCCAACGGCGAATAATACATCCGCTACTTAGAAACGATAATCCGCCGTGCTATTAATGTGAGTAGGTTGCCAAATTTAATGCATTGGGGCTATTAAGTCGTAACATGGGGTTTGTTCAGGGGCAACCCTTAGCGGAGTTAATGCTGGCTGTAAAGTCTCTTTCGTCCTCCTATTAACATGTAGTTTGGGAGGAAATTTTGTGACTGTGGTTTAGTAATTTGTATAAAACTTTATGTATTATGGTATTTTGAGCATTATTTGTAATTGAATATTTTTGATTATTTGAGAATATTATTATGCTGAACATTCTGCTTTATGTGAGACTTTTTGAAAATGATATTTATTTGGTATAAAAATCTTAGTCATATTAAGATTTGATTGGAATCAAATTTTTATATCTTGACTAAGATAAAATGGTTTTTGTGATTTTTGAACTCTTTTTGACAGTCTATTTTAAAGAAAATGGCTATACAAGGCACCTAATTTTTTTGGTGAAGCCATTTTTCTTAGTTTGACAAAGCTAGGTTCAAGTTGATGATATTATCAACAACCAAAAAGAAAAGACCCAAGCTGATGGTTGACACTCGTTGGATTGAATAAAAGAATGAAAATTATGCGAAAGTCAAACATCTTAAGTGTTTAAGGGTTCTGAGAGAGTCAAACAAGTCGTCCTGTCCCCCTCCACCTCCACTAATGGCTTGAGTTTTAGGGATATGCACATAAAACTTTAGATAGTTCATGACACTAACTAATTTAAGGATTATTATTCCCCACAGGCTCTAGTTGTGTAAGTTACTTAGTTGTCTTTGATGAGAGGGCATATGATGTGAATCCAGATTCTACTTTGATTATTGTGGAGCATTTATACAATTTAGTTGGAAGTAGCTAGTTAACTGTATGTGGTTCGTATTTAGAACAGTATATCCGATAGATACGCAAAAGAGATAACTCAAATTTCTTCTCTTCTTTCTTTATGTGCTTTTTGAGCAACTGTTTATCTTATACTTCCAAGAGTTTCAAGCTTGGATTCGGCATTAAACATACATTCCCATCCAACCTCATGGTCAAAACATTTGCAATCACAAACTGATAACGAAAGGAATTGATAAACAGTTATCATCCTTGCCAATATGGGCTGGCGATAAGCAGAAGCTTTAATCAGAAAGTCACAATTCTATCTAATTGTCTCAGCATGAGAGGATATAGAGATGGACAAGAAAACACATCCATTACGCAAGCATGTGAATTTGGCATTCTGAAATAAATATAAACTGATATACTTTTAGGTCCAATTTATGTTTAAAACTTGTATAAAAAAAACCGGCCGATTGTTTTTCAAAAATTTTTTCGATTTTCTTACAAAACCGATTCAATGTAATCTGCTAATGCATGTGATACCTGACCATGTGGGACCCAGCGGAGCGGAGTTTTTCCTCTCTGGCTCTGCACGTTCTGCACAGCAACCTATGTATCTCCATAGCCTTTGACATAATGCATTAGGGATTTTTAAGGATATGTTTAAAAAAATTTTGAATTTTCATTCACTTTTTTGCCTTTTACGTTTTTCACACAATCTAACTAATAAAATTTTCCGAAATTTCTATTTATATTGACCTCTTTATAGTTTAATTAAAATTTTTATTTTAAATTATAATTGTAAAAAATAAATTAGTATTTCTATTAATCTCACTAATAAATAGTTTTAGTCAAAACTTAAATTCTTTATTTATCTCCTTATACTTAATTGAAAATGTTAAATTATTATTGGTAAAAAATAATTATTATTTTATTATATTTTTTAATAAATTGAATTATTAATTAGTATATATATATAATTTTGCTTAACATAATTTAAGAATGTGTTAAAAATAATATCTAAACCAAAAAAAAGTATCTTTAGTATATATAAATAATTTTGCTTAACATAATGATGAGTCACATCGTATCCAGGTGGAGTATGAGTGGACACCCAAGCGGTGTGGCACGTGTGGTGTTTTTGGTCATTCTTGTGTCACTCCGATTCAAGCAGCGCCTCCCGTTGTTGCCCCCACTAGTGAGGCGGCCCATGTCCCAGAATCTTTAGCTACTCCTGTTGTTGCTCCTGCGGCGGCCCCCCCATGGAGCCCGGCCCTGCTTCTTCTCCTGCGCTCCAGACTAGTCCGCCTCCCACCCCTAGTCTTGCTGGGGCTCTGGTCCTGTTGCCGTCCTCCAGCCCGCTTCCCGGTTCTCTCAGCCCGATTGGCACCCCTAGCCCAGCTATGCTCCCAGAGCTGCCGACCACACCTAGTCCGATGCCTTGCGTCCTGAGTTCGGAGGACTCCATCCCTAGCAGCATCCACAGACTTCGGTATGCTGACACTTTGGGTGACCTCCTTTTTGATGCTTCATTGGCTCCTGCCGCCCTCCTCCCTGCTCGACCATTGGATTCTTAGGGGCTTTCCCGGTCCCTTCTCTTAGCTCGCAGTTCCGCGAAGGCGGAGGTTTTATGTTTTATTTTGTGAGCCATTTGTGGCCTTTTTTAGTTTTTATTTTAGAGAGCCTCTTATGGTTTCTTCCTTTTGTTTCGCTGGCCGCCTGTGGCTCTTGGTTTTGCTTTGCTGGCCGTCTGGGGCCTTTGTTTTCATTTTGTCTATAGAGTATCCTTCTCTCTCAAGGATTGTATATACTTTCTTTTATTGTTAATTTAATTACTGATTTAAAAACAAATTAAAATTTTTAAGAAAATGTTGAGAGATAAATTGTACCTTCTTTTAAGATATATATTATCGATGACCGACCGTCAATTCTTACAAATAGCTTCAAAATTTGTTCCATTTCATTTTAACGTTCGATATTCAATCAGACAACATTATTTGATGACACATCCTTAAAATGAAATGCTTATTTTGTTATCACAATGAATTCCTGCTATTTGATGTTTTTTTTAATTAAAAACTTTGAAAAGATAAAAAAAAGTTGATAAATACATTATTATGAGCAATAAAGTCCTTTAAGCTTAGCTTTTGCAATTTGGTTCACAAATATCTTCTAATAAAGATAACTAATTACAAATAAAATGTTTTAAGCATAATGTAAAAGAATTCTTCACGATTGAGTCTTATAATTAGCCATTATAAGAATAGGAAAACCATATTAGTCCTCAAAATAAAAGAATAGCAAAGATTGACAATTGAAGGTCGCAGAGCTTACATAGACAATCCTAAGTTCAACTAACGGGTAACACGTTATCCAACCGATCAAAAAATTCACAACAGTCATTTCTCTGGCTTCTAGCTCATGATCATTTACTAACCAACCAATAGCGTATCAGGAGGCATTTCACTACCAATGGAGGTTGCTACCACTGCCACCTTGATGAAACTTCTATTCATGTGCTGCGCGATTGCAACAAAGCCCGCCGTGTGTGGAACCACTTTCCTCCTTCCCTGCTCCCCCTTGCCTTCTACACACTGCAGCTTCGGGATTGGCTCACTCAAAACCTCCGTCACCACCGGCAGGTCTTCGGGCACGCCTGACCGATCCTTTTTGGAACTACTTGTTGGTTCCTATGGACATGGCACAATCAGTCACTCTTTGATGTCCATTTTACTTACCCTTCCTCACCTCATTATCTCATTTTGTCTTTTGCAGGACTGATCCTCCAAGCCGCAGAATGGCACTGTCAAGCTGGTACCGGCCCCTCGCCCTGCCAAGTACACATGATCGGCTGGAACAAACCGCCTCCTGGATGGGTCAAACACAATACTGATGGTGCAACCAACCATGCTACATCCTCAGCCACAACAAGAGGCCTTATTCGAGACACTAACGGCAATTGGCTCGGAGGCTTCTCTCAACACATTGGCTGGTGCTCATCGCTCAATGCTGAACTCTGGGGAGTCTACACTGGCCTCACACTGGTATGGAATCTAGGCTACCGCCGAGTGGAACTAGAAGTGGACTCGGCAACGGTTCATCAGCAGCCGACCGAGCTCACACCCACAACTCCATCGTCCTGGGCATCGACAAGCTATTCCACCAAAATTGGACTATTATTCATCGACATATTTATCGAGAGAGCAACAGATGCGCATGCGCTGACTGGATGGCGCACTACGCGAAACATGTAGATGTAGGGGTCACCCAATTTGACACTCCACCTATTGGGTGCCACTTTTTTCTCACCGAGGATAAATCGGGGATCTGTTTCCCTCAGCTCCTTCTGTCATTTTCGGTTTTAGTTTTCCTTTACAAAAAAAAAATTCACACTAATATTTATCAACAAACTGTCGGGTTGTATTTGTTAGAAAGGCCAAACTCACCCCCAAAAG
>JAOSBP010000002.1:18211971-18225098 GCA_027563825.1 Erythroxylum mucronatum | reverse complement strand
TTAACCAATTCTATACATTTTATTATTATCAAAACATAAGTAGGATTTAATTTGTCAACCACCATTGGTCCAACAATAGGTTTCTCAATTAAAATGTCTATTGATTTGGAGATTTTTGTCAATGTTGATGAAAATTAAGAGAGGCAAGAGGAGCAAGAGTAGAGGCTTTTTGAGAAAGGTTTTCAAGCAAGAAAATTAAGGTTGGTTCCATATTTATAATTGAGTAATGAGCCATTAAAGTTTGCTTTTGGATCAAGAGAATAAAATGATTTCAATTACTTCATAAATGTTGCCTTTATTGCTTGTGATTGATTTGAGAAATTTTTATATGTTTGGTGTATGAAATCTTAATGAGGAATTGTGAATTGCTAAATGAAAGGTTTTTCAAAAAATTGCATGTTCATGAAAAACGAGTTTCCGAAATGTTGCCATTTGGGCAATTTTTTTGCAAGTCATGAATTACATGTTATGTGGGTTTGTGGTAGTCCCCTAAGTAAGTCAAGTGCACTTTGACAAAAGGCTTCTCCTGCCTGCCCGCTAGTGACATGGAGCTCCTTTATGGACTCCCCTAAGTTTACGGCTACGCAAGACCGCTATGCGGAAATGTGTAGTACGTTCTATTTTTGGATCCACCCAAACCATTCCGATATGTTTATGTGTTTATGATTTGTGACAAATATGATTAAATCATTATGTTTGATGTTATGAATTGCTTGATAAGTTGTGAATTTGGGAAATATGTATTACATGGATTTCAAAGTGAATTTTACAATAGAAATAAATATTTCAATGGTTTTTGCTTGTTTCTCGGTTATAAATTTGTTACCCACGAGCTTTAAGCTGACCCTCTTTCATTCCCATCTCCAGGTAATGAGAAAGAGATCAGGTGAAATAAAGTCAAGGCATTCATTTGATTATGCGTATTTTGTATTTGAAGTTGGATTGATGTAAAAATAAGACTTTAGACATATGTCGAGAATTATGGGATTTTGTATCTTTTGTTGTATTTCGGATTTTTGATATTGATGATGTAAGTGGCTTGGAATGCCATTAAAGTTTTGTAAACATTTATCTTATGATGTTAATGACATATGAATTATGTATGGATGATATGAGTTGAGTTGGAATTAAATGTATTTAAAGAAGTTTTCCGCTTGAGTTAATGAAGTTTGAACATGAATTGTTGTTATATATATATATATATATATATATATAAGTGAGATATTATGGAAAAGAAAGATAGGATTTTGGTGAATGATGAGATGTTATTGAATACAAGGAGTCAATGAATTGAGGTTGAAAGTTTGATGAATTCCAATTGGTAGTTGAATTGTTATGATTGATGTTGTAATAGAGGAAGTGAAGTTAGGATAAATTTCAAGTTTTTCATGAGGGTAAAATGTGCATTCTGACTTCCAAGGAAAAACTGAATTGATTTAGATTGAATTAGACAAATTTTCCTTTATGAAAGTTGTAGCTCGTCTTTATAGCTTTCTAACGGTATAAAGTATGCAATTTTTAAATATCGAAGTGGGAGTTATGATTATTACACGTTAAGATGTCGTAGAGGATGTGTATACTGAACAATTAGAGTATATGGAGTGATATCGCACTAGAAATAGTTGATTTTGGGAAGATTATGAGTCAAAGGGATGATAGAATGGGTTTAGGATCCTTTGGGGGGTCTTAGAGGGTGCAAACTTTGTTTCACTCAAAGGTTACACAGCCTGCCCGTGTGAAATCACACAGGCCGTGTGTTTCCAGCGCAGGAGCGCAATTATACCTGAAAGTTACACGATCTACCCGTGTTAGTTTACAAGGCCCATGTTTTAACCCTCTAAATGATAGAATTTCATTTCTAAGTCTTCACAAAAGTTGTATATCTAGAAGTCTTCTTTCAAACCGTTCAAAAATGAAGTCAATCAAACACCTGTAGTGAAAGTTATGGCAATTACGCCACAACATGTACAATATGAGTAAGGATATGAACATGTTAGATTAGTTTGGCCAGAACTTCTTCGTCCGATCTCCGATTGAGGCGATCCTTGAAGCATTGGATTCCTAACACATTTTTCTACCTTTCAAAAAAATTGATAGCCATTGGTGTTGAATTTAAAAAGATTTAGGGAAAGGAAATGAGGGATTGATTGGAAGAATATGACTTGGTTATGAACATACTTTGGATTTTCAAGCATATCTTGAGCTTTAGAGCTCCGAATGGGGTGATCCTTGCTATAAAATAAACTAGAGACTAAGAGCTACAATTTTGAGGAAGTCAATTGTGATTATTGTGATTTCGCTATGTGAGCTCGGCTTTGTGGCTTGAGATGTTATGAGAATGAGGATGAACCGACGTTTTATGATTTCGCAATAGTTGGATTCTGGAAACAAGCAAGATCCAATAGTTATGGTATCAGTGCAAGCGTTGGGCTTCGGAATCAAGCGGGGTCTAACAGAGATGGTATCAAAGCAAGGTGATGAATCGATGTTGGTTAAAGAGATTACAAGGAACCATGCTCAATATTATGGTATTCTGAAGAGTTGGATTCTGGACTCAAATGGGATCCAACAGATAGTTGGCTGTAGTTATTTGATATACGGGATCTAGTGGTAGAGTTTATGTGTACTTTTTAATTAGATGGGAAGAAAAATGCTTACGATCATGACTCGATAATAAAATTCCAACTAAGGGGCGTTTATCATCATTTCGGCTATAACAAATCCAATATCCATCTAGGGGTTTATAAAATGGAGCAAAAGGCACTATGTATCCTAAATGAACTAAAATTAGTTGGGACTCCTTATATATTCATTATACTAATTATCGACTTGCTATAGGCACTATATCACCCTATTTACCTACTAGGTCTAAGGCTTTTGGCTTCTGTTAATATGTTATGAGGTATGTGCATAAGTTACTCATATATTTATTATGTTTATAAGATAATAACATGAGTATAGTGACCTTCAGGACCTAATCTTCCTACACTTTATGAGAGGTTGAGTGTGATGCCATTTGGGGCTCACCTTCATTTAGTTTATAAGGGCCTACTTGCACTAGTTAAACTTTAATCTAATTAAAGGGTTAATTATTACCTAATTAGCAAGGAGACTAGGAGTGATAGGTAATAAGAGATATTTGATGACTATATTTACACTTCCCTCTCAATTAGTATGGACATTTTTAGAGTGATGAGAATAGCCAGGCTTTCTATAGATTTGAGTGGACAAAACTTTGCACTAATTGGAGTATTATTAAGAGTATTGATGGATATACCTATATATTGAGATCAAGTTATAAAGCAGAAGTAAGAGAGAGCATCTACACCATCCCAACTCCAAGCACTCTGATAGCACATCGACCACCTACTACAATGTATATTAAGTAGTATATTTATTAATAGAGACATACTAGTGAGGTTGGAACAACATTTGGGTGTCCAGATACTACTCCTACCAATTTTCTCACCTTAACCAACAATTGTAGAGCCTAAGCTAGAGATTAAGGGTCATCGAGAGATTGAACTAGAATTTATAGAGCTAGAGTAGGAGATTGAGCCGCATAAAGAGTTTAAATTAGTAGTTGTGGAGCCTTCACTAAGCAAGCTAGTAGAAATGATGCCTATTAATGATGTGCTCAACTCTTACAATTTTTCCTTATAGGCCTTCATCTAATCCAGCATTGAGGTCTCCACCATCCCAAGACTGATTTGATAAATATCCTTTTTGTATTTTTATGATATTATGATTGTGCAAGAAAATAGTTTAATAGAAAAATAATATTGATTAAATTTATTTATGTAAAGGAAGTACCAATCATTTTATTTTATTTTCCTCCCTTTTTACTTTATTTTCATTATTCTTATATATCATGTACATTGAGGACATTATATAGCTTAAGTGTGAAGAAGGAACTTAGGAGCCTAAGCGTATCAATTTTGCTATGAATAACTTAATAGTTAGAAATTCTACAAAATTTTCAACTTTTGAAAGGATATTGATTGAGATAATTCATTATGAGATTAATTTCTATTATAATTTAAAGTGGTTGGGGCAATCAGTTTTGAGTTTTGATGAATAAGTTGATTTCAATTTGTATCATTAATTTTGATATTGGATAGTTGATATGGAAGAAGACACTTTCTATATATTTAATACATATATTGAATTAAATATGAATTCTTTTTAAGTGTTTTCATTAATCTACATAAAAAAGTGTCAATAAAAGATTATAAAATAAATTCATTATGTTTGCTTCAAGTTAAGTGTGAATAAATGATTATAAAATAAATTCATTATGTTTGCTTCAAGTTAAGTAATTTGACATTGTGATTTAATTATGTAATCGGAAGTATTTATGACAAGATTTTTATTCTTATGTTAAAACGATAGGTAATATTTCAAACAAGCTTCTAAATGCTCTTATTTTGATTTAAATATATTTTTTACTTATCATTCAATAAAAGTTACAAAAATATTTAAAACTCAAAGCAATTTTCTCATATAGGTTCATTTCATATACTAATTTGAATTGGTTGGACTAAGTAAAGTTTAAAGGATTATAGAGGGACCTAAATTGAATATTGATTTGACATAAGTAGCTAAATGCCTAACAATTTGATGAGATTTGCAATTGAATGAATAACACAGAATCTTTACTGATATGATTGAGTTATTAAATGTTTTCTTCGAATTACCTACTATTTAAGTAATGAATGAAACTAATTTGCTTGAGGACAATAAAATGATTCAAGTACGGGAGAATTCGATAAGTGTTAATTGTTCTATGATTTACGATTTTCAAGATTATTATGCTTTATTATGATTTTTAATGGTACTTAAAATGATATATGATTTTAGATCTTATTTCAGTGCCTTAAAGGAAAAGGAATGAATTCAAGAAGATTTGAGTTAATTTAGGACAAATTTTGACATAATTTTAGAAAAAAAAGACTCAAAACATGCTGCCAACATGATACTATGTTCCTCTTTATATTCCAAGATTCCATATTTTCTTTGTAAGAGAGTTTTCCATATGACTGATATAGCATTTGCATAGACCTTTGTCCCTACCATATTCAATACTAGGTCATTCTGTTATCTAGATGTCTTCCAATTTCCTATCATGTTCTTCTCATATTATACAACATGGGAGAAACATAGACCGATGCTAGCAGTATTTTAGTACATAAAAGTAGCTAAGAGGAGATTAAATAATATGGGATCTCAACACAATCTCGTGTTTGGATTTTTCCAATTAGAAATTTTATGTTTGCGTGATTTACATAGGGTTAGACGAGAAACATAAGGGAAGAGTTATGAAAAAGAAAGCAATTGGAAACTAAGGAAAAGTAGCTGGAACTAAAAGAAGGAAAAAAAAAAGCTAGAAATCCATCAAGATTCATCAAGAACTTTATGATTTAATAAAAATAAGGAAGTTATCTTTCATCTTTTGATCTTTCTTAGTTATTGTGGGTTTTCTTTATTCAAATATAAAATAAGAGATATAGATTTATGTTATATGAATCCTAGGAATTATTGTGTTGAATTGATTCTTTGATTTTATGAAAGATCATATTTTTTATTAATAATTATTCATTATTATATTGAATTGAAGTTTGTTGGTATTTTAATTCGATTTTGTATTTCGTACATTAGGGTTGAGAGATTATATGTATGAATGAATTACAACCAGAGTAATGAGAGTTTAATGGAATCCTATAGATATTACTACATGATCTTTTTAAGTTGAAGTGAAATTTATGAAGAAAATTAACAAGAGAGTTACTTTCCAGTTAAGGATATGGGTTGTATTGCTTGATAGAGAATATGGTTGTAAATTATGAATTCTTATTGGTCCAAGAAATTATGATTAATCACTGAGTTAAGATAAATCCAAATCATAAGAAAGGTTCTAGTGAAGTTCTTACCTAGATCTTGCTTTATATTAAAGGATCATGCTTATATATTGGTTGTTTCAATCTTATTAATTGCTTCAATTGGGTGATTTTGATTAGTTTTGTTTATTTTTTAAATCAATCACTCATTTTATTGGGTTAGATAATAAGAAGATAGTCAATATTGGTAATTGCAGTCCTTGAGCAATTAACACTAAACTTACCTAAACTATATGATAAAAAATAATAGTTGTACTTAAATAGGTGATATATTTAATATTGTTTTGTGATTTACTTATATCATTTCAAAGTTCACACATACTCAATTGCTTCCTTTCTATTGTAGCGTATTCCATGACAGTAAGTTCTAACTCTTCTCTTGCCTCTCAACCTCCCCCTCGTTCCTCTTCATGGCCTTTTAAGCAACCTTTCCCCCTTTACTGACCAAACTCAATTCCTAGTTTGTTTCTATACTATTATTCATTCTTTTTTAGCTTCTCATCTAGATATTTATTAAAATCTTCCATCTTCTACCATCCCTATTTCTACTTCTAAGACTTGGTTTTTAGATGATTTGGTCCCTACCTCAACTCTTACTCCTTCTAAACCTTGCTTCTCTCACCCTCCCTCAACAACTCAAGTAATGGCATCCACTTTAAGGGATAACTCGGACTCGGTTATTACTTCCTCCTTAAACCATTCAAGGTGGAAAAGAACTTGGTGTCATGTAGTTGGTGATGCTTCACCATTTAAGGACTTACTTACTTACTTACTTCCCTTTGGGAAATGTAAGCATTCATAAATCTATAACCCCTCTTATTAAAGTCCTTTGTGTAAGATCTTTAAAATTGTCCATTATACTAGTCTTCTACTTCCTAGATAAATGACTTGCCTTCCTTCAAATATAGGTATATAAATAGAACAATTAGAAAAAGATAGGGCTAGAAAGCATCCTTATTAATGAGGATAATTTTTTCCTCATCAAAATTAATTATGAAGCTAATATCATGAAAATTTAGAGGCTAGTCTATGGAACATAACTAGAGATTTCTCATACTATATAAATGGTGGCTATATATTGCCTTTGAGCTAGAGCTTTCTGCATTTTCTTACCGCCTACTTCTAATTACATCTTCATTTGCCAGTAGCCTTGATTCTCCAACGACTCTTATCCCTCCTATGTCATTTTTATCCCCCAAGGTTCTCCCTTTCTTTTAGTGTCTGCCTTCTTCCTCTTATGGGTAAGTTATCGCCCCTTATCACCACTAGTTTTTAGGTGACTATCACCCTCGATTAATGGCGAGATAGCCACTATCTCTGTCGCCTGAGACACAACTTCAACTTGGGGTGATTTCTTGCCCTCGCTAGTAGCTGCTGACAATTGTCTCTCCTGATTCATCTGGCAGTGGAATGAGGCTTCTAAACCTCATGCATCAACTTATTTGAACAATTATGTGAAACCCAAAAAAACACAAAATCTAGAATTCGCACAAGTTTTATCATAAAAGTTTTTTCAAATTTCAAAGCTAAGGTTAAGCAAGGTAGATTAATTTTTAGATATCAATAAACAAGAAAATAATCCTAGTTATTCTAGCCTATTTCTAGAAAAAGACAAGCATAAGTATATTTCAATTTTCATAATAAAAAACAAAGCATATGAGGCTTTGCATCATTAACTAGGGGAAAAACTTAATTTGTATTTGACAAATTAATTAATTAAAAATTTAAGTCTTTTTTTAATCAAATCAATAAAAATTAAGCAAATTTAATTAAGTCATAGAATTAAAAGTTAACTATGATACTATTGTTGAGAGATCGGGCTAGTATCTAATATTATGTGTAGCATAATATTTATGAATCCTTTTTGTTTTAATTTCTTGATAGCCTAGATCACTTAAAATTATACAAAATGATTAACATATAAATCATAATAAAGCAAGATTCATAATGCATACCTTATTTTGAAGCTTGATCATTTTCTTGTAGTATACCTTGCACTTGAACCTGACTTATCTCAACTACTATAGCTACATAAGTTTATAGCTACTAACAATATCTATAGAGCGAGTTGAGAGAACTCTGTAACTACTATAAAGAGGGTTAGGCAAGAAGTGCTAGCTCCCTTGGAGCTTAAACCTATTTATAATAAGTTCTAGATATTTTAGTAATTTAATTGAAATTAAATTCTATTTTCAATTAAAATTTACTTAGAATTACAAATAATTATAATTAAATACCAGTTATATCCAAATAAGATCCAATATATCATATTAATCTTTATTTATTAAATATTTCATATTTAATCATAAAGTTTCTCAAACTTTATAATTAAGTCCAACTTGATTAAAATATTTTTTCTCTCTTCAGCATGTTCTTTATTTATGACCTGTTAAGTTCTCAAATATGTTGGCAATGGATACAAATTATAACCCTAAATCACATTTAGGATTAAATAAATTAAACAAATTCAATTTATCTTTAATTATCTAATTAAATAATCTATATCCATATATCAATATTAGGGCTTAGCAATGTATCATGACCATGCAAATATTTATGAATGTCAAAGTAATTTTAACTAATCTTTTTGTAAATGATTTTTCATATAATTTAGTCATTTTATCTTACAATGTTCCAATTAGACATAGAGTATGAAACTAATGTTTACTCTATTTTGAGTACAAATATATTAGTTTTCCACCGTTAGTTATTGATTCAATTAATAATATTTGTAAACTATTTATAAAACAACATTCCACTTTGGTCAAGGATCCTAATCGAGAACGATGGAATATTCTCCCTAATTACTTTAGAGTGATGAATTCTATATTAATCACTCAACTATCTCATACTATATCTAATGATTACCGAATGAGTTATTCTTGACTAGAATAAGTCATAAATACTATTAAAACGTTGTTATCCCTATACAAGATAGCTTTGGAGATTTCAAGCCAAATGATCACTTATAAAATCATCACAATGAGAATTTCCAGAGACTTACAAGTAATGTTCCAAATGGATTTCTCATAACGGGTTAGTTCAGTGAACTTGTTTTTTTAACAAGCACTCACACGTTTTTTTAAATTATCTCTATACTTTTAATATATGAGATTAACTATTTTCTTTATAATGAAAAACATAATGTGTGGTAATCTTTTTACGTTCTATTATTATATAGTCTTAACAATAACTAGGAACAATTTTAGAATACTATATAAATATAACATCATCATCATCATCATCATCACTATATAACTATAATATGAATATTATAATTATAACCTCGTCATAATATTTTTTTGCAATCTATAATTATCCTATAGACTTTATCATGTACATTTAAATATGTATAAGATAAAAAAAGACATTTAAGTTATTTTGTCACTAAATTACAACTAAACGATTGACTGCAAAGGCATAAACTGTCAACATTTTCATTTAGTTGATTGCTTTCAATTCAAATATCTGAAGACATTACATGGTAACAAGCAATATGAGGAATGGAAATTGCGTGGGGCAGCTGGTTCTTTACACAACTTTAACCTCTCCCTGGTGCAACTGTTTATCACAACTTTTTTTAATGTAGGGGCATCAAGTAACAAAATTACATTAGGAGTAGAATTTTCTTGTTTTCAAAGTAGATGGAATCAAAGAACTTCTCTTGATTAAATTTACAAATTAACATGAATTGGCAATTAAGCCTACCTACAACTCAGCACAAACTAAATCTGCCCCTCCAATACGTGCTTCTTCTTAGTTGTTTTGGTAAGTATGAATTTTGGTTTCTTGGTTTGGTAAATATTGATGGAAATAACAATAGCGATTATCAAGAATCAGGAGATATGGAAGAGATAATTAGATAGTTTATGTATAAAACTCGATGTTTCTCTTTCTCTCTTACATTATGACAATAGCATACATCTCTATTTATAGCCTTAAACATCAAGTTAGACTCCTAGAAAAACGTACAAGAATAATGCAAAAAACATAATTCTAAACAACACTCTTAATTATGACATCTCTTCAATAAACTAATTATAACTTCTTATAGGGAACTCTAAACGACCAGGGACTTGAACCATCAGAAACTAGACTTGAAAGCACCCCAAATGCATAGGTTATACACCAAAAATAGATAACATTTGCCCCTTCAACTTCTCATTTAAAACAGCCTTAAAATTTGTCCACTGTTACGAATTTCACAATTAAGTTTAGTCATCAACAAATATAGTCTCATAAATGGACGTAGATTACAAGTTTTTCTAGCTTTTGAGATGCCTTTTGTCTAAACTATTATATGTCCTCTATTGAGGTGGCTCTGATTAGTAGAATATGTGGATGGCTTACTTTCTTTTTTCGCCAAGATTTGGCCTCTACCCAACTGATGATTGATGTAGTTCAAGCAACTTCTATCGAAGAAATCACTACAACAGATGTAAGAAGATTGAGGGAGAGGTCTACTGAACTGGTCGGATGGGATAAGCTGATATGGAATAAGGTCCTTAGACCTAATGTGAGCTTTCTGCTTTGGCTTATTATGCTCAACAGACTCAGCACTTTGGATAGGTTGAATTTCCTAGCCATTCCTAAGTCCTGTATTCTATGCAAGCAGGAGGATGAGTCTAAGGATCATTTATTCTTTGCTTGTAGATTCTCAAAGGAAGTTTAGGCAAAGATCTCTAATCTAAGCTTTCCTGATTACTCCAATGGTAGTATTATAGATATACTATTGGATATCCCTCACTTGCATATGACTAAACATGAGAAGGAGATCTTGTTATTGTCGGCTGCTACATGTGCTCAGGTTATTTGGAATGAAAGAAATAGTAGAAGATTTAAAGATCAGACTAACTCTCGGAATTCTATCATTGAACTCACTACTACAAGTATCAGGGAACAACTGATCATCCATCAGTTGAACTGACACTGCAGTGGTAGACTATCTACTATATGGCGATTATAGCTTATCTGATTACCTTCCCAATGTAAGCCTAAGCTCACCCCCTCTACTCGCAATACCCAGATCTCTGTAGTAAGGAGCTTTGCAATATACAAAGGAAAATTACCTGGACCCTCTACCATCTGAAGCGATCTGTTACTTCTTTCAACGCAGAAACCCCAGCTCGCCTCCTCCCCTCTTGGCACAGGATTTGAGTAGAAGATAGATTTCATCTCTCTGAGAATAGAGTCAACAAAAGGCGTAATGAAAGGTAAGAACTCCAGCGACCTACCTACATCGCGATTCCAACCTGGGTTCACCGTTAGCAACTACATCAACGCGATCTACCCCCCGTTGATATTTGAAGAAAATGAGTTGCGATCTGGAATGATTCTTAACTTAATCAAGTTTCTACGTCCATTACCTGTCAATGATTGCCGATGCAAGTCGTCATGTGATTGTACTCCTCGCTCTCGTTTGATTTCCTTTGCCAACCCTAATTGGAAATGTCGGGTTTATTTGTGTAAAGGGGTCAACTGTTTTACCCTTTTGGATGTATGGTCTCCTGTAACTGGCGTATGTCGTCGTCTGATTATTTGGGTTATGGGAGCAAGTAATTGTCAAGCTATTTACCTATTGTATTTTTTCATTCTTTAATGAGAATTTTTTAATTTCTCAAAAAAAAAAAACTCTAGTTCTCCTCGTGTGCCAAGTTGCAGCCATTAACGAACGGTATACAAGACATGTAAACTCAGATTCTTATATGGCTATATTTAGCTCACCGGTCTAGGTCCATCCATATTACTTTCTCGAGAGCTATCTTTTTCTTAATCGTCTGTTCTGTACCTTTGGCTCCATAGAGCGTCCCAGAATGATCCACCCAAAAGAGATTTGACTTTGAGGTAATCTTCTGCTCCATCCATCATTGAGTAGCTAAGAACAGTGGCTTTCCTTGATGCTTGTGTCAAAGATGGAAAATTGTCAGGACCAAGTCACCTCTTTCTTTCTTTAATAATGCTTCTGCCACTTCGCTCCAGCTTTATGAAATGACATCTATTAATCCAATCTGTTCATGCTCTCCGTATTGGAGATACGAAATGTCTCTGTCGTTCTGTAGTTGTGTTTGAGGATAAATAAATTATCAGGTGGGACAGTTTGGATAAAATATGATTATAGTAGTTACAGGCCTATTGTTTCCAAGTTAACAGTATACTGCCGTTTGAATCTCGTCTATGAATTGAAGTTAGTAGGCACAAAAGAGTGGTTTGGATCATTAAATAGAGCTTTTAACGGCTAAACTATCTTAAGGAGAAAAACAAAAGCTAGTCATTGTAAAGGAGGATGTGCCATTACAGTGATGCTAAAGTCCGCAATCATTATTAAACAAGGGAAAAAAACTACTGCGAAAACATAGTTATCTGTCTGTTCACTATTCCAAATATATACACCGAATGAAAGCTACACTCGAAGTGCTTAGTTCATAAACAATTTTGACATACTTGTATTTTAGCTACATATAGAAATGCCTCCACAGTAACGGTGTTTGGCAGGTCTATCTTAATTTCGGTGTTTTTCTAACTTATCTAACATAATATTCACAATATTAGTTTATCTGTCACAGGACTGGAACTTAGAATATGGAAGAAGCCGCATGAAAATGAAACCAAAAATTAGCCCATATTTAAGGTGATTGCCCGGTCCTGCTTTTATTTAATTATATCAACTCATAATGTTGAGTAAAGGGAGAGCTAGTTGCTAGTGGCAGATGTCAATGGCTGGCTAATTATTGAACTCTTCCCTTGAGCAAATGAACTCAACAATGATAGATTTATACATATGCTACTTGCACTGAACGTGGAAATGCAAACCTCACAATTCAACATTGTGCAATTGTTAGTACAGAATCATTCATTCCATTTAAGTGATTACTGGGCTCATTCTCTTTAGTCCATGCAAAAGAGGAAAGCCCGTACAAACCAAAATTCTTGAATGCATGCTTCTTTAGGCCTATTGTAAGTACGGGACAACCATATTTGAGGGTTTCTCATTCTTCATTTATACCAATGGTCTGAATACCGTTCCGTACCGGACGATACCGGCTGAAACGGAACGTTCCGGCCAGAATCTGGTACCAAAACGTTAACAATTGTATCGAAAAAAAATTTGGCCGGTATTGAAGATACCTAAAAAATTCGAACAGTTCCGCAAAAATTAGAAAACCTAGGGACTAATTTGCAAATAACCAAAAAATAACCCTAAAAAACTACCCCCGACCTTCGGCCGCCCAC
>JAOSBP010000002.1:18196190-18206434 GCA_027563825.1 Erythroxylum mucronatum | reverse complement strand
AATTAATAATAATAAGAATCACTTAATCATATTTAATAATAAAAACAATATATAAAACTAAGAATAATAAGAATAACTTAGAAATAATAATAATAATAATAATAATATATTATTATTATTATTATTATAAATTTGAATTAATTGTAGTAATAAATTTTAATAATAATAAATACAAATAACAATAATAATAATAATAATAATAATAATAATAATAATAAATTTAATAATAATAAATTTCAATACTAATAAATAAAAATTATATAAAAATAATAACAACAACAACAATAATAATAATAAGACATAATAATCATAAATGACTAATAAATTGTAATACTAAATTTGAATAAAAAATACAATTTATATAATAATAATAATAAGACATAATAATCAAGCATTTATGTAAATGGTAATAATAAATTTCATTAATAATCAATACAAATAAATAATAATAATAATAATTTTAACGAATAATTAATTCAAGTTATATAATAATAATAATAATACTATTAAAGGACGTAAACCATAAACATATTACATAAATGTTTATGTGATATGTGCTTCAGCCACTTTTGCAGTACAGGAACATGTTAAATATAATATGCTGAAATAAAAGTGGTTGAAGCTTTCAGCCGCAAGCCATGCAACGGCGTCTGTGGTGGGTCCCACAGGCTGCCTCATATCTGTCCACTCCTCTTACAAATTTCATGCCCACACGACGTCGTTTATATATTAGACACCATAAGACACAGTTAAATCCGACAGACGATTTGAACTCCTCTCAGACAGACACACTGGAGGTCTGTCATAAACTAGCTTCTCTTTCTTAAAAAGCTGTCGTGCTCGTGTAAGTAAGTAAACAGAGCCGACTACATACATTTGTCATAGTTTCCATTTGCACATCAAATAGAAAACATTAAGGGTCTCTTTAATCTAATTCCCGCAGGTTAAAAAAAAAACATGATGTGATTAGCAAACAGATTATGATTTATATTCTTTTTTTTTTTCCTCTCTTCTTATAAGCAAATAGCTAGGTATCACGGGGGCCTTTGGCTAACCCTCGTAGGATTTTCCAAATTTGGTTTGATGCCAAATTATTTCGCGACCACAAGATTACTTCATCTTCCTTGATTTGTATAATTTCCTTCGAATACACTCGGTATGTATCACTCGTGATCAACATTGGCAGTGCTTTTTTTTTCCTTGTTCTCAGAAAATGGGCCTTCAAATTCTGCGCTACGCCACACGTTTTTATGTGTCTTTTGCGTAAACGATGAAAATGCATTTCGAGCAAACAAGGAAGTAGTCTGACCTGCAGTTAATAGTTTTTGGCTTCTTTTCGTTTCTTGTTTCTTCTCCTGGGAATGCCCCATACATTTTCCACAACTTCACAATTCTTGGCATGTATCGACGCATGCATATTTCTTACAATTCCTTCATCTCTGAAGATCTATTATAATCATTCATCTACTCTACCATAGAATAGAATTTACCCCACCAATAAAAATTTCACTATCATGAAATTAAGACAAGTTATCATGAGGGAAAAAAAAATGTTTATTTTGCCAACTTATCAAATCATTTTCTGAACTTGCATAGCAGTTAATGTAGTTTGAACATTTTGCAGGAAGATTATTGGAGCTCGATACTACATTAAGGGTTTCGAGCAGGAGTACGGTCCACTAAACGCCACCGAAGACTACCGTTCGCCACGTGACACGGACGGCCATGGGAGCCACTGCTCTTCCATAGCCGCAGGCAGAGTTGTTCACGGCGCTGCGGCCTTAGGTGGGTTTGCTAGCGGCACAGCCTACGGCGGAGCGCCGTTAGCCCGCTTATCGATATACAAGGCTTGCTGGGCTATTCCAAAGCAAGAAAAAGCCGTCGGCGACACATGCTTCGGAGTGGATATGCTGGCCGCTCTCGACGACGCCGTGGCTGACGGAGTTGATGTGTTGAGCCTCTCCATTGGCACGGCTAAGCGCTACCCTTATGAGGGTGATGCTATAGCAGTCGGTGCATTCCATGCTGTGCAGAAAAATGTCATTGTCGTTGCCGCCGCCGGTAACACCGGTCCGGCCCCGTCTACCTTGTCAAATAATGCTCCCTGGATTTTTACGGTTGCTGCCAGCACTTTGGACCGTAAGTTTTTTGGTTCTGTTTTACTTGGAAACGGCAAGGAAATAAGGGTACGAAATACATCAACTTTGCTAGCCATTGGGTCAATGTAACTTCTGTTTTTTTTAAGTATAGACGGATCTATGACTTGTAGGGACAAACTATTACCCCATACAAGCGCTTGACAGATGTTCCAATAGTATTGGCTGAAGATGTTATTGGGGCTCATGTTCAGAAAGATGAATCCAAGTAGGCGTTTCGTTATCGGTTCAGTTTGCTGCCGTTTATTTTAAGTAGTGTTTGATGCAAATACAGTGTAACGGAAATTGTATATGATGATCAGTGATATACATGGGTTTATAATGCAGCCAGTGCCTGCCTAATTCCCTTGATCCTGAAAAGGTGAAGGGAAAGGTTGTGTTGTGCATGAGAGGGCTTGGAATTAGACTTGGAAAAGGTTTGGAAGTGAAAAGAGCAGGTGGTGCTGGTTTCATTTTAGGAAACACTCGTGCATTCGGTGGTGAAGATGTAGTAGCCGATCCCCATTTTCTTCCTGGGACTGCTGTCGGGGCCGAAGATGCCATTAAAATCATCAATTACATCAAATATACCAAGAATCCATTGGTCACTCTTGAAGAACCTAGAACGCTGTTAAATCAGAAGCCTGCACCTTCCATCGCTGCATTCTCTAGCAGAGGTCCAAATCCTCTTGATTCTAACATCCTCAAGGTATAATACTTTTCACAGATCAAGAAACAACTTTTTATGCTTCAACCTATAATCATATATGTACATAGTGGTTTCCAGTTCACAAAAATCGCTTGGACTATTCTTCAACAGCCCGACATTGCAGCTCCAGGAGTATACATATTAGCGGCGTGGAGTGGAGGTTCATCACCTACGAAATATTCATTTGATCATCGATCTGTTAAATTTAACTTCGACACAGGAACATCTATGGCTACTCCTCATGTTGCGGGTGCAGCCGCACTTATCAGAGCTGTACACCCTCATTGGAGCTCAGCTGCTATAAAATCTGCTCTCATCACCACAGGTAATGTAAATTTGAACTTCCTTGTCCGAGTCTGTTCATAAATTTCCTGGTATCCATTAGTTTCTAATGCCTTTTCATGACCAAATGAAGCTGGGATTAGGAACAACTTGGGAAACCCGATAACCGATCAGAACGGGAATCGTGCAACACCCTTCGACTACGGTGCGGGCAATTTCCTGCCAGCTCTGGCATCAGACCCTGGGCTGGTATACGATTCCTCGTTTGAAGACTATGTCCTGTATCTTTGCAACTATGGCTCCAGCTTGATCCAAGGCTTCAGATGTCCCGAACTTCGTGAGCCAACAAACACTCTCAACTATCCATCACTTGCAATTTCTAAGCTCAGTGGTAGTGTAACTGTAAAGAGAACTGTGACAAATGTTGGTGGCGAAAATAGTGTCTACTTCTTTACCGCCAAACCGCCACTAGGAATCTCTGTTGAGTCCTCGCATAATATTTTGATCTTTAATCGAGTTGGCCAGAAGAGAGACTTCACTATAACAGTGAAAGCAACAGATCTCGTCTGGGCGAAGAAGTACTACAAGAATGGGTTTGCCTTTGGGTGGTACAGTTGGAAAGATAACCACCATAATGTAAGAAGCCCCGTTGTTGTCTCTTTGGCGTAGGTTTTTATTCTCTTGTTTTGCATATTGGCGTTCTTGGTTGATATCTTGTTTTCTTTTAGTCCATATCCTGCTTGTGTCTCTCTTATGTTGCGCTTGCTGCGTGCTCTTGACAGGAAACTAGATTCTTCATTCAGTTTTTTTTATTCTGTCTCGTAAAATTTTAGTCATTTATTTTGCAAGACCAACGCGAGTTTCATTTGAATTTTACATAAATAAATGGCTGAGATTTATTAAACACAATAAGACACATAATATTAGATAGGAGATCTGGACTCCTTAGTTAGTTAACACATGTTGGGTGGGAGTTTCGTGTTCCGACGCTTGTTGCTGTATGACAGTCGTTTTTAGTCTAGCGCTGAATAGCTGTTAGGCTGTTTTGCCTTTTTCTAAAATTAAAAAAAATTCTTGTATTCATTGTTTAAAATTTTATGATTGAAAACTACGTAATTCAGCATTTAAACTAATTCACCTTACTCATCTGACAATTTCTTATACTGTAACGAAATATAGAGGATATTTTAAAAAAATATATTTTCCAAATGTTAAAATAGATGAAGCACTCGATTTACAGCCAGAATGACGGAATTCACCTGGAATGGTAGGAATTTTTTTGGGCAAGCAAGCAACGTCTCTTAAAGAAGCAAAAATGCGGTTACAAGGATACTAGTGATCATTGATACTTCAAATCACTGATAGTCTATTAACCAACGTAGACCGTTTTAGACCTACAAACCCTTTTGAAATTTTTACATAACTTTTCTTTAAAACGGATGATGACAAACATCTGCACACAATAGTTTTCTCAATGGAGAATCTAATGCCAGCTTTTGCTTGCAAGTGAAACTTTGATTCGGTACATATCCAAACCATAGACTCAAAGCAATCAAACTGGATGATGGCCAAATTTCAAATGAAGACTGTGAGTCGCTTCATTGCTGAAACAGAAAGGCTCATTGATGCATTAGAATTTAGTAGGTACTATGATTAAAATCGAGCTCTAAAGTTGATGACCTCCATGTCATAGCACCCATTAACTTCCCATTTTAAGTTGTCACCTTAGCACCCATGAAGTTCCCTTTGTAACGTTGTTGGTGCACGGGTCTTAAAGAAAAGGTCCGTTAGCCAAATGTTACATACAAGTGATGGTGCACAAGCTCATTCGCAAGCTGTAGATTGAATGCCCTTAGATCCAATAACTCTTGATGTTACGGACCTTTTCTTCAAACAGTGATTAACAAAACAAATTTGGTCAGATTATCTTTGATGCCAGTTTGCTCCAGTTTGATACCTTCAACCACCATCCTGATCTATCCATCTCCTAACTCTTATCCTTTCACCTTTAAAGTGGATATACTTCCACTTTGACAGGTACTTTCTGAGAACTAAGTTCTTCTTTTCTTCTTGCCCTAATTTATTGAATGCCCGTGCTACTCTCCTGACAGTATCTTCATCTGGTTTTACACCCAACTCCTCCATATCTGCAAATACCTGTGATCTCATTATTAGAATTGTCAGTATAATAATACATATACTCATGTCTAACAAGCTGATGCAAGTACAATCACACGAAACTATAGAAAACAAAAGGTAAGAACAGAAACAGCAAAGCAGACACAGAAAAAATAGTAAGAAGTTGCAACTGGACGAATGCTTGATTCTGTAGTTACCTCTATTATCTCAGTTTTCATGTCATGATGATCGTACAAAGAGATCATCCTTGCAAACAAGCGCTTTGAAATAGAGCGTGAGTGTGTGTGTAAAATCATGTTCCATAGTGATGCAGCCTCATCTACCCTGTCAACTATATCAAATGCTAGCAGAAGGATGTCATATGTTCCCATTGTTGCTCCTTGACCTTTACTTAACATCCACTTTGCCACCTGTGTATTACCGACGATAATATGCATTTGTAGCATCCAACCTAAAAGATCAAGTATTATAATATAAAGTCTAGAAATAATTTGCAAACAGGAAGTCGATTTTACCATAACACAGAAACCACATGCAGCACAGGATTATTACCATAACACAACCTCTTTTGTCAAATTGCCAGACACTGTTCCAATCTTATTAATAGATTTACATAAGCAATTCCAGAAGTGTAGTATGAAGAACCCTGAGTAAGAATAACAGCATCCTCTTACTTCTTAACATGGGCAATGACGATTTATATAAAAAATGCATTAGAGACCTTTAACTTCGTAAGTTTATCCAGGCCAACAAGCCAAGTCATATTCATGATCCAGTAGGTAAGAATTATACCATATGAAGTTTTCTAATTGTGGTCACCTATGAAGTTCCATAAGATTTGTGCTTTTGAAAGACTTCACTAAAAGAAGAGATGACCATCAAGATCATACCCAAATAAACTTGAGCTAGTTAGGCAGCTCCTACATCAGATTGAGCCTCGATAAATAAAAAATCTAACTATGTTAACATATGAATGCTAATCGACAGATAATGTAACAAGCAGATGAAATCCATTAAATCATGTTTTATATGGCTTTAAATTCTAAAAGCTAATCCATATTGACAACAAAAATGTCATACTTGAATTACACGTAGCCATAGTCTTTTCTTCCTCAATATTTTCAAAGCTTTAGCTGCTGCTATCACTGGAAATTCTGCTTCCCAGGCTGTCCATTTGTCTAGCGCCCCATAAACAGCCTCTTTCTCATTAGGAAGTTCAGAGACCTGCCTTTTTAAACAAAGTTAAGTCACATGACTTCAGTGTAGTTCATATTTTTTTCTTGTTTGTGTTATTTACTATTCCCATATAGGAACTTATTGATTGTTATCATGTTCAACCAATTCAATTATACACTAGGCTTCCCTATTCTCAGTGTGATCCAAAAATTAAAAGAAAGGAAGACTGATGAACCTACAATTCTAACAAGATTTTGGGCCTTTTTCCCAGATCCTGATGACTCTCTTTTCTTCCACAATTGGTGCTCTTTCTTTCCTTCCTTCTTTATTATCTTCCTGCATTTAATGCTACCACTGAAGCAATTGCATACTAAGTAAAACAACAATCATCATGGCTGATGGTGATCAAAGAAACATAGCATGAATTCTGTCAAGATCTAGAGTATACATCAACATCAGATCATAGAAGCAACTACATGAATTCAAAATGAAATGAAAGAAAAGCTAAGCAAGATATCAACAAAGAATAATGGCTGGTGAATTATGAAACAAAAGATATCACCTATTCTCGTTAGCTGTGAATTGAGGGACTGGCTGTCCACCGTGATTCCTGAAACACTTGACATAAGTTGTGGGAGATAACTGCAAATGACAGGAACAAGTTTCTTCAATGACAATCATAATAAAAAGCCATCAATTTATATCCATGATGTGAAAAAAATATTATATTGGGCTTTGCCTTTATTGCAAGACTAGCAAACTTTTCAGTCACCTGAAAGATGGAAACTCTGCATCTTGAAGGAAAAAACTCAAATAATGGAGCTACTTTGTTCATCCTAATCTGAATTATGAATAAAGCCAGGTCAAAACTCAAATAAAATGCTTTTGAACTTGAAACAAGGTGATGAAAAATGGTTGGAGTGCCTATTAAATCTCTTATCCACCCATCTTCGGTAAGAACAATTAGCCAATAAAGAGAACAAAAATGTCTACCAAACTTAACAACAAATTGAGGACAACTCGAAAGCTTAGGAAAATCCAATCTTTTGTAACCAAGGCAAAAACAAAGCAATAGAATCAACGTAATTAATGAATAATCCAGTTCCCCAAGTTTATATCAACAAAGATATCCATTTCCTCAGCTGTTTTGGCTAGGACCGGCATCATAATCAACATGATAACAGTGTCAACTTTTTAGCTTAACCATAATAATTGAGCCTTGAAAATGATGGGAACCAACGAGTAAGAAACGAATGGGACATCGGTTTTGAAATTGAAGCTCCAGACATCAAGCCAAAAAGCTCAAATCATATCGCAGCGTGGCACTAAACTTCATCAACAAGCAGTTGACTTTGGCTAAGTAATAGAAACTCGCTTTATTTCCATTTTAAAAAACATATATGCAACAACTAAATGAGAAAGAGCTCTGTACCTTTCAGTTCACTGAGGTTTCTGCGAATGTCGTCAGTTGCATCGAAGAAGATATGTCAGAAAGAAGACGGGCAAAGTGTGCGGATGTTTGTGGTTCTTCTCTGTTAAGCAAATTCCTAATCCCTAATTCCTCTTTTTTACGTCTTCTTCGTAATCCCTTCTTCTATGTTGCTCTAGCAGTCATCAAAGCTTTCGGTTTGCTATTCTCTGTTCTTTTGTCATTACTTGATGCTTAGCTTCTATGTTCCTAGGTGTAGTATGGCTTCTCCTTTGTTTTTTTTTTCCTTCACAAAATAAGCGTGGTACAGGTTTTTGATTAAAGATAAGGATGACAAATACGGGCCGACTCGACTTTAGCTTAGGTTGACAAGGTAATGGGTTGTGATTACTTGGCCTGACCGAGCCACGAGCCACACTCGAGTTAGGACTATCCCAACCTATGGCTTAACGAAAAGGCACAGATTAAAGATAAGGGTGACAACTATGGACCGACTTGATTTTAGATGAGGTTGACAAGGTCATGGGTTGTGATTGCTTGGCCTGACCGAGCCACGAGCCACACTCGAGTTAGGATTGTCCCAACCTATAGCTCAACAAAAAGGCACAAAGAGACGTCATTTTGTCAAAAATAATGTCATTTTATTCTGGCCTATTGGTATTCCTAATTAAAGACCTGCTTTATATGAAAAGATAAGCCTAACTTCCTTATTCATATTAGATAATTAAATGAATATTATTGATAATTAAAGTTTGACTTTACGCCTTATCTTAATGCTTGTACTCTTTAACACTTTCATTTCCATAATAATGATTATTTTTTATTATTAGAAGATCAAGAATTTCTATATTGGTGCTAACCACGCTATGATATATGCTTAATTATTAGTAGAAAAATCAGGTTGGTAAGAAGCCATTTTGCTATGTAAGGAAGGTACTACTGCTGTTGATTGATATACATTGCCAAGCAACGCTTGTAGTTATATCTTCTATAGCTATATTTGGTTCTTTTTTTAATCTATAAAAGTGATCTTTAACTATATGAATATTGTTGATAATTAGAGTTTGACTTTATGGCTAATCTTAATGCCCATCCTCATTAGCATGCTTCACAATAATATGAATATCTTAATATGTTTAACTTCATTGGTAAATTGATTCTTTTTATTAGCTCTTTTATATGCTTATTGTCGGTGGTCTAATTTCATATGATCCTGAAGAAGTCAATACCGAACCAGTATGTTACGACGATGCACTACAAGATAAGGATGTTGATAAATAACTTATAGCTATGAAATCTGAGATGGAGTCTATGTACTTTAATCAAGTCTAGGAACCTGTAGAACCACTAGAAGGGGTTAAATCCATAGGATGTAAATGGCTCTATAAGAAAAAGAGGAGTGTAGACGGTGAAGTACAAACTTATAAGGCGAGGCTTGTTGCGAAAGGGTATACTCAGAAAGAAGGGACCGATTATAAGGAAACTTTTTCGCTGGTAGCCATGCTTAAGTCTATTAGAACTCTTCTATCCATTGCAGCTCATTTGAATACTCAGAAAGAAGGATCGATTATAAGGAAACGTTTTCTCTAGTAGCCATGCTTAAGTCTATTAGAACTCTTCTATCCATTGCAGCTCATTTGAATTACGAAATTTGGCAAATGGATATCAAGACAACTTTCTTAAATGGAAGTCTTGATGAATGCATCTATATGAAGCAACCAGAGGGCTTCATTGCTAACGGCCAATAACATTTGCTGTGCAAATTGAATAGGTCCATTTATGGACTTAAACAGACATCTACGTCTTGGAATACTTGTTTTGACCAGTCGGTCAAAACTTTGGTTTTGATTAGTGTCATGATGAGTCTTGTGTGTATAAGAAGTGGAATGGTAAGAAGGTAATGTTTCTGGTATTATATGTGGATGATATTCTGCTTATAGGAAATTTTGTAGGGATGTTGACTTCTATCAAGGACTGGTTGTCTGAGCATTTTGATATGAAGGACTTGGGAGAAGCTGCTCATATTCTTGGGATCAAGCTTATGCGAGATTACAAGAAAAGGATGATTGGCTTGTCACAGGCACTTTATATTGATACTATTCTTGCTCGTTTCAATATGCAGGATTCTAAGAAGAGTTTTCTTCCTTTCAGACATGGAATCACTCTATCTAAGGATCAATGTCATAAGACATCTAAAGAGATAGAATGTAACACCCAAATACCCCCTGGGAGGATACATGGATGTCATCCAAGACAGAACAAACACTCACACTGATATTTATTTTAATTAGTAACTAAAACCCACACACATTAATACATATCGTAAATCTCATAATAGAAATCCAAAGAATAGTTACAGGCCCAAATAAATTAT
>JAOSBP010000002.1:18148881-18190067 GCA_027563825.1 Erythroxylum mucronatum | reverse complement strand
CTTCAAATAGAATCTTGTTCTCATCTCTTTTTCGAGTGCTCCTTTACCTATTCTATTTGGAGAGCTGTTTGTGGCTTATGCTATTGGACAGATCCTGGATCCGATCTTATGACTCTTGCTAGTTATGTGTCTTCCAATGCAGATTCCAACAAATTTGTCCAACTTATTGTTTTAGGAGTCTGTTTATATTCTCTTTGGCGAGAGTGCAACTCCCGACGCTTCCAGAGTTCCTCTTCTATGAAGGAAAGTTTGATATGCTTAATCATGTCTGATGTTCGGGCGATTATTTTGGCTAAGAAAGTTCCTTGTAGCTCTACTGTTTGTCATGCCTTACGACTATAGTTACTAGATGGCGGTTCTATTTAGGCTCTTTCTAATGTGGTAGCTGATTTTTCTGTTGGCTCTTCTCCCGTGTTGTATATAATGTGTTTCTCTTTTTGATGACCTTGTAATATTGTTTCTATATTTATACCAATTTCCTTTTTCAAAAAAAAACCTATACGGTAATTACAACATAGAGATGGTAAAATTTTTAACAGAGAAGGTAAGTTTAAGTCTACTTCATCTAAAGTTAAATAGGTTAAATTTAAATAGGAAAAAGTGTAATTTGCCCTCAACAATTAAAGAGAAGTCTAAGAAAGCCCCTGCCATATTAACATTTATAAAATTGAATAATTTGCCCTAAAAAAAGTTACCTTGCGACGTTTCCATTAATTAGATGTAATGGCCCCTTTTTGGTGGAACCTAGGTATGCCAAATAAACTTAGATGCCAACTTGACAGTTGACAAGTCATATAATAATTAAATTTAATTTTAAGAATGTAATTATTAATTATTTAAAAATAAAAAACAATGTTATTATAATTTTCACACCCTAAATCACCGCGACACCATCTGTAGGGATTGTTAACCTTTTGGATTCAATTTTAGTGTATTTTTAAGCCCAAGTTTCAACAATGATGTCTTTGGTTTGATCATCTTTAAGGTTGGTGTTCGATACCCTTGCTCTAAACTAAAATCATTGTCTAAAGATGATGACAACCCTTTCTATTGAGTTAGTGTCACATGTGATCCATAAGGTCATCAAGCTTATTTTGGTGATGGCTTCTCTCTTTTTGGGCACATCAGTCATGGATTATTGAGGATGCAGTATCTTTAAGTACTATCCTTTTTTAGAAACCATAAACCTATATCCTGCCAGGTGTTACAAAGGTTTTCCTTCAAGCACGAACTTGTCCCACAAGATGTGCCAACCTCTTTGCACGACAATCTCACTTAGTCCTTCAAAGCAAGATTCAACCTTCCTGCATGATCTTCGACCAATCTATTTGTTCTCGAACGCCTCACGACCCTCACAGTGTTTAACACTCACACTTGTAAGAAAATTACGGAAGCACTAGAATAGTAACGGCAAAAATAAGAACACAAGAAAGAGATACAGCTTAAAAGTTAACCTTCATTACTTCCCTCAAGGTATATAAAGGAATACTCTCCCAATCTCTGTATCTCACAACACTCTCTTCTTGATTCTGAAACCAAGGCCCAGATGAACTATTTGTAGGCACCTCTAGATGACTAAGTTAAAATCCTACTAGAACTCTACTAGTTAAGATCACAATCTTATCCTATCTTATCCTTATCAGATTACATCAAACTAACTAATAGATGACATCCTCATACAATTAAGCAACATCACAACAACAAGATAAAAGATTACATTATCTAGGAATGATTATCTATATCCACAAAGATCTCCTCTATCTTCAGATGATTTTTCCACATGATCTTTATCTCTTAAAGCTGATGTTCATCCACTATGATCTTATCCACCACATCATCTAAGATCTCCTCATAATGGTGAGTCATCTAAGCCAATAGCAGACTAGTCCGTCCAATGCTTACCAATGCTAACTCCATTAGCTATGGTTTGTCCACTTGAGCACCCATTAAGTCCTTAATCCATCAAGAGCTTAGCCTTAGCCAAGTTAGCTCGTATAAAGTTCGAAACTCTCCTAAAACTTACACCATGCTTGATTTACTTGCTAAGTAACCTTGGAACTCTCGCATATTCCCATCATGCGTGTGATCCAACTAACCTTCTACCTGACATCTGTCTCAAGCCTTCTTTTGGTCTCGCAATCAAATCTTGCGTCTCATTAAAGATTTCTGCCAATGTGCAATATTACATGCCAACGCTTGATATTGCCCCTTTTCGTCCTTGCCTCCTAACAAGTCTTTGCCTTTTTCCGTTGTTCTGCGTGTTAAGCACTGGTCAAGGCTCGTCAATGCCCGTACGATCTTGCTATCATGACTTAGGGGTCTAACACTAGGCTTGGTGGTCTATAATTTATTAAGTGACGTTAATCTCTTAGGAACAGTCCCTATTGATCTTTTCCAGCAATATGGGTCATTGAGATTAGTTTCATTGCTTGGAATAACCTTACAAGCTAGATTCCTATTTTTATGAGCTCCTACCTAATTCTATTAGTTGTTCATTTTCCTTGTAATAAGGTACCTAGGGGGTTATCATCTGGGTTAATAAGGCAAATAACGAAATCAAAGATAGAGGGAGAAGAATGAAAAATAATCATAGAAATGGAGGGCAATGTAACAAGAAGATGAGTGTTTGGGTTTTAAGGATTTAACGGGTTAGCGTTAATGAATTCTACAGAAGGTGTCATGGTAATTTGAGGTGTGAAATCAAATCAACATTTTTTATTTTTAAATAATTAATATGTAAATTCCTAGAAAACAATATGAATGGTATATGACAAACCAACTGCCAAGTTGGTATATGAGAATATCTAGCATGCCACATGTTTTTCTTCCATAACAGAGGCATCATGTCTAACTAACAAAACGCGATGAAGAGACTCCTTTTGGGAAAGATTATTCTATTTTGTTAATGTTAGAGGATGAACTATACCAGATATAATGTTACGAGCCTTCTTAGACTTTTATTAAAACATTGGGAGCAAATTGTAATTTGTACCAGTTTAAATTAAATTGGACTTCATATTAAGATTAGATTTGGTGTCTAGCTCGAATATTACAATCAAATAGTTTAAAAAACAACAACATTTTGATAAAATTAAATTTAACATTAAAATCACTCTTCAAAAAATTTCTAAAACAAAATTGCATTAGATTCAGACCATATAACTCGAAATCGATCAAATTTTGGACTAAATTCTAATATGATGCAAGGTAATTTGTTATCAATTTTCAATCGGTACAAATAGCAGTTCTTGGTGATGCTGTTGGCGTCATGTTTGTCAGGGACTAGTTCTCTTTTCTATTTGTAATTTTTCTTTCCTTTGCACCAGAAAAAAACAAATAGCATTGGTATAATTATCGTTACTCCCTTCTTTCTTTTTTGGACAAATATTTTCCATATATTTTTCTAGATTAAAGGATAGCAAACTATTCCTCTTTTAAAAGAGATTTTGAAATAAAGTCTCTACAATTGGAAATGGGCGTTAGTATCATTGAATCACATCATTTAATGATATAAGAGAATCATATTTTAAATAAAAATCAAAATTTGAAATTTAGAGTTATTTTTATCAAGAAAATTTTGGTTTAATTTAGTCTTATTTCAAAAAGGAATATTTCTTATTAATATTAAAAATTGAAGTGGAGAAAAACCATACTAAAAATACAAATATTATATATCCTTTGCTTTTCATTTTATTTTTCATACAAGCGGAAGTCATATCCTTAATCTAAACTTGTCATATACGTGTGGTGAAACTCAAGGTTGCAAAAAGTTGACGGGGAGAACAAGTGCCCTTGAGTAATAGTTATGTTTCCTATATGGACTTCTTCTTCATATGTTTAAATTTATTAGTGAAATAAAATTTCCTAGGAAATTAGGGCAAGATTTGCTTGCAACGGAATAATTATAAAACCTTTTTGTACAATTTCTTAGAAGTTAAAATTACTTAAATTCTATAAAATGATTAATACATAAAATATAATTAAGTATAAATCTTAATTTGTACATTATTGTGAAACCTAATATTTTTCTTATCATTTCCCTTGAACTATTTCTGAAATTAGTTTATCTCAAACACTAAAATCATATAAGTTTCTGTCGCTTAATGGTATAACCTTTGTATGACTCGTTCGGCCCATCATGTGTTAAACTCCTATGCAAACACAATAATCTACGTAAACCTAACATCCACAGCGTATATAAGGTATAATTCTGCCATAATTCAGGTATGACAATACAACCCTACTGTTCTCTGATTACAGCGGCAAAACCCTACCAAAATACTAACTTCAGCGTCGGAGGGGCCTCCCGGGACACAACCCCCGACGTGCCTTTATCTGTTTTGCAGGTATCGCATAATCAGAATTGCACAGGTCATGGATCAAAACGACGACAATCCGATTCAGCAGAATCCGGCTGAACCAGTATCCACGTAACATGTTGAGGGAGCTCTACAACTATTATAAAGAGAATTAGATAAGGAGTGCTAATTCTAGACATTTTAGTAATTTCATTGAAATAAAATTCTAATTTCAATTAGGAATTACAATTAATTATAATTAAATATCGATTTTGCCTAAAAGACCCAATATCTTATGTTAATTCTTTTTTATTAAATAAAACATTTAATTATAATGATTTTCAAAATTTACTATCACGTCCAACTCGAATAAAATACCTTTTCTCTCTTCAATCCATTCTTTGTATATAACCCATTAGGTTCGCAAACATTTTGGCATTAGATTTAAATTATAACCTTAAATCATATTCATCATTGGATAAATTAAACTCTTTTAATTTATCTTTAGTTATCTAATTAAATAATTTACATACATATATCAAGATTGACATTTAGTAACAAAAATTTAAGAATGTTAAAGTGATTTTGAATAAACATTATGTGCATGATTTTTCATATCATTCAAATTTTTTTATCATACAATGTTTCAATTATTAGACATAAAACATGAAATTAATGTCTATTATATTTAAGTCCAATCATGTTAGTTCTCCACCATTTGTGATTGATTCAATTAATGACATTTTAAAACTATTTTACAAAATGTCATTCTACCTTGGCAAAAGATTTCTTGAATCAACACTAATCAAGAACAGTGAATCATTCTTTCTAATTATTTTACGGTAATGAATCCTATATTGATCACTCAACTATCTCTATATAGTTCATGCTATATCCAATGACTATTGACTGAGCTACCAATGACTAGAAGGTAATAAGTAGTATTCAAATATAGCAATCTCTATGTAAGATACTTTGGTGATATCCAGTCGAAGGATTACTTATCCAATAATCACATTGAGAATTTTTATAGAAAAAAGTAATGTTCTAAATGGATTTCTAATATAAAGTCATATTAATGAACTTATTATTTAACAAGTAACTGTAAGGTTTTTTAAATATCTTTATAATTTAGTTTATGAGATTGTCTACATCCCTCGTAAGGAAGAAATGTAATGTGTACTATTTTTTTTTACACTTTATTAATATCTTGTCTTAATAGACCAATGATTAGAAACAATTTAGGGATAATACATAAATATAATATAAATCTCATAGTTTTAATCTCATTATAATTTCATCTTAAATGCAAATTTATCATATGAATTTTAGCATATGCATCAAAATATGTATAAGATAAAGAATTTCTTTAAATTATTTTGTCACTAAACTATAACTAACTGATTTTCTATAAGGTATAACCCTATGTAGTGGTATAGTGAGAGAATTCTACGAAATTCTTTATAGCAAGACTTGTATAATAATTCTTATAACTTTCATCTTAATTATCATTATAATTAAAAGAAATTTCCTAACTTGAATCTTTAATGAGACCTTAACTCCCTTTTTCATGCCCAATAGCTATAATCTTCTATAGTACATTACTTTTTTTTGGTAAATCAGAAAAATAAATAAATGAACAAAATATTTACAATGAGTTCACAGACTATGCTACAGAAGGCACAACCAGCTAAAATTAGCAACTAGTCGCAGGGCAGACCAAGATAATCTTAGGAACACTGTAGCTAAGGAAGAAGCAATCCAATACCTATTCAACAGCATAAACACCAAAAACTCAGCCAAATAAAACCCAAGCATCTATAATCCAAGTAGAGAGCCTAACTAAGAGATTCCAAACCTATAATAAGCAAACCAAGGAGAAACTGAAGAGAAAAGAACAACCGTGGCCCCAAAATGGCCAGGGAGAAAGCTGCCGCCAAGAAGTAACTGTGCTGCACCTCCAAAGGTAGGCTTGACAACATGGTCTATCCAATGAGAACCTCGAAAGCTGTGACCTGGAATAGACTGAGTAATTAACCTATAAAATAAGCAAAGAACTAATCTAAAATTACCTCCTCTCGGTGTGTAGGTTAAGAAGTTCCCTAATGTGGGAGATTACTCCGAAAAGCACTCTCTCCTCAGCCATGGCTTCATTCTATAGTACATTACTTTCCAAACAATGCAATAAAATTTACCGAGTTTATTAAATAAATTATTGATCTAATTAATCATTTCCACTATATGAAAAATGTATTTAGCTTGATTAGCACTGAATGCTACATTTGAACATCTTTAATTTCAAAATAATAATATTCTATAAGTAAAATATACCTTAATTAGGATTTACTTTTAAAGCTAATATCTAAATAATTTTGAACTTAAATATAAATTCATATATATAATAACAAATATCTCTATCAGATATCATAAATACTAAAAACTTTTAGTACATTTTCTATGTAATTGGACTTAGAATAAGTAAACAAATTTCATATATATCTTTGTAGATCTAATTCATATAATTAATTCGCTACATTTTCATATAAAATATGAATTGTTCTTCGACTATTATATTTGTCAACATTTGAAAAAACAAATTGTTGTTTTCTATGAGAGTACATGCATTAACTAAGCATCACATCCCAAATCATTAACTTGGACTCATTTAAAGTCGTACCATTTCATATCTAATATGAAATATTGCTAATTGAATTAATTAGAACTACTAACGATAAGTTGTAGAATTAAGCATAGTGATAAAAGAAGCAAATATTGCATCATACAATATCTCATATTGTATATACCTCCTTACATAAATCCAAACTGTTATGGAATTTATTTGTAGAGTTTTATTAATAGAGAATGTCATTCTCTGTAGATAACCAAAAACCTTAAATCTCATCAAAGAGTTTCAACATTTTTAATGCTTAATATCTACTTAATTTAAATAATTTGAACTTTTTAAAAAATTTAAATCATTGTTTCATTTAATAAATATGACTATATCACATAAAGTCTTCAGTAAATCTAATAAAAAAAAGTATTATCCTTTTACAAGTTTTTATTACATCCAGCACATCATAATATAAGATTTAACAATTCATTACGATCACCATCCTTTCAGCAAATGTTGATTTAGTTATTCTTCAACTTAATAAGTTTCATATGATTCATAATCAAAAGGATAGATATATCCTTATATGTAAATTTATGATTCTTATGTTATTGAATTAACCAACACGACATAAATGGATACTCTCAGTTATCCAACTTTGTATTCTTGCAACATATGCTAAACATAAGTCTCCCTATCTCCAACATGTTTATTAAATCAAAGGCTTTTTGAATATCAATCTTTATGAAATAGTTTTTAGTCTATTCTTTTTATGATATTCTTTATGCAAATCAATTGGAGAGCACCTCACATCTATTTGTCAAATTTAATTACACCAATGGTGTATGGGAAACAATTCTGTATAGATGTAACATCAACAATCCTCTTGAGGAATCGTAATAAATCATTAGTTGGAGTTTGAATTTATAGCATGTTAAAAGAGATTACAAATGGTGTTATTGCATTGTCTTATCTTATTTGGTACTGCATATTTGGGATGAAAGTAATAGGTGCATCTTCTACAAAAGGAAAGAAGCTATAAACAATTCTTCAAAGAGTCATATAACACCTTTTTTTAATAAGCTATCTTTAGAATATACATGTATTAACAATTAGAGTAGCAACTAGTTTTATGTTTTTGCATCATTTATGGATGCTTAAATAGCTTAACATATTACTTTGTTTTTTAAACTCTCTTCTTGAGAGTACATGTATATCAAACTTGTTCTTAGACTTTAATAGCTTCATTCAAGTCCATTTTCCAAATTAAAAAAAAAACTCTTGAGCTAGCAGGACATTGTCCTTAATATTCCTTCATATTATGAAAGCTTCTTAAAAAGTATTGATTATTGTAGTTAGGAATTCTTTGAATCTATTAGCTAGTAACTTAGAAATGAATTTTAAAACCAAATTGTAGCAAAATATAAGTTTGTATTCACCTAACTTACTTGAATTTGGAGTTTTATGAAATAAGAACAAGGTGATGTAAGTTTTACTTAACTCCTTCAATATAATCCATTGGTGAAAAATTCCATTATACCTTTTTTAGTTAATCCTTTATAAGGCTTTAGGTTTTTTGGAAGAAGAAACCATTGAATCCGTCTATTATGCTTGATCCTTATTGATTGTATTATTAATGAAAGTTCTTAAGAATATGCATAAAAGAATAAGAGTTAGTGAATTCCCCTAGGGATTTTTGGAAATAATCATGTACCTTGATTAGTAAGTCCCCTAATTTTGCAACATTAGATATAAGTAACCATTTATGCTCTTAAAATATTGTTCCCAATATGTCCCTTATTTTATGAATTAGACTTAAACAATTTTCTAGTTAGGTCTCTTATTTATTTTATTTATTTTTATATTATACTTATTCTTTCTCTGGTCATCCACTTATATTAAGTAATTTGTATATCAATAATAATATGTTATTTCTATGAAAATATAACTTATGGTGGAATTCACAATAAAAAATTAATCTGTTATCGATGACCTATAGGTGAATTTGCAGGTGAATATCTTAGTGAATATGCTGATCTGTAGATGAGTCTACTGGACATTCCTCATTATGAACAATGTAGTTACTTCTCGATGTTTCCCTTTGCCATCCTCCTTCTTAGCTTCTTCTTACTTATTTCGTTCAAGCAATACTTGCTTAACTCTTCTTCTTACTTCCCTTTTCACCTATACATATCTTTCTTACCTCTTTCTACTTGCTTGCTGCATTGTTTCTCCACCTGTTCTCTTTCTTCTTAAACTATCTTTTTTTGTTAGTCACTACTTATATCCATCAGTTTTTAAAGTTTCCTACTAATTTTTTAAACTTTTCCTTCCAGCATTTGGCTCATTTCACTGCTTCTTCAACCCATACATCCTCTTCACCATAATCCCCACCCTTTCCCATAATCATAGCCCCTACTTCCTCCTTAGACCCTTTTGTTTCTTTGGCCCCACTGCAGACACAACCCCACTTAAATGCTCTTGGGTTCAGGTTGTTGGCAACTATATTCCTAAAGCTAAATTGTCTTTTTGCCCCCTAACCCCACTTTAAATCGCTAGGTTATATCTCCACTTATCTCTATCCTTTAGGAAGGAGTTCAAAATGGCAGTCCACCTTAGTTGGATTCTTTTTTGATAAGAGAGTTCCTTTTCTTGCTATGAAATATTGGTCTAACAATAACTAGCAATATTATGGTCTCCTTAATATAATCCTAAATAATGATGACATTTTCTTCTTCAAATTTAACTCACCTGAGTATGTTTTAGAAGTAATCAAAGTTGGTCTTTGGCATTTTTCAAACAAACCATTTCTCATTCAACCTTAGAATCCAGGAGTGAAATTTGAGGAGATCAAATCAAGCAACATACCATTATGGATTTGTATCCATGATATTCCCTTAAAATACTGGTGAGTTACTTAGCTAGCTCTATAGAAAAACCATTATGCCTTGATCAAGAAAATGCTGAAATAAAGAGTATCTGAGAAAGCTTCAATCATGAATTCAATGACAACCTAAAGTTGGGAGAGGATGAGGTTAAAATATCGCATGCTTGGAAACCTCCTAACTTGAAACTTAAGGTGAATTAGAAGCCAAAAGGAAGAAAATTCAAAATAGGAAGCTATTAGGAACTTATGCAAGAAGAAGAATACCTAGAGCAAGTGGTTGAAACACCTTTTCCTATACTCCAAAATTATATCCTTATGATGGATAATTCACTAATAGGGATTACTGATGCTATCTCCTCAAAGTAGAAATATGAGAACTTATCGGAAGAGATTGTTGATCTTACTAATGACTTGATAATCACAATCAATATTGATTTGTGAACTTGCTAGTAGAGATTGTTGATCCTACTGATGACTTGATAATGACAATCAATACTTCACTAAGCACTGCCAATCCAGATGTTTGTAAGCCCAACAAATTGTATCAAGATCCAAATCATACTATAACTGCCACAATCTCCTATGGCATAGTAAACTCCACCGTAACCTCCTCTAATAAAGACATAGCTAATATATAGATATTTCAAGTAATCACTAGAAGCAAATCAGGTAGAAAGAACAATCTTCCTTCTTTTGCCAAAAATCCATGACCGTTTTTAGATGGAAGATAAACGGTTGGATTCTCCCTCCAAGAAACGAACCAGTAGATTTTTTTTCTGAGAATAAACTCACTCTGTTGGGAATTTTAGAAATCAATTTGAAAAAAAAATCATTGCAGTGTTCTAGCTATGCTTCCTAAATGATAAAAAGCAATCTCCGATCAAAAATCACATCCAAATGGGAGAATCTTAATCCTTTATAACAATGAAAAATTGAGCTCTATTTTATTTTCTATGATCAAATGATTCATTTGAAAGTAAAGTTCTTATGCTTGAATATCAGCTTGATATTTCCATCATCTATGTTTTGAATCACACCTATCAAAGGGTTTCCACATGGAAAAACTCACTGAAATATACCAAGGAATTAACACTCCATGGTTACTAGGAGACTTCAATTCTACAATTCATCTTGATGGGGCAGATGACTGTCATTCTAATAAACCTTTATTTAAAGACATGAAGAATTGTCTAAATACCATTGAAGTAGCAAATATACCAATTTGTGGTGATTTCTATACTTGGAGTAATAAACAAAAGGATACCACTTTTTGAGGAAAAAATTGGACAGATGCCTCTTTAATTACTCACAGATACAACATTTTTTGAATTCTTATGCTTACTTCCAAGCCCTAGCATTTCTGACCATTCTCCTATTATTATTCATTCAAATTTAATGCAGGCTCACATTATATGTTCATTTAGATTTAACAACTATCTAATGAAAATTCCAAGTGTCAAAGAAGTAGTGAAGAAAGGAGTCAGTTTCTAGTTTAATGGCACTAAACATTTTCAATGCTCTAAGAAACTTAGTTGTGTTCATGAAGAAATCAAGAATTTTAAAAAAGAAAATGTTGGAAATCTACATCACGTCTTGAATTGCAAAAGCAAGTCTTAAAAAAGCTTAGAATGATCTGTATATTGATCCTAACAACACCTCTTTTTAAGATGCTTAAAAGCAAGCTTTATCTAACTTCGTTCAGGCTATAGATTTTGATCACTCATTATGGAAGTAGAGATCTAGGGTTAAATGTTGCAAAATGGAGATAGATAACACCTCCTTCTTCCAAAGAGATGCATTGATAAGAAAGGATTGTAATAAAATAGTAACATTGGAATTTAATGGCTCGTTAATTCACACTCAATCCAAATTTAGATGCTAAGAATTATTTCACTCAATTGCTTGGAACTAGCTCATTAGCTTTATCCTCACCTAGAATCTTTGAACAAATTGTATAACATAAACTAAATGCAAGTGAAGTGGAAGCTCTCTTTCGTCCCCTATCTCAATAACTAAGATTGAAGAAGCCATCAAATCCCTAGCTTAATGCAAGACTTCTGGTCTTGATGACTCTAATAGTTTGTTTTTCACATAAAACTATAGCATTATTAGGAATATAGTGATTCAAGTAGTTAACATTTTTTCAATAACAAAAACAGCTAAACAAGACATTCACCCTTTTTATTCCCAAGTGTAAGGATCATACGTCCCTAAGAGATTTCAGGCCTATCTATTGTTGTTCCTTCATGTATAAAATCATCCACAAGGTAATTGCTGAAAGGCTAAAAAACCATACTTCCTGGTTTAATTGATTCCACACAATGTGCATACATTCCAAAGAGACTATAGCTATAGCAAAAGATGTTCCTTAGGTACACATTGGTACTCAATTTTTTTGACAATCAAATGACATAAAAATAGCAAGCTATTAGTTTATGCCACAAAATCAAATGAAATAAGGACTTTAATAAATATTTAGTTTCTTCCATTATTTTATTCAAAATAATAATCCTTATTATTTAATTAAGAATTATGAAATAATTTCCTAGTGAGCTGAGATCCTATTTAAACCTAGATGATCTTGAGTTTGCAATAAACTAGCTAATTTTAAATGAGGTAGATAACAAGTTTATTAATCACATTTTTTATGGCTCTTAGATCCATTAGATGACAACTCTTTGCTAAAGTATATCTTATATATTATTCCTAAACCTACCTTTAAATTTATGTGATCATGAGTTTATTTATCCAAATCATACAAATTTAGTTCAGTAGAAGTCACTAATTTAAGATAAAACATATTCTGGTTGACGTCTTGAGTTTGCTTGACGAGCTTTACAATAAACATAAGTCCTATTTTACTCCTAAATAATAGAAAGCAACTATCACATTCTTAACGTATACTTAATATATAATTAAGGGATTTAAAATTTTAAAAATTTAGGTGTCATTAGAGTTAATATAATCTTATTATATTAATTATTTTAAAATCAAATTATTAAAGAAAATCTTTTAAAACCTTTGATTGATTCTAGTTATTAATTTGATAACTAATTTAATTTAATAGTTCAACTTTTGAAAAACTAAGAATGTTATTTTTCAGGAGTCAAAAAAACATACATAGGAGGCCAGTATATTTAATTTTCTAGAAAACCTAATTCAAATGAATTGATCAAAATTTAAAATAGAACCTAATTAAACATACCCTAATCTAAATTTGGTAAATATGTAAAGAAGGCAAACCATACAAGATAATATAAAAAATAACCATACAAGATAATATTAAAAATATATACAACTTTTGCATCAATATATATTTTAAGCCTTAACGTTATTTAATCAATAACGATATCAATAAAGCAAATTTTATAGTTTTTATTGGATTTCAATAATTGAGTAACTTGAAAAACATAAATCATAAAATGGTAACTGAAGAAATTGTTAAGTTACACATTCTCAATGAGCTACAAGTCCAAGATATATGATCATATATCTTACTTACCCGATTGTCTCCACACAGGCATGTACATCAAAGGGGTGGTCCAAACATCTTTAAGTTTGTACATGTTTTTAGTGAGTTACACGTTCCCATATATGGTCAAGTGAGTCACATCGACTTTAATTCTTCCATTCATTGTCCCATGTTCACCCTAGCTCATGTTCTGTTTTCCTCTACGAAGGCAAATAAGATTGAACATTAAGGAAATGACACCAAGGATTTAAATTTAACTAATTTTTGTTCTTGTTCCTCCAACTTGGACCTAATCTGAAATATGAACCAAAATAAGTATCTTAGGCACAATATGACATTAATCACCAAGCATTAGGAGTAAATATATAATTAATCAAGCACATATCACCTAACTTAACTTCTTAGTCATTCCTTGGTTATAAAAAGCATATCTGGAGCTTTTTGGTGAGCCCCTTTCCAGATGTTTATCCTATATAGAAAGTGGGGAAAAAATAAAAATGATAATAGTCTTTCTCTCTTGTCTCCCTCTTTCTTTCTCTTCTTCTTCCCATTTCTTTCTCTTCATATTCTCAAACATAGTTTAAATTTGTTTGAACATTTAAGGACTTAAATTTTGTCTCAAATAAATAGTGAAATGCATCTTTAATATGCATTTGGACTATATCTCTCATGCTCATACCATAACCACTATGGACAACTAATTACCACTTGTCTTCTAATGGATAAAATCGTCAAGATCTTTAATCTTTGACAGGATCCCATGTTTTGTTGATCATCCAGATTTAAGTTTAGAAGAAGACTTTCGCATTTAACAAAAAATAAATTCTCCCCCTTAGGGATGCTAAGCAAATGACCATATTTTTTTAGTAGATACCGGGAAAAAATTAAAGATGTTGAACTTGAAGTTCTTCTAGAAGAAGTAACCAATATTATAGCACATTGAGCTGCAAATTACATGACTTCAATATCAATAAGTGCATTCTCATACCTAGAGTAAATGGATAATAAACCACATGAAAGGAACAACTTTATTATTTGTTTCATTCAATTATAATAATATCGGATATAAAAGAAAAATGTGCAATATAGGAAACTAGTAACAATCTTTTTTTAAAAAAAATTAAAATTTCGTCACAATATCTTGATAAGATGCAAATTAAATTGGATTGAATAACTAGAGCTATAGGAAAATTCAATAATCCTACTTTGTAGAGAGAGCATATTAACAACAAAATAGAAAAGAAGAAGAAGAGCATATTCAACATATATATATATATATTCTAAGAGCAGTATATAGTTAATTGTTATAAACCTTCATCACTAGTAATTATACAATTAATTATGACTTTTGGCAATAACCAAAATAGTAACTTGGTTGGTGATATGAAGTCCCTACATGCATCCATCAAATACAATATAGCAGATAACTTAGCTTCACTAAGTGATACAAAGGTAACCTTGGAGACTCGAACTTTCACCCGAAGTTTCTCGCTCACATCCTTTGCACGACAATCTCACTTAGATCCGTTATAGTAAGACTCAGCCTTTCCTAACCCTCGATGTGTTTATCTCGCACACACTCGAAGAAACAATGTGGAAGCAACAAAAATAAAGGCAACAAGGAAACACAGAGATACGGTCAAAAAACCAACTTTATATACTTTCCCTTAAAAGAATACAAAGAATGCTCTCTCTGAAAACTCACTCCCTCTGAATGAATGTGAAGAGTAAAGCTCGAATGAGCTATATATAGGCATCCTAGCTTAGAGTAACAGATTCCCACTAAATCTGAACTATCTAAGATCATATCTATCCCTATCAGATAAGATCTCATAAACAAATTGGATGACACCCCCATCCAAGTAGGACTCTAACTGATAAGATAGAATCTAACAAGATAACATAAAGATAGAGTTTACATTTACGTAGAACACTATCTAGAACACTAACATGTTTATCCGCAAAGATCTCCACTATCTTCAGATGTTGATTTTTATTGTAACTCTAACTCCCAGTCATCGCCACATCATCCAAGATCTCCTCGTGATCTTTATCCGCTAATGATGCAATGTGACCTCGTCGAAGCCCATTAGCACACTGGCCAGACCCAATGCTTCCCAAACAAGTTCGTTAGTCATGGTCCATCCATCCGAGCATGGCTAAGTCCTTTGTCTGTCAAGTCCTAGCCTGAGTCGAGTCAATCTCCACAAGGTTCGATGCTCTACCGAAATTCATACTAAGTCTGATCTCACTCACCCACGTTTGCCTTAGTGTTTTCACCATAGCCTATCCTCACATAGGTCCATCAATGCACGTCCATGGATAAGTCTATCTTCTATGCTCTAGCTTATTCATGGTGTAGTATCGTTGCTTCATGACTAAGTACAAGTCACCAACCGAGTTAGCATAAAACCTCGCACAATTCACATACCTTTAACCTACCTTGTCGAAGTCAAGTGCTTAAGCGCATCATCACATTCGTATGCCTTCGCGCATTCTTGCAGGGTCTTACATGCATTTGCGCCTTCTCACGCACCCTCAGGTCTTGCATGACTTAGTTTGCCAACTTCAAGCGGCCTTACATCCGAATCTTACGTCTCGTCGAAGATTTCCACCAATGCGTGCCTACGCGTGCCCACACATATAGAATCTCGCCTACTCTCGAGATCTTCACTGATACTTCTAGCATCCCACACCTACTTCGCAAGTTCCTCAGGTTTTGCTCACCAACTCACAAGACTTTCCCTTGTTTCTTCGTCAGCACGCCTTTTTTATGCCGACTTGTGTGCTAAGCATTAGGCAAGGCTTGCCAACACTCGCATGATACCGCAGTGTGGACTTAGGGGTCGAACAAATCACCCCCACTAGAAGAATTTGACGCCCTCGTCGAAATAAACTGTGAGCACTCCTCCACGAGCGGTTTCCTCGAAGACTCCTTAGTCAGCTTTTGAAGACGGTAGCATGTCTTACCCACGTACATTTTTCCAATCCACTGGGGTTGTCTTTGCTTCCACTTGGACGCGCCTTTTGAGGCTCACCACGCCCGCTAAAGATATGTTGAGAAGAGCTCCATCCGCTGAGCTTTTCCTATCATCTTGATCCCTCGCGATCTTGGCAATGATATGCTTCTTACCCACCTTCTGTTTCAAGTTTTCTCGAGCATAATTCGGCTCCTTTTCAATGATCATAGCCGACATTTATGCTACCGGTGTCGTAATCTCTTTCGTCCCACCAATGAATCTACAACAATTAACAAAGAAGAAATTTTCACTATGCATAACCATCATACCTCTCAAACTTGGGTACAACATTGTCTTTTTTGCCTTAAGGAAGTCGATCCCCAATATCATCTCAAAATCCTCAAGTGGTACGAGCATGCAATTCATCTTGGCATGCCAACTCCCTATGCTTATCGGGACGTTGTAAGCAGCTCCCATCACCACTTGTGCCTTACCCGCCAGGGCTTTTAACTTTGTCGGGGTCTTAGACACTCTAAGCCCCAACTTGCGCACCATCCTTTCTACCACCAAGGGATGTGATGCACCCGTACCCACCATCACAGTCACCTCTTTCCCATTAACCTGTATTTTCACATACATCAATTCATCATAAGGATTAGGTTCTTTACCAACCACATTCAACAAGACAATCGGATTCAGCGCCGCATTATCTGAAGATTCTCCCTCTTCTTCAGCTATCAGGGCGTTTAGCTTCTCCTTCCTCGGAAATTCACTTGCATAATGTGATCCACCGCATAGATAACAAGTAATCTTTCCCTTTCCAGAGGACGTCTCCCCACTCTCGGAACTACCATCTTGTTTGCTTTTCCCCTTAACCTCTCCCTTTTTGGAATCCTTCTTCTTTTTCCCCTCGATATTCTCCTGTTGAGCATGACCTTTGTCCTTCGTAGAATTAGAGGAGTTTACCTTAGTTTCTTTCATCGCACGAAAGTCCACCAAGGCATCAGCGACCGCGATTGCACTAACCACGTCCTTCACATTTTGCCTCCGCAACTCCATTTATGCCTATGGTTGTAACCTAAAAAAAAAGTTGAAGAGCTTGTCCTCGTCTGACATGTTTTCAATAACAAGTAATAGAGAACTAAAAGATTTCACATAATCTCTTATCGATCCGTCCTGCTTCAGATTCTTCAAGGCCTCCCTCGCAAGCCATGAAGTATTCATGGGAAGAAATTGATCCTTCAACTCCTTCTTTATGAGTTCCTACGTATTCACTGGAGTTCTACCCGTGTTGATCTCCGCAGAGGTCTTCATCCTCCGCAAGAGCTTGGCATCCCCATCCAAGTACATGGCTATTACATTGACCTTTTCAGCATCGGATACCCTAGCAACTGCAAAGTACTGCTCCATATTCCACAAAAAGTTCTCCAACACCTTGGCGTCCCACACACCTTTGAACACCCTAAGTTCACGTACCTTCAAAAAAGAAAGTTGTGGTGTTGAGCCTTCTCCTCGCTCAACATCTATCGTTGCAACGACACGCCTTAACACAATAATCTCAAACTGGGCCTCCTCTTATGCTTTCAACACATCCACCATTTGTTGTTGCAACTGTTGGATCCGCGCCTCCAACATCTCAAAACGAGTATTATGAGAAGTGACTTCTTCCTCCTCTTGAGGAATAGGTCCTACGAGTGCCTCCAACCTAGACATGTTCTGTCAAGTTGCCTACTGCCATTTCAAACTTTGGCTCTGATATCAGTTGATACAAAGGTAACCTTGGAGACTCGAACTTTCACCCAAAGTTTCTCACTCATACCCTTTGCACGACAATCTCACTTAGATCTGTTAAAGTAAGCCTCAGCCTTTTCCAACCCTCGAAGTGTTTACCTCGCACACACTCGAAAAAACAATGCGAAAGCAAAAAAAATATAGGCAATAAGGAAAACACAAAGATACGGTCAAAAGACCAACTTTATATACTTTCCCTCAAAAGAATACAAAGAATGCTTTCACTGAAAACTCACTCCCTCTGAATGAATGAGAAGAGCAAAGCTCGAATGAGCTATATATAGGCATCCTAGCTTAGAGTCACAGATTCCTACTAAATTTGAACTACCTAAGATCATGTTTATCCCTATCAGATAAGATCTCATAAACCAATTGGATGACACCCCCATCTAAATAGGACTCTAACTGATAAGATAGAATCTAACAAGATAACATAAAGATAGAGTTTACATCATCCTTATCAAGGAAGATCTCCACTATCTTCAGATGTTGAGTTTACTGTAACTCTAACTCCTAGTCATCGCCACATCATCCAAGATCTTCTCATGATCTCTATCCGCTGATGATTCAATGTGATCACGCCGAAGCCCATTAGCACACTAGCTTGATCCAATGCTTCCCACAACAAGTTCATTAGTCGTGGTCCATCCATCTGAGTGTGGCTAAGTCCTTTGTCCGTCAAATCCTAGCCTGAGTCGAGTCAATCTCCACAAGGTCCGATGCTCTACCAAAATTCGTACCAAGTCCGATCTCACTTACCCACATTTGCCTTAGTGTTTTCACCATAGCCTATCCGCACATAGTTCCATCAATGCACGTCCATAGATAAGTCCATCTTCTATGATCCAGCTCATTCATGGTGCAGTCTCGTTGCTTCATGACTAAGTACAAGTCACCAATCGAGTTAGCATAAAACCTCGCACAGTTCACATACCTTCGATCTGCCTCTCCGAAGTCAAGTGCTTAAGTGCCTCGTCGCGCTCGTATGCCTTCGCGCATTCTCGCGGGGTCTTATATGCATTTGCACCTTCTCGCCCACCCTCGGGTCTCGCATGACTTAGTTTGTCAACTCCGCGCGACCTTACATTCGAATTTTACGTCTCCTCGAAGATTTCCGCCAATGCACGCCTACGCATGCCCACACGTATCGAATCTCGCCTACTCTTGAGATCTTTGTCGATACTTCCAGCGTCCCTCGCCTACTTCGCAAGTTCCTCGGGTTTTGCTCGCCAACTTGCAAGACTTTGCCTTGTTTCCTCGTCAATATGCCTTTTTCATGCCTTGCGTGCCAAGCATTGGTCAAGGCTCGCCAACACTTGCACGATCCCGCAGTGTGGACTTAGGGGCCTAACACTAAGCTTCCACCTTATATTGCCTCTAACATCAACCATAACAAAAGGACGACTAAATTGGCCAATCTTAGCAGGATTCTTTTTAGCCTCCTCAACAAGTTACATAACAACTCTAATTAACAAAATTGTAATGGTCATTTTTTCCATAAAACATAATCTCTTTAGAGCTTTTCCAATCAAGACAATATCTCCACTATGCATTATTTTGGTCCTATATAACAGTTTATAACCTTTTATTATAGTTTTAAGTTAATATGTGTTAAAATGGTGACATATTATCAAAACGATTTCGTTTTGGTTGAAACGGATAAAATGGTACAAAAGAACTGAACCGATCAGCTGGAGTTGCTTCCTTAGTTAGAACCAAGCTACGTATCTCATGTCGATTAATGACCTTCTCTATTAAAGTGGCATGCCCCGCTAGGAAGCACCCAACCCCAGGGAAAGTGTGCATATCGGATTGTAATGTCTTTGGGTCAATCTAAGGACGCTGGCGACCTACAGGTAGCCACGACGCCCGAGCGGCCGAAACCGGCTGTTCCCCCTCGGCCGCTTGCTCTGGGGACGGCAACTGGGTCGACAGCGCTTGTGGAATACACGGCTCCGGCGTTCAAGGAAGAGGATGAGGACCTGGAGCTGAAGCTCCGACGAATCATCGAGAACGTCCCTGTTAGGGTTAGCAACACCTCCGGTAGTTCTGCTGGTGCCGGCTCCGGCGACTTCCACCAGGTAAATTTTCTGTTTCTTAACTTAAAACCCTAAGCGTGATTTTAATGTGATTAAAGTTATGATCTGCAATTAACTAAAAGGTGCTTCTTTTATTGTCAGAAGTTAAACCTTAATGTGTTTGGTTGAATCAATTGTATATCTCGCCTCTTTGTTGGTTGAATTTTAGATAGGGCAAATTGTCAACCTAAGTAGCTATACATGGTGCTTTTATCCCCGAATTTACTAACCTTGTTTCAATTATGGAATAGAGTTTATCATAAATCTCAACTACCAGTAAGCTCAGTGAGCGCACAACTAATTATACATAGTAGCGACTAACGTATTGCAGTAGCTGATAGTGGGGTTTTTATCGATCTACATACTTTAGCTTTGAACGAGAATTAGATTCTACCACGATTAGGATGAGGCTTTCTAATTCCTTCAAGTTGTTAATATGTCTTTTAATATTCCCCAGATTGGTCAAAGGATCTATTTCAGGTGCCTACTAGATAACTTAGTCACGCTTTCCCATAGTTGCAATAGAATCCAACTTACTAGTGAATATTGACAAGTTGTTAAGAGACATACATGCAAGTTCAAGCGTGCTGTTTGTTGCTGTTATGCTTGCTGATTTCAGGACTTCAGGACTATGCAAAAACAAGGAAGCAGAAGATTCAACTTGGGTTGGACTGTAGTTGTGTAACAGAAGTTGTTTGTAATCATTGAAGCATTAAGTTTTGTAGTTTAGTTTTTCTGTGAGCTTGATGTTTGTACGGTGGGAGAGCTAGTTAGTGTGGTTAGTGGCATTTTAGTGAATAAGTTGAACTTTTTTTTCTATTAAAAAAAGAGAGAGCAGAGTATTGTTTTAGTTTACAACTGAACATCCTAAATAAAAGAAACTCCTTTGTGCATCAGTGGAGGAGCTTCTCAGGAGAATTCAGTTCAGAAGTCTTGTTTGATCACTTCTTTGATGCATGATTAGTTTAATCAAGAAAGTGTTTTCTATGAATGACACAAACAACAATTATAATTTGTTGTGCTTATATTTTTATGACATGTAAATTTTTTGCTGCATGGTGAAGCTCGAAAACCAATTCTTTGTTTGTATGTGTGGATACCTTCAAATGATTATTAGAAATATTTAATTCATTTTTATAACTTTGATTTCCTGCAGTATCGACAAATGAGGCGGAAAGAGCAAGACCGACTTGCAAGAATGGATGCTGACTACCAGAAAAGAAAACAACTGGCTGAATTCAATATGAGAAGGGAGGAGAGAATTAAAGCCGCGGAGGAACGAACAGCTAAAAAGCGTTTGAAACGCCAAAAGAAAAAGCAAAGGAAAAAGGATAAGAAGATGAAACCGAATGCCAATGCAGAACAAAATCAGAAAGGAGAATCATCAGATGATGAGGTGGACTCTGATGAAGACGAGGAAACAGCAAAGTCATAGGACTTTGAAAATAGATATCCTTGATATCAACTAAGGAAATTAGCAATGTGATAGGCATCTGAGTTAGCTTTTTAGATTAAGTGTGCCTATAGAACATCTTCAGACTGGTACTCAAAATTTACCGATGATGTATTGTGAGAGGTCAGATATGTATACTTTTTGTGAACTCTGTTTCCGCTTGTGTCAGGCATAGGAGAATGATTTTGATGTTAATGTCAACATGCGAAATTACATGGTGAAGCTCTTCTCATGAAAAGTTCGAAAAGTCTGATCCATCACCTGCTTTGATTTTGAAATTTTCAGTCACGTCTTTGGATAATGATACTTTAGTTCTTTAGAGACAGGGTGCAGTTAGGGTAGAGTCAACAGAGTGGAAGCTTGGGAAGAAAGCTTCAATTTTTACACTTCAGGGTGTTTCATGTGCATTCTCATGAGAACATGTCATCAAAATTTAGCCACATTTGGGTGGCGAACCAATTCAGGTAGGAACTTAGGATTAACTTTGAAGGGGCCAAGCTAATTGTTTTTATCGACTTATCATCTTCCTGATCTTAGGGATAATGTTGTTTTGTTGACAATGTATAAAGATCGCACATTCACCAGTTGTAACGTTACCACAAAGCAGAGTGATTTAGAATAGGTTTTCAACAATAGTTGCAGAAGATTGAATATAATCTGCCAACAAGATAGCTATGGGAAGCATGTATCCAATTCAATAGTACTCTTTACTTTCTGTGAAGTGATATATTCGTGCAGATATTCCATCTTCTCTATTGTACTTCTCAATACAGCAAAATTTCTTTCACGCCATGTCCAACTGTATTTGATATTGGTAGTGTGACAGAATTGTCTAGGCAACAAGACATTCTGGAGAGAACTGAACGGAAAACAGGAAAGCAACGAATTTGGTTATCTCAAACTCTCACACTGGCATGCGACACTTGGCTAAACTAAAAGATTCGAAGATTAAAGACCAAGTCTGCAATATCATTTGTCCAAAACAGATTATAAGAAATTGACCCAAATACTGTATGTCAATAAATTCGAAGAAATTGACCCAAATACTGTATATGCCCATCAATTCCAAATATATAGTCCACCAATGCTCTAAAAACTGAAAATCTTGATGAGCTGGAATTTATAAATTTAGTGAGGAAAGAATTCTCCGTACCTTGATCACATCAGTTAGTTCTCACCCTTTGGTTAAATGAAGGCATCTTAAGCTTAGTATTAATCAAGTTCTGAAAAAAATTCTTTTCAAAATCATAACATTTATATTGTTGAGCAAGTTTTACATGATAAAAAACTCTCAATACCGCAAGTATACAGGTCAAAATTTTTAGTAGAAAGGGTATCGTTCCCGCAAGGACTAGTAAACACCTAAACAATTTGAAAAGGACTTTGTTTAAAGTATTAAGAGTTGATTTGAATTAAAATAAATAAATAAAATTAAAACAAATAATAAAACAAAACAAATAAGCAGTGAAATAATTGAGCTGTCAACAAAATGGTAATTGATCCAAGTTGAAGAATTAGGAACTATCCTGTCTTTATTTTGTTTCTCTTAATCTTGTTGATTCAATTTTAGATCCAAGATACTCTAAAGTTTTGATTAACTCTCTCAAGATCTAATAAAGTAACCCTAATGAATTCGATTTTTAAAGAATTGTAATCTTTTAACTCATAAAACTACTCCTAAATTGTTCAATTATATTTGAAGTAATTCTATAGAAAATTAATTTCACAATTAAGATCTCTCTCAATAGTTCGTGAATCTGATATTTGTAGGTTTATTAAGTTACCAACTCTTGTTTCGCATCTTAACACTAATGACTTGATATCTCTCTCGATTTTTTACTAAGTATATGCATGACAATTATCACAAATATTCATCAATGTATTAAATTCATCAAGAAAAAAGGTTCACAAAATAATTTGAAAATAATCGCTAAATATGAATTTACCCATAATCATGTTATACATCATAGAAATCCAAATATTCATTCAAGACAATGAAATAAATAAAGGAAAAAGAATAAAAACTGATTAAAGTCTTGATCTGGAATGATGGAATTTCTTTGAAGCTCTCTTTGATCCTTCCTATTTAATTTGCTTTGATGTTGTCATTGCTGCATCTTTTGGTGTTTTTCATGTTCTTTTATAGTGCTTGAGGCTTTTAGGGTTGTGTCTAGCATTTTTCCGCTTTATTCGGTTTCAAAAATAGTCCCGAACACTCAAAACTTGAAAAACTCGCATTTGGAAACACCTATGCATGATCTTGCCCTGCATAATTCTTCCTTCTTTGTTACGATTGTGCATGGTGGCACGATCATGACAAAAAGCCATGCAATGTTGTTGATTTTTTCCATGCACGATCTTGCCTTCCTAAATGCATCCACAATCTTCTTCATTCTTCAATTTCCTATTTCCAAACACTTACACACACATCAAACATCTTTTGAAACATAAAATTAAGATAAAATTATTTCTTTAAGCCAAACAAACACTTAGAACACATCCAAACACTAATAATAATACAATTCTAAGCCTATACATACGATAATCATCTAAGAAATGCTTCAAAACACTCTTAAATACCTAGAAAAAAATCTACAGCTATCACACTTAAACCTTTGCTTGTCCTTAGGTAAAACTAAAAAAACAAACACAAACAAAACACATAACATTCTTGCAACATGTAATAATGATGCAATGAAATTAAATCTTAAGGAATTAACTTAACCGTAAACATCAATCACTCAAAATGTGCTAATATACCAACTTATTCCTTTCATATTTAAGTACTTTGATTTCAATATACATATTAATCAAAATATTAACACCCTATTTAGTAGGTTTATTTATTGTAATACCCTTTTCAGATTTCCTTTAAAGATAACCTAGTCTTTTTACGCGAAGGCAAACACCTTATCATGAATATCCCCCAGTTACTCAACTGGGTTATGTTTTTTTCTTTAGCTTAGTTGGAGTATCATTTTAAACTTTTGACGCGAAGACAAATATTTGGTCGTGAATGACCTTAATTACTCTATTATATCACAACTCTTAACTAGCTACTAACTCTATTCTTAACCCAATTTTCTTAAAAAGGGCCAGTGGAATAGGAATTTTATCTAATTCACTTTTTTTTAAATAACTTAGCCAACCACTTTTCTTCTTTGTCAATCATTCTCATGAAAGGGTACTAATAATATTAACCAATTCAATTCACTATAATTATACATGTGATACACTCATATTTTCATATATGTTTAGGACTTAATTCAAAGTCATTTATGTTCACTTTATGTTCATCTATTGCTGGTTTATCATGTTTTAGCATTATTCGAGGTTCGTTGATGTAAAATGTGTTAAGTCAAAATTGACTTTACGTATTGAAAGATTTTGATGACAAACAAAAAGAAGATAAAATGAAAAGCAGACGAAATACACATTAACGAAAATCAGACGAAGCAGAAAACAGACAAATGAAATTCAGACGAAACAGATTTCAGATGAAGAAGAATTTAGTTATTATGAAAAGCAGACGGAAGCTTTACGGAAAGATAGACGGAAGAAAAGCAGACGGAAGCTTTACGGAAAGATAGACAGAAGAAAAGCAGACGGAAGCTTTACGGAAAGATAGACAAAAGAAAGCAGACGAAAGCCTAGTAGAAAAGCAGACAGAAGCTTAGTACAAAAAGCAGACGGAAGCTTTACGTAAAGCAGACGAAGGCTATGCAGAGGAAAAGCAGACAAAGCAAAAAGCAGACGATACAATAATCAGACAAAAGAAGTCGGAAGTATCAGTCTTGAGGAAGTTACAGAGATCAACCGACTAACCGTTTCTTTAAAGATTCAAGAAGCAGTTATTCAAGAGGCAGTTGAAGACTCAACTATAAATAAGGAGTCAGAGTTGAAGATCAAATACTTTTTTGCGATACATTACACACGAAGAGATACATAGTCGTATACTGTCAAACTCAAGAGAGTATTGTGCAATCATTGTTAGAGCAATATCTTTGTAAACAAGCTCTATATACCTTTCTATTTTGAAAGTGATACAGATAGCTTGAGGAGGCTAAGCGTAAAAAAGTACCTACTGTAAAGAGACCTAAAGAGGCTCAGTGAAAGAATACTTGTAAACGTTTGGAGATAGTGAAATATCAGAAGGATTTCTGAGGACTGGACGTAGCCCACGGTTTGGGGTGAACCAGTATAAAAATACTGTGTCAAAATCTCTTAACTCTCTCTATTACATTACTACGATTTGGATTTCTTATATAAGCAAGTTTTCAAAGAATCTTTTACGAACGAAAGTTATAGTAAATCTGAACTGAACAAGTTTTGTTCAAAAGAAGGGTTTAACGAAAAAGATAACACAATTCAACCCCCCTTCTTGTGTGTTGATTATCATTGTACTAACGTGTGATTCACTTCAAAATGCATAAATGAAACAAATAGACTCGAATTGCACTGTTTTGAGTTTCTGGCAAACTTGATCTTTAGTCATTGTGGGTTTTTTTATCTTGAGATTGGTTTAGCAAAAAATTCTGAAATTTCATACTTAAATTCTTGACTCATTGATGATTTTTTTGGGACCAATTACAGATTTTTTGAGCTGGAATTCAGGAGAAATAAATTCCTGAAATTTGCGTTAGATTTTGGAGCGCCAGAATGACCTTTCAACGATGTTTCGATCATAACTTTTGACTCAGATGGAAAAATCCCATGATTTAAGGATCATATTGAAGCTAACTCAAATAAGAAGATATTAATAACATTTGAGCTCCTAAAGCATCACCGTTTAGTTTTTATACACTGTCAAAATTGACCCTGAAAAATTCATTCCAACCAGCCAAGTGATAGAGATATTAATAGGCTTTTATTTGATGCGTTAATTTGGGTCAATTATGTAGTGCTTAAGGGTAGATATTTGCTAAATTATTGTTTTTATATTTTATTTGAATGTAGAAGTTGTTATGAAAAAAAGAAGACAGCAGTAGATAAAAGCGCTGCGCAGTGCAGCGCTGTCACATGGGGGAGTCAAAAACAAAAAGAAGAGCTACCATTTTGTTCAAGCCCCCACTTCACGCCTCCAATGGATTCACGCCCGTAGACAACACTCACATAGAGGAAGCAATAGATAAATGGGAGACTGCTTTAAGAATCCATTATTAAATAGTGCACAAAGATTTTGGCAGAATTTAAATGAACAAACAAAGCAATCGATATATGCTGACCCCGATAACTTTATAACAAAAGTAGTCAAAACATTTAGATTAGAATTTCATGGTGAAGGTAAATATGTGAAGGACACTAACCAACACCTACTACCCACACATACAGTAGCTTTGAAGACTCCAATCACAATGCTTACCTTTATTCACGCTCACACATAAAAGACAAAGCAGCCTCCACTTTGCAGCTCACATTCCACTCACGGCAGCCTCCAGCTCCCATTCAGTCAATTAACAACACAAAAGTCTCCAATTACTAGCCAACACGCCATCGACTAAAACCTTAGACATAACTCCAGCCTCCATACATGCAAGTCTCGAATTTTCTCTCCAATCTTAGACATCATCAACATAGCCTCCACCCAAGAGCCATAGACATAAGCCTTGATTTTTCTTCTCCAATCTTCAACACTTACACACAACAACCAGCCTCTATGTTTCACGCAGAGCAAAAAAACCTCCAAAGCAAGAAAAAACGCTATCCATTCTTGACGCAAGTAGCCCACACATTTAGCCCTCCACCGAAACAACTCAACCATTTTTTTTAATCACCAAAGCCTCGTATGCACACATCATGCAGCAGCTTCATTTACTCCCATTCACGCCACACTTCATTTTCTTTCAAGCAACACATTCAAGCATCAATCGTGATTCCTCTCCAGCCTCCACTCATGTACAAGCCATATATTTTTCACTGCCATTCATGCAAACAACACTGTAATCTTCCATCCACTAGCCAACCAAAACAGCCACACAACATACGGCAGCATCTCTTCACCCACACCAGGCCACTCACGGACAACCATCCACTTGAAGCCTCCATTTTTTATTTCATGCACATCAATCTTCCACAACGCAAGCTCCAGCCAAAAAATTATTCAAGTAGCTAATTCCTCTCCAATCTTCCACATACATACATAGCCTCCACTGACGGCAGCAACTCTTCAATGATACCACTCCACAAGACACAACTCTCCACATAAAAAGCAATGTCTTCATGCAATCAGCCACGCAAGGAATTGGGAAAGCATTTTTATTTTGCTGCATATTTGGAGCTTTGTTCTTCTTTTATTTTTGATTCCTTCATGAGTTTGCCTAATTTTTATATTTGTGGACTACTTGATATGATAATTTGTGGCTAAAACCTTAATTTCTCTTAGGGATTTGATATTTTTGATGATGCTTTAATATTAAATTTTGCTAGAATCCATGACTCAATATTCAAATACTTGTTGATTTTTCCTTGGGTTTATTTGTTCTTCCTTTGGATTATTGAAAATTGCCTTGGTATAATTTCGCCTTTGGAAAAAGGGAGTTTTTGCTAGAAGATTGAAGGAAATTTCGACTAAGATTTTCTTGTGAGTTAGGAGACCCAAGAAACTTAGGAGGTAAAAATTGAAGGTTTGGGACTTAAGAAACTCTAGGAAGAACTTAAGTAAGGGATTACTAAGTGACATTTGGAGTAGATAGATTAATTCACCTTTGAGAAAAGGGGATTAATTACTCTTAAAATTTACCTACAAGGTTAGGATATTTCACTTGCGGAGGATAGCTAATTCAATATTAAGGTTGACAAAAATATCATTCCCTAAGAGAAAGTCCTTCCCTTTTGTCATTAAAACTTTTAATTAGTAAATTGTTACACTCTCTTCTTAATCAATTATTGCATAGATTTGTCATATTCATAGTTATTTTGGTTTCATTAAATTGTGTAGTTGTTTAGAAATTTTCTTGAGTTTTTAATAATTCGTTTCTTTGCTTTAATTTTTCAAAATTTCATCCAACCTTATTTCAAATACTGTTAGCTAGCATAGATTTAAATTTTCTCATAATCCTTGTAGACATGACTCGGTTCTTACCGATTTATTACTCATTTCGACAACCGTACACTTGCGGTTCACGAGCAACATGTATACGAACAATTTCCTAAAGTGAAAGAATAGATGTCATACCCTTATTAACATGCATATTCATCCCAAAGACACTTTAACATAAAATTAACATCTTAATTTACTTTGACTTTACAATTTAAGTGACCATGTTAAGAGCTAAACTAATTCCATTAAATTCATGTCATTGACACATTCACTCAAAGAAAACATCATGTGATAATATGTTCACACAATGCTAACTTAATAGAAAACTAACACAGAACAAATGCAAAATTCACACATACGACACGCTAATTCATAAAAGTCCCCATAATTAAACAGTACATTGTCCTCAATGTGAGAGAACCAACAACACATAAAAATAAATAAGAATAACGAAAGATTAGAGTAAGAAACATTTATGGAGATTAAGGTGGCGATGGCATGGGTGAAGGAATTTGAACACCTTGAATAGTGAAATACTTCAATATCTTCTTTCTGTTATATCAGTATTGACATTGATGGAACGTAAGCTCCTTTATTTGTGCCTCTATAGTGTTCATGCATTCCTCCATGAACTTGTTATCTTTTGACCCTAAGTTGAACACTTTCTCCTAGCCTTCCTTTTTGTGTTCCCCAGTTTCTTCACTAGATGAGACTTTAGTTTGTTGTGGTGTTAGTGCAGAATTGGAGCTCATCTATCCAATCCTATATTTCACTTATGATTTGGAACCAATATCCTGAAGTGCCATGTCATGGACCTCTAAGATCTCAGCTTGCATTAAATATGTATTGTTAAGCAACTCAAGAAAAATAACAGTTAGTCCATCAATAGATACACTATGATATTGAGCAAATGCAGTAACAAGAAAATCCATGTCAAGATGGCTACTTTTTCCACTAAGAGAAGTAGCTATTGTTTGAAAAATATGGGTTGAAGTATAAACTCAGATCTTATGATCCATGCACCAAAGTATGAATAATTCTTTTTTAGAACACTTATTACTTTGAGATTTTGCAAACATATTATGAAACATAAATTTATGTAATAACAAATGTTCAAGACTAAGAATAACATTATTATGTGAATTTCTCACGAAAAATCATCCAACCTTGGTAATTTCTTTCAATATTGTTCAGTATGAAAGTTATCATGTTTTTCAATAATTTATGATCAAATGAATCCACCAATTTTTTTCCATAATATGATAGTCCAAATTATAACACAATTGAAACCAAAGATTATCTAATTTTCGCAGATCAAGTTGAAAAGTAGGGTAAAAATTGAGGGTTAAATCCTTATTCACAACAAAATCAAAATGAATAAATTTTCCAATGAATTTTTGCACTCAAAGTCTTATTCTTTTCTTTCAAACCTAGATTTTTTAAGATATAGAAATCAAAATATTGTGATGTAGTAACAATTCTAGAGCAAAGGGTTTGGAATCTTATAGCTTTTTCTTCTAAATAGATTGGAAAAGGTGCTCCAAAATCTACAGTCCTATCACATGCAACATCCCCAAACACTTGTGCTTTGCCCTTCAGTGATGAAAATTTGACAACTTGCTTGATTCTTGGTGCCATGAATGAGTATATATCTTACAAAATTAACTAAGAAACATAGCAAAAATACAAAATAACACCCAAAATTTTGAGAGATAAAAGTGTAGATAAATCTTGTAATACGCACTTAAAAGATGTGATTTTATGTGGAAATCACTAGATTTGTGTAAAAAGAATGTTTGTCTAGGTGAGAAATGAAAAAATGGTGAAAAAATAATTAAGAATGAAGAGAGATTTGAGAGAATTGGAGAGCTTGGAAGGTGGCTACAATGTTTAGAGAGAAATGAGACGTGGAAGAAGAGAAAATATGTATTTAAGTGGATAAGGTTGGAAGAAGATGGTAAAATATGGTTTAAAGTGTGTGGGGCACGAGTGTGTCTTTCACTGCTTGAGATGATCTTGCATAGGACACGATCGTGACATTGAGCACGATTGTGGCATGGCTGGAGTTAGCCAACTTTGTCCAATTTTGCTCATTGTTCTCATGTAACCACTGTAACTTGTTCCTAACTTATAACAACTTTTTTAAAAAATAACAATCTAAACCACTCTTAATGTATTAAAATAAGAACATAAATACTAGAATTCAAGAAAAATATAACTATATAAAATGCTAAGTTATGGTTATTAGCTTTACCTTTCATCATTCCAATCTTATTTAATGAATTAAAAGGAAATAAATCAATTCACTTTCTTACAAAAAGACTCCTCAGAGAAAATATTTATACCTTTGTCCATTCACCTTGAAGGTTTTCTTATTTTGATTCTCCAGTTCTAAAGCTCCATGTGGAAATACATGGGTTACTTTAAAAGACCCACTCCATCGTAACTTGAGCTTTCTAGGAAACAACTTCAATCTTGAATTATATTGTAAAATTGTATCTCCCACTTTAAACTCTTTCTTCTTGATACAAGAATCATACAATTTCTTAACATTTTCATATATAGTTTGGTATTCTTATACGCATTCCATCTAAGCTCGTCATGTTTGTTTAACTATAGAAGTCTTTTATCACCCGCTTGCTTCCAATCAAAATTTAAGGCTTTTATCACCCATTATGCTCTATGCTCTAGCTCTATAGGTGGGTGACAAGCCTTAACATATACAAGCAGAAATGGGGTTGTATCAATTGAAATTTTGAAGGTAGCTTGATAGGCCTAAAGGACATTATCCAACTTTAATGTCTATTCATTCCTTGATTGTTTGTAGGTGGTACGAATTTGTAATAGGATGGTAAACTCCATATCTTCTCAGAAGAACATTGAAAGATTTAGTGTAAAAATGTTCTTTTCCATCACTAATTATGGCTCATGGCACTTTAAAGTGATTGAATAAACCCATTATAAAACGTAATCCACTCCGAATAAAATATATACGCTCCTTATGGAGGATAAGAATGGTCCTATGAAGTCCAATCCCCCCACATTGAGCAATTATATTTCTAGAATGTTAGACAATGACATCCCATCTCTCTTCGAGATGTTCCTTATTCTTTGGCATCTATCACATTGTGCCACAAACTCCTGAACATCTTTAAACAAAATTGGCTAATAAAAACCAAATTCTAAGACTTGTGCTGCCACTTACTTATTTTGTAATGCCCCATATATATAGATTCATAACACTACATCAATATGTCTAATGTTTCTTCCTTCGGAGCACTTCCTTGTCAATCCAGCACCACATGTCCTATAAAGGATTGGTTCATCCTATAAATAATGGGTAAACTAATACAAGAATCATTTCCTATATTGATAAGACAAATATAAAGGGAAGACAACACCTGTAATATAGTTAGCTATGTCAGTGTATCATGGTATTATAAGGCAATTTAGCAACATAAAGGTTTCATAAAGGAATCTTTCATTAATGTCCTTACTTTGCTACAATTCCCTCCTTTGAGATGTGGTAAGTGATTAGCTACCACATTTTCCACTCCTTTCTTGTTTCTAGTCTCAATGTAAAAATTCTTGTAAAAGTAACACCCATCAAATAAGGCTTGGTTTCATGTCTTTCTTGGTAAAAAGATATTTAAGTGCAATATGATTAATAAAAATGATCATTTTAGAACCTAAAAGATAAGACCGAAACTTGTCACATATGAACACCATTGCTAGTAACTCCTTCTTAGTAGTATTGTAACTGAGTTGGAATGTCTTGCTTGTATAGTAAACTGAATGCAACCTTTTATCCTTCTATTGGCCTAACACACAACCCACAGCTTGATTGTCAACATCACACATGACTTCAAAAGATAAGACCAATTCGGTGACGTTAAGATTGGTTCTAAAATTAATGCTTCTTTTATTGTATTAAACATGGATACAAAAGTATCATAAAAATGAAAGCCTTGTCTTTATCTATTTGTAAGAGGTTTGGCAATTTACAAGAAGTCCTTAACGAAGTAGTGATAAAATCCTGCATGTTTGAGAAATGCTCATATGCCTTTGACATTGATTAGTGGTGGTAGCTTCTCAGTGACCTCCGTCTTAGCTATATCCACTTCAATACCTTGGTATGCTATCTTATATCCCAATACTACTTCTTCGTGCATCATTAAGTGATATTTCTCCCAATTTAGAACCAAGTATGATTCTTTAAATCTTTGAAGAACTCTTTCCAAATTTGTCAAACAATGTTCAAAAGACTCCCCAAAGGAATCTGTTTGCGAAGATAGACATCATAAACCTTTGAAATGTTATTAGAGCGTTGCATAACTTAAAAAGAATCTGTTTATAGGAAAATGTTCGATAAGGACATGTGAAAGTTGTCTTTTCTTGATCCTCTGGATAGATAAAAATCTAATTGTAGCTCAAATATCCATAAAGGAAACAGTATAATACATGGCCAACCACCCTTGCTATAATTTAATCCATAAATGGAAGAGGAAATTGACCCTTTTTAGTCAACTTATTGAGCTTTTGATAGTTAATACACACTCTCCAACCGATGACTGCTTGAGTGAAAACCATCTCATCAATTCCACTCTCCATTAGTGTCATTCTCCTTTCTTAGGTATGCATCTAGTATATGATACCCGTATCTAATAAATTAACTAACTCTTTCTTGACCAATTCTTTCATGTGAGGATTTAATCTTTATTGAAATTCCCTTGCTGCTTTGGGTCCTTCTTCGAGGTTAATCTTATGCATAACCATATTATGACTTATACCTTGTATGTCAGATATTTTCCATCCCTTGAAATTCATATGCTTCCTAATAATCGTAAACATCTTACTCTCTTGTTCCACATCTGGCTGGTTTGAGATAATGATGGGTAATGTTTGTCCCTCATTGAGAAAAGTATACTTGAGATGTGTAGGTAAAGTTTTCAATTCTAAAGTTGGTGGATTTTCAGTGAAGGGTAGTATGGGTTCTTCAGTTCTTACTAAGATTTCTTGATGTGCTAGAACACCTGAATCCTCTGTGTCTCCTTTGTCCTTAGTCTCAGCTCCCTCAAAACTTACTTCTTCATTGCAGCTTTCCTCTTGCTCTTTCATACATTCATCTATGATAACTATCTTTATACAAGAGCTACTTTCTTTTGGATTCTTTAAAACTTTATGCATATTGAACTTTATGTGATCATGACCAATATGAAGAATCAACACTCTCCCAGTATTTATGAATGGCTCTCCAAGAATGAGTGAACGGTTCCTATCTGCTTCAAAATCTAATACCACAAAGTCTACAGGAATAATGAAAATTTCCACCTTAATGATGACATCCTCCACCACACCAAACAGTCTCTTGATCGATTGACCCATAAGCTAAATGAGCATCGAAGTTAGCTTCATATGGCTTAGCCCTAATTTCCTAAAAATTGACAAAAGGCATAAGGTTAATACTTACATCTAAGTTGTATAAACATTTTACGAATTCTAAATCACCAACTACATAAGGTATTGTAAAGTTCACTGGTTCCTTCAATTTGGAAGGCATATGATTACTGATAATTGAACTATAACTTTCCATTAGTTCCATCATTTGGTTATCTTCCTAAGTGCGCTTAATTGATAATATGCCTTTAAGGAACTTTGCATACCTAGGCATATGTTCCAATGATTTCACAAAAGATAAGTTAATTTTCAAAGTCTTTAACTTCTCCATGAATTTTGAAAATTATATGTCCGCTTCATTTTTCTAAAGTCTTTGTGAGAATGGAATTTTTAGTGGGTATTGTTAAGGAGGAATATGGCGAGGGTTCTCATTCTTCTCTTTATCTTTCTTCTTCTTCTTCTTCTGATCTTCTACAAGGTGGGTTTCAACTTCTTTTTTTGTTTGTTCTTCTAGCTCTTTTCCACTCCTAAATGGATAGCCTTAAGTTGTTCCCTTGGATTTGCTTATGTATTGCTTTGGAGACCCCCCACACTTCTTGTAGACAATGTATTGGCAAGCTTGCCCAGTTGAACCTCCTGGTTATGAATAGAAGAGGCATGATTCTTTGCTACTTGCAAGAATTATCCTTCCATCCTCTTTTAGGCCACTTCTAAAATCGTTAATTTGGAAGTCATGTCCATAAATTTCTCCATTTTTGATTCCATTACAATGGACTTATCTTATTGAAATCTTGTCGGACCTTAATTTCTCAATTGAGTCCCTGCATTATTAGACCAAGAAAATTTTAGGTTGTTCTTCCACCCAGGATTGTAGTATTAGAATAAGGGTTATTCCCACCATGATGAAATTGTGCTCATATATAGTTAAGTTAGTCCACATTATTATTTTGCGCTAAGAAGCAATCAACAATCATATAAATTTATTGTCCATATAGCTTGCATCCACGCTGTATTTAAATGGAGCAGAAGAAATGACTTTCAGGTATTTTGTTGCTTGGTTAATTAGCAACCTCAGTTTGTAGTGCTATCACTAAATTGACAACAATCATTCCTTTATGATCTTTTAAGGTTGATTGCTATCTACTTTGGTTCCATGTCCAAAGATAATTATTGTTTGCTATCTCCTTGAGCAAATCTTTTGTCTCCTCAACCATTTTTCGTATTAATAATCCTCCAGTAGCTACATTGATGGTGCCCTGTATGGGTGGATTGACTCTATTGTAAAAAATTTGAAACAGGAATTCCTTCAGCAAATTGTGATGTGGACAGCTCCTTTATAACTCCTTAAATCTCTTCCATGCTTCATGTAAAGACTCTTCCTTGTTTTGATGGATATTAGTAAATTCTTTGATGAGTCTTGTTGTCATTGTTAGAGGGAAGTACTCAACTAAAAAGGCTTGCACCAACTGCATCCATGTTGTTATGTTCACTGGGTTAAGTGAATGAAACCATTCCTTGACTATATCCTTGAGTGTAAAGGGGAAGAGCCTGATCTTTACTACCTCTTCTGACAACTCATTATACCAAAATGTATCAAAATCTCTAGGAAATTTATCAGATAAGCATCAACATACTCATTGGATAAATCATAAAACTAAAAGTTAGTTTACAGAATACTTAATAGTGCTGGTTTGATCTTAAATATATTTGCTTGCACTGGTGGTCAAGTGATTCCTTATTATGTCGCGTTAAACCCTGACCTCATGAAGTTTATAAGGGTTGTTTGCTACTCTTTATGATTTAATTCCTTTACCATCATTCTTTCAATCACTTCTTGAAGTTTAGCTCCTAAAATATCTCTTTCTTACCTTGTGATGTCGAGAGTTGAAGTTTCTTCTACATTGTTTGAACTCTGAGTGATTCTTATGCTTATGTAATCATAATCACACAAGAAAGTTTTATTAATCAAAGGAATTCAAATTGTCCTAATGTTATTTATTCCTTGGCAATGGCACCAAAAGCTTATTAAGTAAGCTTTATATAATAATAAAACTCTCAATACCAAAATTATACATATTGTATCATGTAGTGCCAAGAATTGATTTGAATTAAAATAAGTAACTGAAATTAAAACAAAAAATAAAATAAAAAATAAACAACGAAATAATTAAGCTACCAATGATCTTGTTGATTCAATTTATGTTTGATATATCCTTATTTTGTTTCCCATAATCTTGTTGATTCAATTTATGTTTGATCCAAGATATCATAAAGTTTTGATTACCCTCTAATTAAGTAACCCTAATTGAATTCAATATTTATAGAATCCTAGTCTCTCGATTACAAAACTACTCTTAAATTGCTCAGTTACCAATTATCATTGTGCACCTTAACACTAATGACTCAATTCACTCTCTCGATTTATTACCAAGTATATGCATGACAATTATCAGAAGCATTCATCAATGTATTGAACTCAGCAAGAAATAAGGTTCACAAAATAATTCCAAAATAATCCCTAAATATGAAATTATAAATCCATAATCATGTTATACATCATATACATCCAAATACACATTCAAAACAATGAAATAAATAAAAGGAAAAGAATAAAAACTAATTTAAGTCTTGATCTACAATGTTAGAATTTCTCTAGAACTCCCTCTGATCCTTCCTCTTTGATTTGCATTGATGTAGTGGCTACTGCCTTTTATAGTGCTTGAGGGTTTTAGGGTTGTGTCTAGGGATTCCCTTTTTTTTAATTCGGTTCTAAAAATAGCCTCGAACCCTCAAAACTTAAAACAACTTGTGTTTTAAAACACCTCCTAGCATGATCGTGCATGGGGCATAATGATACCCTATGTGATTCTTTCTTATTTTTCACAATCATGCATGCACGATCGTGACAGAAAGCCATGCAATGTTACTGGTATTGCTTTCTTTGATCTAGAATGTTGGAATTTATCTATAGCTCCTTTGATCCTTCCTCTTTGATTTGCTTTGATGCAGTGGCTACTGTCTCTTTTTGGTGTTTTTCATGCTCTTTTATAGTGCTTGAGGGTTTTAGGGTTGTGTCTAGGGATTCCCTTTTTTTATTAGATTCTAAAAATAGCCTCGAACCCTTAAAACTAAAACAACTTGCTCCTTGAAACACCTCCTAGCACGATCTTGCATGGGGCACCCTGTGTGATTCTTTCTTCTTTGTCATAATCGTGCATACACGATCGTGACAAAAAGCCATGCAATGTTACTGGTCTTCGCCATAGACGATCATGCCTTCCATGCGTCTATATTCTTCATCATTCTTCAATTTCCTATTTCCAAACACTTAAAAACACATCAAACACCTCTTAAAACAAACACTAGACAAACACTTAGAACACATATAAACACTAACAATAAGACAATTTTAAGCATATACACATGATAATAATCTAAGAACTACTTAAAAACAGTCTTAGACACCTGGAAAAACATAATATAATTTACACATATCAACATCCACACACTTAAACATTTCCAAGTCTTCAAGAAAAGCTAAAAAACACAAAAACATATTCATGCAACATGCAATAATGATACAATGACATAAAATCTTAAGGAATTCACTATAAGAAAAATAAGTTTTTGCGATGAAAATTACTGATAGAAAATAAAGATTTTCCATTACGAAACAAATTTGGTGACGGAAATTATCGACAGAAAGAAGCGTTAGAGAAATAGTCGTTGGTAAATTTAGAGACGAAAGTTTGTGAAACCATCAATACATTAGCGACAAAATTATAGATTTCCATTGGTAAGTTAAAGCAAATTTACTGACATATTTACAATATTCTGTTATTAATCGGATTTCCAATATTCTATCGGTGAATTTGCTGATAGTAAATCGTATGCCTGTCGCTAAAGTTAACAAAGGACATTTAACAATCCGTTGCTAAATTTATTGATGGAACCATGAACCGTCACATTGAATTTTAATCATATTAGATATTTATTAATTATCAATTTTTGAAATTAAGGTTAAGACAATTAAAATTTGATCCAGTATAAATATAACAAAGTGACTTAATAAATAATATAATTAAGTGGGTTGAAGTTTATTAGTGTGGGTTGGTTCTTATTGGTCTTGTGATAGGAAGCTTAATAAGGTTACATAAAATATGTGTTAGGTTCCCTAACTTTTGTATAAGTTCATAAATATATAAGTTTTTTCTAACCCTTTAGGATATACATATATTACGAAAGAAGTACAAATATCTTACTATTATTTTTTTTCAAGCAATTTTCATTAATAGTGATAAAAAAATCAACAAGATTACTCAAAGTCGTCAAGAGTTTGCTCAAGAAATGGATAATAAAAATAATTATATATTTGAATTATCTTTTATAATTAATCTTAGGTCAATTAATAAATTTCATGTTTTATTTAACAAGAATCTGCAATTGTCTTAGGATTGAGTAAGTAAACATATAGGTTCCCCCAACTGAACTCTCAGTAGAGAACTAAGCTCTAAATGAAACTAATGAGGACCTAAACTCTTTATGTTTATTTACATGATTTTTGAAAGTTATAGATACCTTTGATAAGTGAGGACATTTTGCTACACTGCTAATTGACGGTGAATGTTTCCGTATCATGAAAGGGTAATCATTGCATTGGTTTTGTTCTCCACTTTATAGTAGAGGGTTATGGATTTGGATCACACCTAGTTAATAATAGTGGAATTATGAATAGTGTGTTTGATATTGATAAGTGTAAATTGTTGGACCCCGATCTTTAAGTGAAAATTTAGAAATATTAAATGAAATTGAATGAGTGTTTTTGTATATGAATTGTGTTATAGATGTTTTGTGCCTTAAGGAAAATCGATGAGAAAAGGTTTGAGGACTTTGATATTTGAGTAAATTTGTATGGATTATGAGAGTAAAATGAAAGAGTTGAGTGAAATAGGAGTTAAAAATCAAGAAATAAAGAGAAAAAGTGTGAGAATTTATAGAATTAAGGAAAGTTTGACTTTTTGGGGACAGAAGTTGACTTTTTGATTTGGGCAAAATTTGAGAAAATGATCTACATGAAACTTGTAGTGTCTGTTAAAAGCTTTCTGTAGCCATAAAGTATACTATTTTTCGATGTCGGGATTGAGAGTTATGATTTTCCGAAGATAAGGTTATTTTGCTTTGTGTTTGGAAAATGATCATAAGTGTACATTTGCGAGTACTCGGCTTTGAGGCCACTCGTCGTGCGGCTTAGTTTGAATTGGAGTAAGTGGTCTACATGAAAGTTGTAGCTTGTCTGTCAATCTTTCCGACGCTATAAAATATGTAATTTTTAGATGTGGGAATTGGGAGATATGAAAATTTAAAGTTTGGAGTTAATATAAGATGACAATAGTAGGGCAGAAGCTTTGAATGAAAAATTGACTTAGTTAGAGGTTGAATTTGCCTTTAATACTTCATGAAAGTTTTAGATGATATTTTTATCTTTCCATTGATGTAAAGTATGCAATTTTTGGACCATGGAAAGTGGAGTTAGGATGTTTGCAAGTTTCTGTTACTGTTTAGCATGCTTATTAGTGAACATAATCTTTGATTGGAAATTTGACTTCCTAAGAGGCCAAATTGATTTTTCTGTCCTTCATGGAAGTTGTAAAGTTTCCTTTGATCTTTTTATTGATACCAAATTTGTCAAATTTGGAGTTCGGGATCAAGACTTATGATTTTTGGAAAATTCGGTTTTAACAATAGATTTGAGATTCTGTTCTTTTGCTTTTGATCCGACCCTTTTTCAATCTTTTGCTTATAATTCCTTCATCCGACATCCGATTGATTCGATTTTTGAAGCGTTGGATTACTAATACATTTAGCTACTTTTTCTTGGGAAATTATGATTTTTAGGAGATTAAATGGGAAGAGATTGATTGAACCAAAGTGAGAGGATTGGTTAAAGGTTATGAGTTAGATAATTTTCTGAGTATGGTTCAGTATTTTGAGAAATTCGGGAGCTGTGGAGCTCCGATTGAGTTGATTCTTGAGGAAAAATAAAATTAAGACTTGGGGCTACAAATCATGTGAAGGGATCGAAATTCAATTTCATCCCTAAGATTGTCAATTTCTAGATTAAAGTTGGGCTAATGTTCAGTCTCGGATTAGTGAGAGCTGAACGCGTATTTTGGCTATAATTCTTTCGTTTTTGAACCAAATTGGAAGGGCATGGGAGTCTTTTCTCAAGTATTTAATGACATGGCATGTGGTTGGGCTGTTAATAGGAAGCAGAATCGTGACTTGAAAAGAAAAAGAAGGGTAGTTCACGAAAATAAGAAAATAAGAAGAGAGAAGGGAGAAGCATTCGGTGAAGTCGAAGGAGAAGAAGATGAAGGAGAAAGCTAGGTCGGTTTTGATGGTTTCCAAGGGGGGGTTTGATTCTTTTTCAAGAGGAAAGAAGGGAAGAACATGAAAGCTTGCTATGGAGCTAAAGCATGGTCAAAAATGGAGAGGAAAAAGGTAAGAGAGAAGTTTTTGTTTTTGAATTCTTAGTGAGATATAGATTGATTTGGCTTAAGATTGATATGGGTTTGAGATTTCTAAGGTTAATAGAAGTGATTATGCTAAGATGATGTTTAATTTTGGGATGATTAATGGATTAGGATTTTTGTCTTGAATTTGAGGATTTTGAAAATTTAGAAATTGATTGATTTAGATGGCTTGAAATATGATGAGTTTGTGATTTCTTAAGTTAATTTTGAGGATTATGTTAATGATGATGTTGAATTGGATGGTTATGGCCTAGGTAATTTTAAGTTTGAGGAAAAAGAAAGGGCTTTGGAGAAGTGATGCATTGGACAAGTTCTAGCAAGGAATTGAGGTGGGTTTCTTGTTTATAGCTTGAATAATGAGCCATTGATGTGTTTTCAAAATCAAGAAAATAAAATGTTTTAAGTGGCTTCTTAAATGTTGCTTTTATTGTTGTCATGGATGTGAGGAAATTGCTAAATTTGTTACATTCAATGCTTTTGAATGATTTGATGAATTGTTATGTGAATTTATTTGATTGAATTGTGGAAGCTTGATGTGAATGTATATGAAGTATGCCATGTGCATGAAAACAAGCTTTTCAAGAATTTACCAATTTTGGCAAAAATGTTTTCAAGATCATGATTACATGTTATGTGGGTTCGGTCTAGTCCATCCAAGAAATTG
>JAOSBP010000002.1:18120820-18135490 GCA_027563825.1 Erythroxylum mucronatum | reverse complement strand
TTTTCTTGAAAAATTGATCTATTTTTTTATTAATAAACATGTTTTCTAATTATTTTCTATTTTATGAAAAAAAAATTTCTAGAAAACTAGAGAATTTTCAGAAAGTAAACGCACCCCAAAAGTTTTTAGGTTAATATTGTTTCTAAAGCTTAATTTATATAGGTGTAGGTGTCTAAGAACTGAAATTGTCAGTATGAACTTTACCAAAGACATTGAGTTAATCCACCGTAAGTTTGTTTACTAATATCACATCAGATTATCATTGTAAATAAGTTAACGAGCAAGATTTGGAGGACACATATCAACCTCCATTTAAAAGTTGAATATAATAAGGAAAAGCGAACTACTTAATGTGTTCTTATAACTTTATGTGTTCTTATATTCAAGTTCAAGTGGCATACGACAAAGATGATCTAGAATTTGATGAATCGTATTTGTATTGTATGCAATGCAACCCACTATAGAGTATAGATTTATCGCCTCAGATTGTGATGTTATACCTATAATTTTTTAATTCCATAATTACACCATAAGTCCAATCTATAGTTGATAAGGGTAACATGTAAGAAGAAGATACAGATAAAACAACTCAATATTCTCATTTCTTCTTCTTACACAAAAAACATTAAGCAAACTATAAAAAATCTGAAATGCCCTTGAGAGACAAATTATCACCTCCAATGAAATGCAGTAATCAGAACCAAAACAAATGCACAAAGTAAATAACGGAGCATAGTGATTCCCCTCGGTTGGTTTCCAGGTAACCAACTACTCAATTAGACTACAGATGCAAAATCTAAAAAAAATATTATTAAAGAATCAATCTTAGAAAATTACTATATAATAAAATTTTCATGAATTTGAGAATTTGAAACTCGCCTAACTAACCATTACACAATCAAACTATAGATGCAAAATGAATTTGAAATGCACTCGAGCAACCACAAATTTAAGAAAACAACAACTGGAAAGTGCTAAGAGTGGAGCAAGGTTTTTATATATGTTGGTAACTGTAAAGCCAACAAAGAGAACCGCCTGGAACCGTCTAGAATCACTTCCACGTACTTCACCGCCGTCTGGAATCGCTTCCACCAACATCTATTCAATTTAAGCTATGTTTCGTTGAACGTAAGGTTTTTAATAAAATAGAATGGTTTATAATGGAATGGAATGTAAATAGATGTAATATTAGAAAATTGTTGTTTGGAAGGGATGGAATGGCTCATAATGTAATATAGTGAAATGTTGTTTGGATGAAGGGTTTATAATGTAATACGGTATAAAGTTGTTTATCATTTTATATTCCATCCTAAACCTCTCAAATAGGAGGTTTTCCATTTTTACTGTTTAGGATGAAATGAGATATAATATGAAACTCTACTCTTCCATCTCATTTCGTTTTATTCCATATGAACCAGCCTTCCAAACGACAGAATAATATTTCATTCTATTAGTAAACTCCCAACTAAGTATAGCCTTAAGGATTTAGGAGAATTGATTTAGGGGAAACAAAAGGGTGGATTTGAGATTTTTTAGTTAGGGCAGGTCAAGTGAAATCGAGTCGGATATAAGGTCAGATATCTTGTACATATGGAATGCCATGTTGGGTCGGGTCAAATATATGGTAAAAAATTTTGTACATATGAAATATCACGCTAGCATTTTTTTTTTAATTGATCAATCTAGCTTAACATTGCCACATTACACCTTTCATTAATATTTTTAATAAAAATCAACCGTAAAGGGTCTTATTTTTTCTTGGTAATTCAGAAATGCTTTATAAAGATAATAAAAAGTTATATACAGATCTAGAGATTCCTACACATGAATCTCTTGACAAACCAATGGAGAGCCGATGGAACCTACAACATTCCTTGTAATCTAAATCTTAGCAGCAAACACATTCAGCATTATCTATACAAACTTCCTGACAAGCACCATTTGTAATCTAACTAATCTAAACAGAAGCACAATTTTACTATACTCCCAGCAGTATTCAAGCATGAGTTAACAAACATAATCTACTTTCACCTCACTCTAAGTGGATTAATGGTCTTCAAGTGCACTTGTTCTCTGCCAAATTGTCACATCTCTCCCAACCTTCAGTAATAGGAATGTTATTAGTTCTTCTGCCCTTCATCCGTAGACAGTGGGCCTTGTTCTGCTATTGACTGCTGCTCTTTGTCGATTCCTCTCCTTGGTACCTTTACTTGCTTTTCCAAACAAGGAATTGCCAGCTGCAAACTTCATTTCTGCCTTACCGAAGATGGTTCCTGTATCCGTCTTCTCTTCTAATGTAGTCACAAGGGCTGCTTGGTGAATGTAAAGCAAGAAAATTCTAAATTGCCGGAGATTTTTTCAAAATTTCCCAAGTTCTGGGAAGGTTTTGCCTTTTACTCTAAAACATATCAAGTTTCTAGAATTTCGTATACCAATAATCCAAGAGACTTTTGTCCTAATAAAGGAGTGAGATTTTTTTTCTGAGATTCATTTTACCAATTTTAATTATTTTGAAGGAAGAAAATGCAATTTTTTAATTCCACTGAATTCTTTATAATTGAACAAGAAAAGTCGCCTACTAATCGCCCGAAATATATTATAATAAATATAATAAATGGCGCTGGGCTCAAGCGGACTTTCTGTAAGGGGAAGGTCCCTCGTCAAGCCGAGAGCTAATCCTCTGGCCCAGGTACTCTGTACCTAGCCTGTGCCAGAAGATCTCAACCTAGGTACTCTGTACCTAGCCTGTGTCAGAGGATCTCAGCCCTCCATTTAAGTTGAATCTCAACTTAAATAAAAGGCTAAGATCCTCTGGCACAGGCTAGGTATAGAGTACCTGGTCTCAACTTAAATGGAGGGCTGAAATCCTCTGACACAAGCTAGGTACAGAGTACCTGGGCCAGAGGATCTGAAGTCCATCAAACCAATGAAAATTTTTGATGAACGGTGGAATGGCAGGCGTAGAACCATTAGAACCACAATCGCCCAAACAGAATTATAAGAAAATGGCTAAACAATTTCTTCAATACATTTAACCCAAAAATTTTACAAACCACTGTCAAATATGGTACGTTAAACCTAAACTACACGGACCGTTGGCTTCATTCCCTACTGAAAACCTCAAAAATACATCAATCCACAAATTCTGCGGAACCTTAATGCTGTTCCTTTATGTCCAGTGCTTGTAGAGATCAAAATCCACAATATCAACACTACAGCTGTCGCCTATGAACCTAAAATTAATAGATTAAAAACATCAGAAACTTAACAAAAGCAGCATACGCAAAAAGAAAATTTACAAAAACTCAAAAATCATTCATGGAAACATGTAAATCTTTGAAGTAATTTCTAGCAGCCGAAGCCAGTTCACTTTAGAGTCAAAAGCATGCATTTGTAATGAATCACTTACCTAAATCTTTAAAGCAAGCTAGAATAGCACTGTGATCTTGGTTAATGCTACTCAATCAATGGCTTAAGTTTTCAATCTTAGCCACCCAAACAAGCTTCCAAAAACAAAATTGTATAATGAGGGTATATGCATTTACTTAACAATGCCGCACCCCATCTTCCACCTAACTGTTCTTTTGTAGCTCGTATAGTTGATTTACATATTTAGCTATTGAATAATTTGTATGTTTCAAGAAACTACAACTAAAGCTTTCAGTAGCATGATCACATTAAAGTCACCTCAAACTACAGTAGACTATGTATCATTTCGTAATTTTCCAGGAACGATGAAATTCATCATGTTGTATGACCAAACAGAGCAAAGTAATCCAGACACAATACTTGCAGCAAAACACAAAGAGTTTCTTCTTTACGTTCATCTTCAATTGAAAAGATTTTATTCAAGTATCAGATATGCAGCAAATCTCGGAAGGGAAAAGAAAAAAAAACCTATTGCCAAAAAGAAAACATAATGAATTCCCTCTGGAGCAGGAAAAAAAGATCTTTTACATATGTTGACAATAATCTAGGCTCAGTTCAGTCATGCACATAAGTAAAATTTTGAACCATATCTTAACAAACTCTACTAATGAGCCAGGGATGGCACAAATTCTAACCACTATCTTCCAGGACACAAATGCGTGACAGATTTGCATGCTTCAAATATAATCCCACTGGAAACGCAACGTAATATACAGTTATCAAGCAATTTGTTGAACTTCTGGGCATTTGTATTTCTCAAGATTTGGCATCAGAAACACTCAAACATTAATCATAACAATGACACCAACTAATATTTTTGGACAAACAAAGATCTGAAACATACCTGTACCACAGGTTTTTAATTTTCAAAAAATAAAATAACCGCTGACGGAGTTTGAATACATGTAAACATTATGCATAAAATGCCTTTTAGTCCAACACCATCAAGCAAGAAGTAAAATAAGTGCAAAGATGGTTCATCCAGATAAGTGCAATTAAAAAAAATAGTACACAGCACGCTAATATAAACTGCCTCAAATGTGAGAAAAGCAGAAGAAATATTTACATCAACAGGGATGCTAAAATTTAAGTTAAAATCTTTCAGGAAAGTGATTACCAGCATAAATTCAATAACAACTTAGTATAAATTGATTTTTAGGATTGAGACGGCTAAAAGACACATCGTTACATTGAAGTAATAAAAGAAAAACAAAGTATTAATTTACACGCTTGAGTGAAGACATTTTAACCCTGCCTAACAAGTAATAGACATTGCCAGCACTAGAACTTAGCTATACCCGTCCCCCTCTCTCCCCCAAAAGTAATAAACAATGGAACCTAATTACACAAAACTGAAGGAATTAACTACTTGAACTTCAGGAACATCATCTACAATAACTCATTTTCAAAACACATTAATTTCTACATCTATCATACTAGAATTTTCTATACGAGAAACAATTCGAATGATTCTCTAGGAAATATACCAGTTCCGATGACACTACAGTAATACCATTTAACACAACAGTAATACTGTTGACCCCAAGGGCACCAGGGAAACAGCAATACTGCCGGACTGACATCTGTCCAAGTGAACTGGTCCATTAATAACTTTTAACAAATGTGTAAAATACTTCCACCATGGACTGCAGAGTCAATAGCTTCCCGAAGACCATATATTAAAAGCTACTCATCAGTTTGCGCACAGGTACCAACATGCTATGCTAGAATCAAATCTTTACAGTCGAGTTATACTCTTTTGTCCCCCCTCTTGTACCATTGACCTGATTATCAGAAAGAGAAATAAGATGAGCTATGCTCCAAAGATCCTACTTTTTCACATGCAATTTTCGTCTCTTATTTTCCCTGTGCAGTCCTTTTCATATTCATATTGGTGCAGAGACCATGTATGGAATAACTGAAATAAAAATTACATTCGGGAAAGCACATGCACGACTTGTAACTATCACAACTAATGTTTTAGTAAATAATAGAGTCAATAACTTAACCAGTAGTCTATGCCACACCTCCCTTCTAACAACAAGCGGAAAAACATCACTTTTTTGCCTTGCGTCAAACAAACAATCCCTCCAAAAAAAAATGTAATACATTATCACTTATATTGACGGTAACTTGAAGCATAATAGGAATTACTAAATTCATAGACCCACGCTGCAGGACCATAAGCATCAAGGGTTTTTTCTTTTCGATAAATTAAACGAACTCAAAATCCACATTTTGAAATACGTCCAAGCAAAACCTAGAAGACCCAAGCCACAGAAGAAACAAATAAACAAGAGAACTTCAAATTCTGAATACAAAGCCACAGAAGAAGAAGAAAAGAGGTACCTTTTAGGTAGGGGGCAAGTCTCAGGTAGCAGATGAGGAGCACCATGAGAAGCTTGTTCGTGAGACTTAATAGCAGAGAAAAACATAACTTGAACTAAAACCCTAGAGACTAATCAGAAAAAGGAAAAGTAAACAGGAAACAAGATAAACCCAGAGAGGGAGAGAGAGAGGGGTCTAAAAGAAAAGAGGCCTTAGAATAAGCACGAAAATTAAGAGACAGGGAGGTTCTTTTGTTGCAGTATCCGAGGAAATTGTCTGGTTTCTGTTTCCTCTGACCTTTGATTTCTGTTCCCTCCTTGACTACGCGTCTATCTCACGCACCACTCGGTTTTGTTTTGAAGGCTGTGCGTGTACGTAAATTTATCAAATGTTTTTGTGGAAGTTATGTGAAGGTTGTGTTAAAGAAAGTACAAAATTACTACAGTAACCGTAAGCGATGACTTCAGTTAATATTATGAATATCACACTACTATCGGTATTAAATCGATTTTAATAATACGTATGGGTATCATTTAATATTAAGTACCATTTTAAATAATTTTTTAATTTTATAAAATAATTCTTGAATTTTTCTAAAATAATAACATATTCTATCAATGTATTGTGATATATAATCTTTAAAAATCATAACAATAGAAATTTGAAATAACAGTTATCTATTTATTTCTATTAATATTACTTTTCATATATAAATAATAACTACAATTAATATAAAAAATATTTCATCATCATATAAATATAAAAGTAAAGATAATATAAAATATTTAAAATGTCAATTTCATTATATAATATATAATAATTACATCGAAACATCAAATAAAAATAATAATGAAATTTTATGACTTTATAAGTATTACGATAAGAGTTCATGCTCAGGAACACAATAAGCTAAAAGTACAATTAAAAACAAAAGCATTATATTACATATATAGAATTTAACATATGAATCAAACACAAGTGAAATTAAAAGAAGAGAATAAATGAAAAACCTTAAGCTTCGTTCAATCGAATATATGTTTAAATTACATTAATCTCAATTTTCATTTGAATCATCATTATTAAGAGGAGCTTCATCATCACCATCGTTCAAATTTGTTACACCAAATGACATGTCAATATTTTTTAATCCAAAATTATCTTCTTAGTCACTCTCATCTATCAAACTCGATTCCTAATAAATGTAATCCACCTAAAGAGCAACACGGTAAAGGCAAATTGGATCTATAAAACTATTTATTCTATTAAGAGTCCTAGTAAACAAATAAAATAAAAATATTAAGAAATTACAAGAAAATATATTCAACTTAATATTGATAATAACATACCTTTCTCGAATCTTTAACTTATATGAAACAAAGACCAAGTCGTTCAATCTTTTGTGTTACAATCTATTCCTTTTCTTATAATGGATAAATTCAAATATGCTCTAATTCTCTTTCATACCCTATTACACTCACAAATTGATTTAGAATTCGAATTGCAATCCTTTGCAATCTTGGAACACTATTTTTGAAATGGTACTACCAAACAACTATAAGACAAAAAAAAGTAACATTATAAACAAAATGAAGTAATGCTTAACAATAGCCAAAGAATATGATAAGACCAAAAAAAAAGCAACATTATAAATAAAATGAAGTAATGCTTAACAATAGCGAAAGAATATGTACCTGGATTAACTTTGTCTCTTTGACGAATAGCAATGGGCATCCCAAAATTACCATAAGCATTCTTATAAACCTCAATTTGTGAGCTTAGGAGATCTTGCATCGTCTCATAGGTATCAATTATTGTAATAACTAATAACATTTCTTTATTACTTTAAGCATTTTTGTGTAAAATTTAGTCTAAAATAAACACTAGGATTAAAAAATGTCTCAGCTATAAACAATAAAGAGTAAAGTTATGCTTCCGATCTCTTATTAATGATTGCAAAATAAGGTGTGTATAAAGAAATCCCGTTTTTTAGATTTATCTTAAGTGCTTCCTTCACCCTCTCCATGACATTATAAAAATAACTTATTATTTCTTTCTCTACACTATCAGCTAGACGAAGTTCTCTCACCAAAGCTTATAAACTCAGATAAAAAATTCATATTGGGACCAAAATCTACGATCTTCAAATATAAGTCTAGAAATCTATAATCCAGCATTAAACCTAGCATGCTAAGGTGGAACCCACTTATCACTTATAAATATTTGTTTGAACTCTTTCATCAAAACTAAACACTAAAGTGATAAGAAATTAGTTACAAATCTTGTAATAGCAAGATGACCTAAATTCTTATACTTGGTGAAATCCTTTCTCATTAAATTCAGGACATATGCATGATTATAGATGAATTTAGTTACTTTTTTTACTTTATACATAGCCTCATAAATGATAGGAAAATATCTAACACCTCCTATATTTGCCAACATTAGGTCAATGCAATAAACAACACAAGGATTCCAATAAAAACAATTATACCTACTTTGAAATCTTTTTCTAGCTGCTTTGTAAGCATAATCATTATCAACAATGAACTAAACAATATTTTCTCACCTTAACTTCATTCACAACTTCATAAAGTATTTGAAATAAAATATTAGCATTTCTAATAAGGTCAGATGCATCAATAGACTTTAAAAACATCGTCCATTTTGTAGAATAAACCAAAAATTGATAATAGGCTCATGTATTCTATTTGTCCAACTATCATACATGATTAGACACTCATAAGTAACCCAGTTCATTCTTTCATCTAAATAACTATTTATTTCATAAATAATGTTGCTCAAAAAGTTTACTTCTATAGTCATCAATTAAAGAAGCTTTATATCCTGAACCATAAGGGGCAATAACATCTATCATAGGCTGGTAATAATAAGATTGGGTAACATTGAATGTTATACCTTAATCATACCACTATCTAGCCATCTTCATGCCCACATTATGAGTCACTTCTTTAGATTATAAGGCACGACGAATTGAAGGTTGAAGTGCATCGAACACTCCAGAAAATAAAACTTAACTTTGAAATACTAAATTTATACTAGTGGTGAGTAAGGATTGTATCCATATAGTGTGTGTGTCTAGCTTTTGTAATAAATGAGTTGGTGTTTAAGATTTGCGAGGGGGTTGGTTAAAATCAATAAACAAAATAAAGTAAAATCAAACTATTGAAGTTTAATCAAATAAATAGTACAAAATTGATAAAATTTACCATTGAGTTTCAAATCCAATTCTCGGTTCAATTTTAACCTTCACACTAATGAGCACAGTTAATTGTCATATTATTCTCATACTCTCTTTGAAACTATTAGTTGTAGATTAACAATAAGCTTTATTAACACTAGTTTTCTCTTCAGTCGTATTTAATCAAAATAAGCTATTTAATTAGGTCTAGCTATCAAACAACCTAGAATAAGCTCTCTAAATTTAGTGTGACCATTGTATTATGAAAAAGAAAAACAGGTTAATATGGCTAATAACCACATAAGCTCGGGTCATTTAACATATGCTATGTTATTCCTAATAAGGCACAACCATTAGATTACCATAAATGAATCAAAATTACAATGATTGCATATTGTAATCTAGATTCCAGCAATTCCAGCAATAGTTCAAACATAAAAATCTATTTGAGAATGAGAAAATTAATCATTCATATATAAATCCCAAAACATTAAACAAAGAATAATACAAACGAGATGAAGAAATGCCCAAACGTCTTCTTTAGCTTTAATATCCTCTTCAAATTGAAAAACAAGGTAATCTCCTCATAGATCTTAAAGAGGTAAGAAATTAGCCCCCTTTCATGTTTTTAAAACTCTTCTTCCCTTGTTTAGCGACCTATATGTATTTTATAGTAAAAATTAGGGTTTTGGGAGATACATAGGCATTTAGTTAACTGTATATGTCCTTTTTTCCTAATTGACACACATAAATAGACCTGATGAGCTTTACAACCAGCTACACAGGGGTATAGCTAACCATATAGGTTGGAGGAGAGGCTGAAACTGTGTCTTCGGGATCTTACATGCTTCCAAAGAGATACACGATCGTGTAGGTTACAGGAACTTAATTCTTTCATTTTTTGTCCCATCTTTGACTTAATTCATCTCCTTTTTATTCTACAAAGGCAAATAAGATTGAACATCAAAAGGATGGATCCAAGGATACATTTTTAGCTAATTTTAGTCTTTGTTCTTCCAATTTATACGTAAAACAAAATATAAGCCAAAATAATTATCTTAAGCACATCATAACATTAATCACTAAGAATTAAGGAGTAAATATATAGTCAATCAAGCATTCATCAAGTCCCCTAACACTTAGCTTTTGACTGTCCTTAGGCTAAACAAAAAAAAAAACAAAATCACAATCACAATCACAATCCAAAAGACTTCCTCCTTTCCATATTTCCTAAGAATATATAGTGATAAAAAAAGAGGAATAACTTTCAAAACTATGGCAAGAATTAAACATTCAATGTTTTTACTCATGATCAATCAATAATCATTCCATTTAAAAACTGAGCAATCTAGGGGTGGACTTTGATAAGATGTGTTTAAAAATAAGATAGATCTATAGGTACACACAAATATCATTCATGATCAAAATATTTTACAACTTTGCATATCACTTTAATTTTTCACCATTAAAAATTCACATGCATAATCATAAATCAAAGGACTTTTAAAGTTGTAATGGGGCTAAAGTTTAAGGTGAGAAGTATTTGGATAATTTAGTTCAAAAGCTATTAAAGCTAGTAAAGTAGGAAAACACTCAATAGAGTATCAAGTATAAAAACTAGCATGCACTCAAAAATGGGTACCATCAATTATAATGAATGCAAAAACTCTGTTTCATAGTTTAGATTCAAGCCTTCACACCATAAACCGCATGGAGCATAAGTAATTAGAAAGAATCACTCACAAAAATTGATGATAAATAATACATTATAACCATAAGAAGTGATCCTTCATAACAAATTCTCTTTTCTTTACATTATAATCAATTCACGCATTTCAGACAACTTTAGGAGGAAATATTAACATGAATTATTTTGGAAAACAAATGATTTTCCTCCTTAATAACTTATTTTCTTTGTTCTTTTTTAATTTTCTTTTATTTTCACAAAAAATTGAAAGAAAATACATCAACAATGTAATTTATTAATAAGAGATAAAATCGCATTCCATTAATTATAACCAACTTGCATATATACACATCCCCACACTTATGCTCTTGTGTATCCACAAACATTAGCAATCATAAATGCTCCACTAGCTTTAAGGCTTGGGTACGATATTTGGATAGGTTAAAGGCTTGTAATGTAGTTAGCACAAAAATGAAAGGCTAATAAAGCTTAAAGAGGTTTAACAAAAGGAAAAAAAAATAATATCAATAAGTAGGCTATTTGGTCAATGTAACTCATAAAATAAAGAATGCTTATATCATTTTCATGTTAATTCATGTGATAAAAAAGTGCTCTCGAATAGAAAATCAAAGCAAAGTCAAGATGTACATATTATGAAAGTTACACATGAACAAAAGGCAATGAGACTAATATGGACGTGTCAGTTTAAAAAGGCTCAAAATATTACTAGCTTATGTCTACTCACTAGTCACTACTCTTTTAAAGATAACATAAATTGACCAATCACAAGAGTAAAAATACATGCCCAATTAGTGGGAAAGGTGACAAAACCAAAGTGGTGGGTAAGTAGATATATTTTACCCATACAATATGATAGAGAGGGACCCTATTAACCTCAGATATAGCTTGGCCTAACTCTTTAAGCATTAGGTATATGACACTAGAGTTGGAGCTATCTGTATCGGACCATATGAGACCAGATTGATTTGAGGTATAAGACTACTAGAGTGACTACCTATGACGACACTGGCATGTTAGAAGGTGGCTGTCACCCTTAAGACACTGACAGTAATAACGATAATTCATAGGAAGCAAATTAGAGAGGGACAGTAAGATCTAGCAGAGCGATTAATATAGTTAAAACAACATGACATAATATACTCACCTTCATAATAGAAAATGAAGAAAAAAAGATTATTTGAATCTGGAGATCCTATAGCTAGAAAACAAAACTTGTGATAAATCAAGTAAGAAAAAGATAGGCACAACTTCCAATTAATGGAATTATTAGTTTGGAATTTGAGAGGCTTGAACAGTCAAAATAAACAAATGAGTATTAAGGACTACTGGTAGCGCATCGTAATGCTAGTCAAAATAAAGTAACTAAATTACTGCTATAACAGTAGCGAGTCTAGGTCGATCCCACAGAGAGCGTATGTAAAGTTGTTGAAATGAAATTAACTGGTATTTAGGTTTAACGGGGGGTTTTGGTTTTGGAAAGAAGAAAATAAAATGAAACTAGACTAATAAAAACAAATTAAAGAAAACATGCAAAAATATGATAAAAGTAGAGAATTCGGTAAGGACCCGGTTCATTGGTTTAATCTCGGTCTACACCCTAACTAAGCATATTTTATGAATTTTTTGTTCTCAAACCTCTCCAAGCAACTATTAATCGTGGGTTAATAATTAACCTGAGTTTTTCCTTTGGTTTTGTTTAATCAAGATACGATCGTTAATTAAACCTAACCACTGAATAACCTAAGATACGATCTCTAGATTTAATTAGGTAGTAGCATTACGAATTAGAAAAATTGATTAATCAAGGAAACAACCACATACGATGCGTCATTTAACCTTGGTCATGTTATCCCTAATGATTACGAATCATTATTCACTACATATGAATAAGAAATACAATGATTATGCATTCGATTCTAGCAATGGGTTTTCATAAAAAAAAAACAATTCAATAGAGCATTAAAATCATCATCATTCAAATACCTAATCAATCCATACAAGATAACATAATAAATTTCTAATGAGAAAAAGAAACAACAAAAATATGAAAGAAATGCTTAACTTAGGTCGTCGGCGTCGATGTCACCTCCAAATTGGTATCAGGAACTTAGCCTTCCATGGGGGTGACATCAACACCGATGACCACCCTAGTTAAGCATTTCTTTCATATTTTTTTTATTTCTTTCTCTCATTAGAAATTGATTATGTTATCCTATATGGATTGATTGGGTATTTGAATGATGATGTTTTTAATGCTTTATTGAATCATTTTTCATGAAAACCCATTGCTAGAATTGAATGCAATACATAACCGTTGTATTTTCGATTCATGTGTAGCGACTAATGATTCGTAATCATTAGGGATAACATGACCTAGGTTAAATGATACATCGTATGTGGTTGTTGCCTTGATTAATCAGGTTTCCTAATTCGTAACGCTACTGCCTAATTAAATCTATAGATCTTATCCTAGGTTATTCAGTGGTTAGGTTTAATTAACGATCATATCTTGATTAAACAAAATCAAAAGGAAAACTCAAGTTAATTATTAACCATGATTAATAGTTGCTAGGAGAGGTTTGAGAACAACAAATCCATGAAATATGCTTAATTAGGGTATAGGCCAAGATTAAACCAAAGAACCGAGTCCCATCGAATTCCCCACTTTTATCATTTTTTCACATGTTTCTTTAATTTGTTTTATTAGTCTAGTTTCATGTTATTTTCTTCTTTCCAAAATGAGAACCCCCCGTTAAACCTAAACACTAGTTAATTTCATTTCAATAACTTTACACACACTCTCTGTGGGATCGACCTAGACTCACCACTACTATATTAGTAGTTTAGTTATTTTATTTTGACTAGCGTTATGATGCGCTGTCAATTTTGACGCCGTTGTTGGGGAGTGCTGTGTTTTAGTTTTTGTTTGTGATTTAATTGGTGTTTAGTATATATTTGTTCGTAATTGATTTCTTTTTAGTTATTTCGTGATCTTTTCATTTTTTTGTTTTGTATTTGTTAAAAAAAATCGATGCGGACGAAGGTAATTTCTTTTATAACTCATATTCTCAATCCTATAACAATATTTAGACTGGTCAACCTAACTTTTGTTATGGATGGGATAATAATCAGAATTACTTTCATGATAGTTTGCAGGACGCACAATAATTCTCATACAAACTAGAAGCTTCTTATCATGACTCTGGTACATCTCTGGAAGAATTGATTAATATTGTAAACATTAATGCTTACAATTGCAACAGAATACTCTACATTTACAGGAGGATGGAAGGCAATTTCTAAAAAATACATGGTCTAGTGTTGGGCCCCAAACCTGTTTTATTTATTTTGAGGCATGTTTTAATTTTTGTGGTCTATTTAGATCAGTTAATTGGAATTAAATTTTGCTAAGGTTAGAATTAAATTGAAGTATGACTAAGGAATTTAAATTATGGTATAAAGTAGGATTAATTGGATAATTGAACCAAGGGTACATTTGGAAGGCACCAAGGGTATAAGGGTTTTAGGTTTAAGTGTAAGGGGCATTTTAGACCTTGTGTAATAAGAAGTGAGTTAAAAGAATAGAAAAGAGAGGAAAAGAAAAATCAAAGAAGAAGAAAATAGGAGAGTGCCGTCGGTTTTGGGAGAAAAGAGAAGGAAAATAGGGTTTTGCAAGATTTGAAGGTTTGAAGCTTTCCAAGTAAGTTTGATTCGTTCCTTTGCTTTAGATTAGTTGTTTGAAGCTTTTTGCATGTGATTTAGAACTGAAAATAAGGATTGATTGAGAATGGGAAGAAATCTGAGAACGTCGTTGCCGATAATGTCGATTTTCTAGGGTTAGAGATTTTGTTGTGTTTTTGCATGATTCAGAGTTGAAATGGGTATAGAAATGAGGTAGAAGTGTCGATCTATTGTTTAGGCAAGTTTTTGAACGGATTTGGGTAAGTTTCTGTCGAGAATCTGCAGAAAAATTGGTGTTCTGCGATTTCTCGCCGCGGCGAGCTCA
>JAOSBP010000002.1:18104050-18117319 GCA_027563825.1 Erythroxylum mucronatum | reverse complement strand
TATGGATGTTGATGAGTGGAAATATGAATTTGTATATGATTGAGGTTGAGTTGAAATTAGGTATAATATGAGTAAGTCATCGATTTGAGATGATAAATCTTGAATACGAATTATGGTTAGATATATGTAGTATGTGTTATGGAAAAAGGAATATAGAAATGGTACGAGACTTTAAGCTTCATGATTTTATTGGATTATGCTTACGTTTTATGGTTCAAGAGTTGGACTCCGGAAGCAGGGCTCAACATGGTTGGTATCAGAGCAAGAAGAGATTTCAAGGAATCATGGATAAGTATGATGGTATTTTGTTAAGAGTTGGATTTCGAAAACGGGATCCAACAGTTGTGGTATCAGAGCAAGAAAATGAAACGATGATAGTTAAGGTATGATTCATTTCTTAAGAGTTGGGTTCCGAAAACGAGATCCAACACGGTTGACCTAGAACCACAACTTAGAAACCTGAACCTGAGCCATAAACCTAATTTTTCAGGTTCAGTTCGAACCGAACCTGAACTCAAGTTACGTTAACCTTGTTTATAGGTTCGGTTCATGTGATTCAGGTCCAATTTATAGGTTCGCGGGTTTTCTTGAACACCCTTACTGCTACATTGTTTATTAATATACTCCTAAACTCATTGCAATCATTTAAAGGGATTTCAAGTTTAGCTTTTAATTTTACCAAAATTTATTTTTATATTTTAGTAAGTGCTAACCATGATATAGGCCTCCTTATCACTTCTATAGGATTAAAACAACAGTAACTCTCTTTTAAATATCTTATAGTTCCCCTATGATATGTGTTTAATTGATAATACATTTATTTTATAATACTTATTGTTTAATGCTATGAAATGCTTAAGACATTCACTGCAGTTCATATTTAGTTTTAGGTACAATTCGGAAGTGAAAGAGTTAAAATGAGTCGGAAGCATAATATGTGGGCCATCTGGTTAAGATTCACACTCACTTGTCTTCATGGAGTAAGAAAAAGAAGGATTAAAAGAAAAAGAAGACAAGAAAATGCAAGTAGTAAAAATGGCTCACGGTCATGATAAATATGTTATGGGCATAACTACTTTAAGTCACACCCATGACAATCCTTGCATGGCCGTGACTCATGTCTCAGGGCCATGACTAGTCACAACCGTGACACACTAAGTCACACCCTTGACTTTTGTTACCTAGCACGAAACCTAATTTTTCACTATAAATACAATGTGTTGTCGTCAAAATAGATATGTTTCGTTTGAGGTTTTCATTTTAATGGTGTGAGCTCTCATTTTTTAAGAAGAAAAGGGGCAAAGCTCCATTCCTTTGAAGACCCATAGAGAGGTAGCTTCCCGACGTTAGTTTAGAGGTGACATTGATGTCGAAGAACCTGGTTAAACATATTTTTATTTTGTTTGTTATTTTTACTCTCTTTAGGGATTGATTATGTTTTCCTATGCTTATGGAGTTGGGTTTTCATGTATGAATGATATTTATTCTTGTTATCGTTAGATTGTTTGTGTATGAACCCACTGCTAGAATTTTAATATAATCTGTAATTGTTATGTTGAGATTCATTTGTGGCAACTAATGATTTGTAATCATTAGGGATAACATAACCTAAGTTAAATGACCATAGCGTATGTGATTGTTGCCTTGATTAATTTGTTATCCTAACTTGTAATTCAATTGTCCAATTGAATCTAGAGATCGTATCCTAGGTTATTCGATAGCTAGGTTTAATTAACGAGCACCTCTTAATTAAACATGACTTAAGGGAAAACCGGGGTTAATAGAACATATCGTTAACGTAGAATTAATAGTTTCTAAGAGAGGTATGAGAATAATAATTCAATGTAAGTATGTTTAACTGTATGTAGGCCGAGATTGAATCGATGACTGGGTCTTTAATGCATTCTTCACTTTTCATCATTTTTGAATGTTTTCTTTAATTTGTTTTCTTTAGTCTAGTTTTACTTTATTTTCTTATTCAAAATCAAACCAAACCCCCCCTCATAACCTAAATACTAATTATTTTCATTTTAAAAGCTTTACAAACACTCTCTGTTGGATCAACGTAGACTCACCACTGTTATAGTTATATGTCTAGTTATTTTAAGTAATGTTACAACACACTACGTCACCCTACAATAAGGTAGGTTACATTATTGAACAACTCTCCTTTATTGGACTCCATTCATGAGAAGCTAAACAATTAGTGTAATAAGGCTCCATCCTATAGAGGAAGGATGCAATTGGTAATCTCAATCCTAAGCAATCTTTGCACATATTAGTGCTTCCACTTAGCTCTGCCCAAAGGGATCACGAAAGCAATAAATAGGTTGCTTAAAGATTTCTTATGTATTAAAACAAATAATAAAATAAAGATTCCCAAGTTTAAAAGGTTTAATGCTTTTCATCTAAAGAAAAATGAAGGTTTGGGAACCACTTCTATTAGAGTAATGAGTAAGTTCTTACTGGTCAAAAGGTTTTAAAAGCTTTGTATAGATAAGGAGGATATTTAGCTTAAACAAATTCATCTTTATTTTATAAAATTTGAAAGCATCCAAAGCATTAAAATTAATGCAAAAAAATAGTGGACTTTTGAGGAAAATCTTACTTACTAAGAACTTAGTTTAATCTATAATGGAACACAAGATTAGAGATAGGAAAAGTACATATTTTTGGTTTGATCACTAGCATAACTTGGGTCCCATATACAAATTAAATGAATACCAATTTATCACAGCAATCAATTATATTTATACTAAGGCACAAGCTATAATCAAAGATAACATATGGTCTTAGTGATATCATTCTACAAAGGGATTCAGGAAAATCATAACAACTTACCAAACTACTCATTCGACTCAATTTCTATAGAAGTCATTCAATAGAAAGAAGAAAAATCCTTAAGCATAACTATTAAGTTCTACAAGAAGTTATTGGTTCACTTAATTAGTAGCCCTAGTCTAACCTAAAATCTGACATGAATAAATGCTCCTCTCTTTCTTTCATATTATAGCTTGCAATTAGTAACATATTAGGCACCAAGGACAAACTCAAGTTCTATATATCTAATCTAAATTGTGAGCTACATTGATGAGTGCTTGGTTGTTATGATGTGTTTAAGATACTTTTTTAGTTCATATTTTGTTTTAGGAAAAAGTTGGAAGAATAAGAATTAAAATGAGATAAAAGAATATCCTTAGAGCTTTCCTATTGATGTTCAATCTTATTTGCGTTTGTGGAATAAGAAGGAGATGAATTAGGGTGAAGATGGGATAAGAAAATAAAAGAAATGAAGTTCCTATAACCAATAGGACCATGTAACTCTCTGGAAGCATATAAGATCATGAAGACACAATTTCAACCTCTTTCTTAGCCTACATGATTAGCTAAACCCTCATGTAATTGGTTGTGTAGCTCATCAAGGCCATGTATGTCATACACGGTTAGCTACATGCCTATGTAGCTAACTTTGTCTCTCCTAGAACCCTAATTTTTACTATAAAAGGACATTTAAATGGCCAAAAAAGGGATAAAAGTTTTAAAAAAGGGGATATCAAGACTGAAGAACATGCATGGACATCTCTTCATCCTGTAGTGTGGTTCTCTCTCTTTTCGAATTATTCGTGTTATTCTTTGTTTAATGTTTTGGGATTCATGTATGAATGATTAATGTTATCATTCTTAAATAGATTATTTATATATGAACCCATTGCCAGAATCTAAATTACAATACGAAATCATTGCAAATCTGACTCATTTGTAGTAAAATAATGATTATGCATCATTAAGGATAATATAGCATAGGATAAATGACTCGAGCTTGTCTAGTTGTTGCCTAGATTAACTAGTTTTCCTAGTACATAATGCAGTTTTTACACTAAATCTAAAGAGCTTAGTTTAGGTTGTTTCATAAATTAAAGAGCTTATTTTGATTAGATACGACCTAAAGGAAAACTGAGGTTAACAGAGCTTATTTTTAATCTACGATTAATAGTTTCAAAGAGAGGTATGAGAATGACATGATGATTAATTGCGCTCACTTGTGTGAAGGTTGAGATTGAGCTAATAATTGGATTCGAAACCCATTGGTAAATTCTTTCAATTTTGTACTTTTGATTTGATTTAACTTCAATAGTTTAATTTTACTTTATTTTGTTTATCAATTTCAACCAAACCCCCTCCCTGAAATCCTAAACACTTATTCATTCATTATAGAATCTAGACACACACTCTCTATTCAGAGCTAGGTTTTATTTTCTGGTATATTTGACGTGCATTAAGAATTTTATTTTAGGTAAAAGTTAGAAGAATAAGAGATAAAATGAGCTAAAAGCATATCTTTGGAGCCATCCTATTGATGTTAAATCTTATTTTCCTTTTGGAATAATAAAGAGATTAATTAAGGTGAAGATGGGATAAGAAAATGAAAGAAATGAAGCTCCTGCAACCTACACACCTGTGTATAAGACCGTGTAACCCTCTAGAATCGTGTAGGATCTTGAAGATAGTTTCAGCCTCTCATGTAGCCTACAAGGTTAGTTAAATCCCTGTATTGCTAGCTTTGAAGCTCATCAGCATCGTGTAGGTTTACAAATTAGGAAAACACATGACATACATGGTTAGCTAAATTGCCCAAAACCCTAATTTTTACTATAAAATGACATTTAAGCGGTCAAACAAGGGGAGAAAAGTTTTAGAAGCATAAAAGAACATGCTTGGGCATCTCTTCACCTTATAGTGTTGTTCTCTTTCTTTTGGAATTATTTATGTTATTCTTTGTTTAATGTTTTAGGATTCATGTATGAATGATTAATGATCTCATTCTCAAATAGATTATTTATATATGAACTCATTGCCAGAATCTAGATATATGTAATGGTTGTAACTTTGATTCATTTACGGTAAACTAATTGTTATGCATAATTAGGGATACTATAACATAGGTTAAATGACTCGAGCTTATGTGATTGGTACCTAGATTAACCTATTTTCCCAACAAATAACGCAATTTTCACACCAGATCTAGAGAGCTTATTCTAGGTTATTTGATAGCCAGACCTAATTAAAGACTTATTTTGATTAGAAACAACCTAAGAAAAAATTGGGATTAACAATTTCTAATATATGGTTAATAATTTCAAAGAAACAATATGACAGTTAATTATGCTCGCTTGTGTGAAGGTTGAGATTAAACCGAGAACGTAATTTAAAACCTATTGGTAAATTCTATCAATTTTGTACTATTTGATTTGATTTAACTTCAATAGTTTGCTGTTTGGTTCCGCTTCTACTTTTCTACTGTAGTTTTAATTTTTATTTTCTGTTTTAATTTTTTATTTAAATAAAAACAAAAATCTGTTTGATTGTTAATGTTAACGTAGTTATATTTTTTAACACTGATATAATAACATAATAGATAAAAATTAAAGATAAATTATTTTTAATTAAATAAATTTATTGAATATTCATTAATAATTAGTAATAAAATTATTTTATTTTATTAAAATAAATAATTTAAAATTTAGCTTTTTGTTTATAAATTAATATTTATTTTAAATATATTTTAGCTATTAAATCAAAATTTATTTGCAATTTATATTTTAAAGATATTTTAATTCTAATTATATTTATTAATAATTTATTTAATTTAATTACAAAATTATATTTAATTGTTAAATAAAATAAAATAATTTATTATTCTTATTAAAAATTAATGTATTAAATAATTAAATAATAAATATTTAGTTAATAGTAACTCATATTATAAAAATAGAAACAAAAAAGAAAAGCCATTTTTTATAGGTTTCATAACTTTTGAAAATTGGAAGAAACCGAAAACAAAAATAGATCCAAACACTCAAACAAATAGGTTTTTAATTAAATTTGAAATAAAAATAAAAAATATAAATATAAACAAACATGCCCTTAGAGATTATTCTATCCTTGTTATGCCTTCCCTTCACCTTGTGAATTCAACAATGCTTGATCCGAGATATCCAAAGGTTTTGATTATCCTCTCTTAAGATCTAATTAAGTAATCATAATTGCAATAGATAACAGTGGAGTTGCAATTTCTCGATTTCTCAAAACTACTTCTAACTACTCAATTGGATTTAAGGCAATCTTAAGAATATTTAACTCACAATTAAAATCTCTCTTCAATTGTTTATTAACCTGATATTTGTAAGTTTATTAACCTGAGGGTGAGCCTTAGAGCAAAGCCTTCCCTTTATATTTTTACAAAAAGGTTGTTTTGGGGACTTAAACCTGTGACCTTATGGTCACAAAAGAGTAACTATACCATAAGGTCACAGGTTCAAGTCACAAAAACAAACTTTTTGTAAAAATATAAAGGGAAGGCTACCTCTCAAGACCTCCACAATGTGAGGAGCCTTGTGCACTAGGTACGTTGATTTTTTTTATTATAGTAGCAACTCTCGTGGCATAACTTAACCCAAATTTCTTGATTCAATCTCTCAATTCAAATTAAATATGAGCATAACAAATATCTCAAAGTAGTAATATATTGAATTCAACAAGGTAAAAGTTATACAAAGCAATTCAAAAATAACACCCTACTACAAAGTTAACAATCCATGATCATATTTAAAACACAACTGTTTAGATTTGACATACAATGCAATGAAATAGAAAAATAGAAAAGAATGAAATCAATTTGACATCTTGATCTAGAAAATCTAGAAAGTTGAACTTAATCTTAATGATATTTCCACTTTTGATCTTCTTTATTGGAAAGAGCAAACCTTTTGTGCTTTTCTTGCTTCTTTTGATGTCTTTGAAGACTCGTAAGTCTACTTTCCCTTTGCATAGCCTTCGTAATATCCTTTTATAACAATAATTAGGTTTTTTTAGAATATATATGTTCACTTACACCACCATGTAGGTGATTGTATATCTCCAAAACCCTCTCAATCACGACTTTACATATTTACAGAAGCTTACACAGACACATATACAACCATATATGTCAACTGTACAGGAATGTATCTTCACACGGGCATAAACAACGCCTTTGAAGCTCTACACATTTACAATGACTTATACGATGACTATACACGTCAGTGTAAGTCCAATGTTGCTTCAATTCTTTCATTCTAAGCTACAATTTCACCCAAATCTTCCTATTTTTGTCTATAAAGGCAATTATCATCTAAAAATAGACTTGAAGCAGAATAAGTATCACAAATATCATAGGATTCTCTAATAACAAGCAAAAGACCACCCTAAATATGGGTCTATAAATATAGTCAATTAATCATTTGTCTATCATATTTCAATAATATTTTTGTTTTATTTTAATTATGTAATCTCATCTTTAGAGTTCCCTCCGAGAACTTCCTTTTTTGAATATTCATTGCACCTAAGAATTAATCTCTTCCTTCTTAATCGCTTAAAATAATGTAGTAAGATAAGGAATTTTTAATTTGTACTCCTTTATTGATATCCTAATCTTATTCTTTTTTTTTTAATTGAAGTTGGTTAATACAGTTTTCTTATATGCTCTTTAAAATTCCGTACGATATGACCCAGTAGGATGGCTTGTGCTCTTTCGACGATTATCTTTTTTTTTTTTGAAATGTCGACGATTATCTTTTATTATTTGCTTTTACGGCATTGTCACGTGTAAAAAAATCAAATCAACTCACCTAAATACGCTAAGGCTGCAATGTTTGAGTGCAATGTTTGAGTACAGATGTTCTGTTCAATATTATGGTATCTTATTGTGTCCAATAAATCTTAGCCATTTATTTATATAGGTCTCGCGTTAATTTCGCGTGACTTTCGCAAAATAAATAGTTGGGATTTTATAAGAAAAAATAAGACAAAGTAATAATATTGCGCAATATTCGGTGGTTTTTTAGATTCTATTTCTTACTTGCGCCTCAAATTCAAATTCAAACGCAAATCCCTCCTAAACGGCAAGTGGATCCCAGTTTATGCAAAACCGACAACTCTGCTCGAACAACTTTTCTTCGTATATAAAAACTGCTGAAAATAGTACACCTGATAACTGCCATGCACGCCCTGGTGAATCCAACAAGCCAAATCCAATGCAAAATGGAAACCAATTAAAAAGTAGTCTATTGCCAAAAAGGGGAGGAAATATATGGGAACTGTCAATACACTTAACAAGCATCAAATTTTCTGTGTCAATGCAAGAGGAAGAGGCTGGCACGCAAGGAGAGAATCTAGGTAGTCAACTTCCAAAAATGGTGTCTTTGAATTCATTAACAGATTTTTGGCATTAAAGTGTGTGTTCTTATATCTCTGTATAGCTATTGGGTGCGTCAATCTCCAATTGGGTAGCCTAGTTCTAAATTTTCTCAACTGAAGTGTCTTAAGGCGTCGCAGTCTCGACATTGAGAGAGTGACGAAGGAGACAATCCCAACATCTCCGTGTGTGTTCTTTTTTTCTTTTTAGTTATCTCTCTTCTGTAGTTGGCCAGAAGAAGAGAATCATATCATGCCATCGGGTCCAAGGAAGAGAAAAGCTGCCAAGAAAAGGAGGGAAAATGAAGCCGCCTACGACAAGGGCAACCATGACCACCACCATTCTTCTTCAATTAATAACTTACATGGTAAGAGAGAGTATTTTGGGGGCCTTTTCTTTTCACTTTCTGGATACAGCAACCCGTCACTGCCATCCGCTACTTGCCAATGTGTCAATCAATCATGGAGCTTCCTTTGGTTAAAGCCTGTTTCGTATTTTCTGTTTACTTGTGAATCTGGCGTGATGGGTATTTAGTTGGAGTCCATGTTTATTTGCTTTTGTAGTAAAGATTGCGGCTTTGGAGAATCTGTGGTAATGGGTATTGTTAGTGTACTTGCTTTATTTTGATTCAGGATTTTTAGTGGTTTCGTGTTTTGTGGCTTTGATTTGTTAGTGTATCCATTTTATGCTTGATTTCGAACTCTTATTCTTCTGGTGATTTTGGTATTGGTGTCAATTTGGTTGGCGTGTATTCTTTGGTGCCAGGTTCGTGCTGTTCTTTTTTCAGTATTGTTCTCGCAGGATTCTTTGCATTCTTATTTGATCGGAACTGCAAAGTTGTTTTTGTCGCCTTCATTGATGGCTAGTTGGGATGAAAACCTTGTCTATATTGGCCTCCCGATTCTTAACCATCAATCCTTGAATCCTGTCCTCGGATTAGTGGTTACTATGGCCAAATGGAATTCCTTATACTGTGCTTCCACGACTGACATGTGAATTCTTCTAGCTCTAAATCACTCAAAGAAATACTCATCCATGCATTTGCTTCACATATAGCTTAAATTTATGCAGTTATACTTTTGCTATCAAGTTGGTTGGGTGAGCATCAACTAAATATCTTGCGTTTTATTTTTAATTTTATGTTCAATTTTATTGGCTCCATCTATGTCATTTTACGCCTCGGAACTATTCTAATTCACCTTATGAATTCTAAAGATGTCTGGATAAATGTGTCTTATTCATGGCTTGTTGACAGTCAGTTTCTTTCGTTGAACTTTTGGAATTTAACTTAATTTTTAGGACGCGATGATGATATAAGGCATGAGGATGAGAGAGAGAGTGATGGTGGTTCATCTGATTCCTGTCTTTCTCAAGACCACTACGATGTGCATAAGGATGAGAGACATCCATTCAGTGAAGAATCCAATAAGAAAGGCCCGCCGACTTCACAATCATTTGGGTCTGAGAATTTGACAGTTGAGAGGGTTGCTGAGGATGTAGAAGGTAGCGATGAAGTTGAAGAAGATGATCATTTCCTCAAATTTGGCAGAGAACGGCTTACTATTCTGAATGAAGAGAGAAATGGAACTTTATTTTACAGCAAGGAGAAGGCAGTTGATGCTTCTCAAAGCACAACTCAGATTTCCCAAAGTGGAAAACTAGTTAACAAAGCTAATAACAATTCAGGTCTCGAAACTGCATCTGAAGTCGATACAGTCCCACCTTTGGTGCCCATGTCTGAGGTGGGAAGGCCCATCTTAGAAGATGTTGAAGGTGAAACTTTAGAGTTTCTGGATGTTGTTAAATTGGAAACAGAAGAAAACATGGAAAATTTGTTGCCTATATGGAATGAGCATGCTGGAGTTTCACTAAGTTCTGTATCGCATGAAAAAGAAGATAAATGTTTATTAGGTGACATTGTTGGGCAATTATCAACTCTGTCTGGTACGGTTAAAAATGAAAGTAACACCAAAACTTCAGAAGTACCAGATATACTTACTGCTAGCAATGATATTGGGTACACCACAGATTCTGTTGGTCCTATTTATGCAAATGACGGCAAATCATTGCCTGCCGCCAGTAAATGTGCTGTTGAGACTAATAATGATGCACAAAACGTCAATGACTCTGAAACTTCCGATGTTACTGAAAATCAGGTACTGCCCTATGTCTTTTGCTGATAATATGCTTCATCTATCTTTCCTTGTTATTTCATTAAGAAGTGATTACCGAACTGCTGTGCAGCCTCTTGTTGGTTCAGCTCCCCGAGTAACACAAAGAACATCCTGGTTGAGTTGTTGTGGTTTGTCTGAAGTTTTTACAGGCTCTAACAGATAATTTCAGGTTTCTCATCTACCTAAGATCAAATCCATATCCTTTTTTGCTAAAGTACCGGGTATTCTATATATAGACATTCATCTTATACTGGTACATGGAACCTTCATTCTTAGAGTTTGTCTCTACATATCAGATTTTGAAACTGATGATATCACTTGGTCTTTTGTAGGATCTACTTCATAAATACTATTTCTTTTTATCTTAAGTGGATGTGGATTTATCCATGTAGAGAATCACAATTTGTCAGTGTCTTCTATCCTTCCTTTCCTTCTTGACTATTTGTGAATAGGATTATTGTCCTTTAACACCATTTCACAGAATAAAACAAAGGACTTCTTTGGTGGTTACTGAGTCTGTTTCATGTCTCTGCTTTCAAGGTGTTAACTTGGGCAATATACTTATATAAACAATTATAAAGTCTTCGCAAATAGTTATGGTATCCAAATTGCAGGCAACTTGGTTTGTTTCATGCTTCTTTGTAGCTGATTTTGCCATGTGCTAATACAGCGGAGTGAAAAATCTTTTGTATGGTAGTAGCTCAGAACAACCATGACCTGTAGAAATTGCTACCAGTGCTTAGTTGCTTTTCAGTGGCCTTCAAATTCTTTTTGAACATTTGATAGTTATATTAGATTTCAACTTACTAGGGTATTTTTGCGGTATTTTTACAAAATTTGGAACATTTTACAAAATTGCTAATGTATAAGCATACAAATTTGGGTTTGAAACTAGTTTTTTTTTTTTAATCTCTATATTTCGTCACAAACTTTTGACGTTCAACCAAATTTTCTGAAGTCTAATGCTCGTTAGCCAACCAATATGTCAATCAATTAATATGATGACAAACTCACATTAATATTTTCAAAAGATACTAGTTGAGCATGCTACTATACTAGTTGAATAGCCTATCCAAAACTTTAACACTAGTTTGCCTAAATCACGGCATTGTTCAATCAAAATTTCTACAATAACTTTTTCTAAACTTTTCAAGTTCTTTCAAAAATCAAAACACTTTGTTTTGTCAAAAACTTGATTTAAAACTGTTAGAATCAACATGTTTTAGGTACTCTTACAAGTTTGGGTCTTTAATGTTTGCACCTTTTCTAACCCATAACTTTTTTGGTTTACTTAATATAAATTGTTTCAACGAGAAATTTCTATGAATATATCCATAATTACCTTAAAAGTGGCACCTCATGTAACATGATTTAAACATTTATGAATTATGGAGTGTTGCCTATAAGAATATAACATATGTGCATTTCTAAGTCATCTTTGGAAGTGATGGTGATTAAGAAATCCACTTTGTAAATATGACGGATAAGAGGCTCTTCTTGTGTGATAGTTAGGCCTAAAAATGAATTGGCATAACATATCCTTTTGATGGAAAATTGTCCTATATTAATTATGAACATGTTCTATTGGCTTATATAGTGGCCTATGATGATAAAGAGCTTGTTTCATGCCATTTTGATAATAAAAAGGTTTGTATGAATGAGAAAAATATTACAAGCAATTTTGGTTTGGCTTTGTATGCAAAATTATGCCTATTTATTCCTTCAATGCTTGACCATCAAGGTTTAAAATGTGAACCAAAGATGAATATTTCATTTCAATTTCTCATTCTCAATTATGTAGTCATTTAGGAGTTTTTGAACCTCTTTATACTTGAAAGATAATTTATTGCTTTTGAAATTCAGCATTTCTAAGCATTCAACAAGTTCTTTATAAGAAAAAATATTATAGTTTTTGAGAAAAAATATTATTGTTGTCATCAGTCATTAACCAACTCATCATTGTTTTCCATAAAGAACATGTATGCAACCTCATTATTCAATTCTTTACTTTTAGAATTGCTCATATCATCCATATAGATATTAATGCTCTCTTCTACCTTTCATCATTCTCCTTCCTTTTAATCCATTCTTGATTTTCATTTAAATTCTTATCAAGCTCATCATAATTAACACTAATACCATTAACACCAATATCGTTATAATAATCATTAACTTATGTAAGATAAAGTATGTGGTGGATATCATGAGCATTTTGGAATATTGAAACTTTGAAAAAAAATTAATATAAAAAAGTTTGCACTGCTTACTATTTAATTGTGAGTCTATTTTTACTCCTATTCCACTTATGTTACTATAGAAACCCCTATAAATCAAGCACTTCAGCCATAAGAGAGCCTTTTATTCTAGTTCTCTAAAATAAGTAATCATTTTGATGTGATAAAATAAATATATAAAATGAAGCGCAAAGCATAATACTAAAGAAATCACTTAGGCTAGTTCATCTATCCTTTCTTATAGTATAGTCTAGGTAAGTCAAGTGTTAATCCAACAACGCCTAAAATTATGATACTAACTTACTGTTATATAATCTAAATAATTGAATGATTGAGTGAAGGAAATAATTAAAAGGGACCAAAATAACTATTTGGAATTAAGGTGGATTATGCCAGATTATGCATTAGTGTTAATCTCTATTAGGTGATCCCAGATACCATTGCTATACTAATTCTAAGAGAAGGGGTGATGTGGTTCCGCAAGTTCACGGGTCTCAAGTAGTACAGTATAATATCGTCCCACAGGGAGTAATTGCGTAATTACCAGGCTTGGATCACTCAATTAATTGGACTAATCGATTGGGTAGGATTGGGAAATTAAATTAAAAGAAAATTTAACTATCTAAAT
>JAOSBP010000002.1:18090269-18102355 GCA_027563825.1 Erythroxylum mucronatum | reverse complement strand
CTTTTGAAGAATCAATTTTACTTGGGCACATTCTTGCGGCGCCGCCTTAAAGAAGAACAAGGAATCATCCGCAAAAAAGCAAATGGGTAACCCGAGGACCTCCTCGACTCGCCCGACACCCATGAATCCATCCCCTCGCCTCTGCCTGTTGGAATAAAGTTGGTAAGCCCTCCGCACACAAGATAAACAAATAAGGTCACAGTGGGTCTCCCTGTCGAAGACCCCTTTGACTCTCAATAGGACCTACCTCCGTGCCATTGAACAGAACCTTATAAGTCACTCCTGTTGTACACATCATCATCCATTTTACCCATTTATCAGAAAAGCCCAACCTGCCCAGTATTGCCTCCAAAAACCTCCAACAAACTCGATCATAAGCCTTACTGATATCAATTTTAAGTGCCGCCCACCCGGTTTTACCTCTAGTTACTTGCTTCAAACCATGCACTAACTCAAAGGCAAACATTGTTAGATACATAAAGGTAATATAAGTGGTCTTTCTCACCATATTAGAGGTTGCCGGACCTATATCTATGTTAATAAATTAGGGTTAATTAAGGAGGAGTCAAAGATGCTTAAAAAGACAAAAGGGAGAAGCAATACTCTCGACAGTTTAACTAAAATTGGATAAGCATATTGGAATAGGGATCCTCCTTAATAAAGAAAAGAAAAATCTATATGAATATACCGGAGATGTTAATAACCAAAATTCTCAACTCCTTCAAAGGTCTAGAACTTAATGGATAAAGGAAGGTGACAAAAATACCAAATTCTTCTTTAATTTAATTTTGGATATAAAGAATTCCAACAAAATTGCTTATGCTCTTAATCAAAAGGACAAGTTGTTACCTCTTAGGAGGATACAAAGACTCCTTGTGGGTTAAATGGCCTCACTCCTATTTCCTAAAAAACAAAAACGTCTAGGACCTAAAGACCAATCCATCACACTCCTAGTTTCTCAAGTGCCTATTGAAGGTAAGGGATGAAATAGGGGAGAAAGTTATACACATTATTGGAAATGAGGAAGTTGTATATCTTTTCTTTGACAATTGGAGTAAAGCAAGTCCATTATATAATAGTCCTCTCGGGCCTTGTTAAGTAGCTTATATCCCACAAGTTCCAAAGTTAAGTCGTGGATTAGCCATAACCATTGGCAAGGAATTCCTAATGTGTTTGAGGGTTACATTCCAAACTATAACCTGAGCTATATGGAGGAAGATGAATATTGGTGGTTGGGACCCTCACTAGGTAAGTATACCAATACTTCAGTATGTGATTTTTTTAGAGAAAAAGGACCACATATTGATGGTTGGAAGGTAGTATGGAGCAGTAGCTTACTACCTCAAATGTCTTTCCTGCTGTGGCTTTTGGTTAAAAAGAAAGCCCTTACATTTGATAGAATCAATTTTTTGAATATCATAATCTCTGTATGCTTTGCAAGGCTAAACCAGAACCAGCTGAACACCTCTGCTTTTGTAGTAAAGTCTCTAAGGAGGCTTAGGATGCAATCAGAGATATATGTCAAATTGATTAACAATGCCAATGCTATATATTAAGTAGGATACAAAGAAACAGAAGGCAAACCAAAGGAGATAGTCCAGCTACAAAAATAGCTTTTGGACCATGCATTTAAGATTTATTTATTATAGAAGGAACGCAACAACAGATGCTTCATGAGAATTGACAAAAGTTTGGCACAAATGAAGCAAGAACTCTCCAAGTGGATTAGAGAATAGCTCCTTAGGAGCAATGACATCAGAAGCTGCAACAACGGACTAACAAATGTGTTGGGACTCTAGCAGATACTTCAAGTTAGGAAACATAGGAAGCTGTGTTACACTAATCTCCTTAAAGCAGCTTTTATATACGTAGTTTGAAAATATCACCATAGGCCGTGAGATAGGTCCGATTTGAGCTCCTCTAATGGACTGTTGTGTAACAATTTTTATGAAAAAAACATTAGATAAAAATATTAAAATTACTTGGAGCTTCTTAATTTCAATGAAATTATAAGTTACGTGATAAGCGATAAGTAAAAAGGCATGCCCTTAACTTCAGGGCGCAGGTGAGTTAATGAGGATTCTTTAGGTTTAAGTGAGATTGCGGGTTTAAACTGTCCTCATGTATGCAACTGTTTAAAATTTAGAGTCAGAGTTTTGCTTCCCACAAAAAATCTACCCAACTCGAGCGAGAATTACTTTGAGTATAAACTAATTAAAGAATTTTTTTTTAATTGAAACTTTCTTAAACATCTATTAGAAAAAAAAAAAGAAAAAGAAAAAAAAGGTATGTCCTTTATTCTGCGGGGACCGTGAAAGAGTTGAAAGAAAGAATATTTGTCAACAAAAGAGACCATTCCTCTGCTCCCTCTCTCTCTTCATGAGCCATGCTGGTATTTCGCGCCACTTTTAGAATCTTCAAATTTCACGTAATTTCAACCAAATTGTCAAAGAAATCCTCCCAAGGTTTCCAGTTCAACGTCAAAGCAGCTACTGGTTGTTCCGACAAGTTTTTGCTCTCTTATCACCTCAAGAACCACAGATTAGACCAAGCTCGCGTGGTCTTTGATGGGATTCGATCTCCGGATGTTCAGTTATGCTCCATGATGATAACTGGGTATGCGCGAAATGGCAGGATACGTGATGCCATGATGCTGTTTGATAAAATGCGTCACAGAGACTTTGTTGCTTGGAATTCCATGATAAAGGGTTGCTTAGATTGTGGGGATTTAGCTATGGCTAGAAGTCTTTTCGACGAAATGCCTGAAAAGAATGTTGTTTCTTGGACGACGATGGTTGATGGGTATCTGAGGTACGGACGAATTGAGGTTGCGGAGAGTTTATTTTGGGATATGCCGGTGAGAGATGTTGCTGCATGGAACGTGATGATTTATGGGTATTGCGAGTACGGAAGAATTGAGGAGAGTATGAAATTGTTTGAGGAAATGCCATGTAGGAATGTGATTTCGTGGACTTCGATGATTGCTGGGCTTGACCAGAATGGGAAGAGTGAAGAAGCTTTGTCCCTTTTTCGGGAGATGATGGATTCAGGTGTTGAGCCGACATCCAACACACTTGCTAGTGTGTTGACAGCTTGTGCCAATGCGGCTGATTTTAATCTTGGAACTGAAGTTCATGGTCTTGTGGTTAAGTTAGGCTATTTGTTTGATGAATTTGTATCAGCCTCACTTATGACTTGGTATGCAAAGTGCAAGGAAGTAGACTATTGTCACAAGGTTTTCGATGAGATTCTCTCTAGGAACCCTGTCATTTGGACTGCTCTTTTAAGTGGCTATAGTGTGAATTGCAAGCATGAAGATGCATTAAGGGTTTTCTGCATCATGATAAAGGTGAATGTTCTTCCTAACCAAGCTACTTTCATTAGTGCTTTAAATTCATGCTGTGAAATGGAGGCTCTTGACAAGGGTAGAGAGATCCACACAGTAGCATTTAAGCTAGGTTTTGACACTGATGTATATGTTGGTAATTCTCTTCTAATCATGTACCATGAATGTGGAAATATACATGATGCTCTAGCTGAATTTAAGATAATTAAGGAGAAAAATGTTGTCTCGTGGAATGCAATTATTACTGGAAGTGCACAACATGGTTATGCCATCTGGGCACTGATATTTTACACCCAAATGATACGTGCAGGGGTAGATCCTGATGAGATTACATTCACTGGCATTCTTTCTGCTTGCAGTCATTCCGGACTGTTACAAAAGGGCAGGTGTTTTTTTAAGTATATCAGTCGATACAAAGTTACCAAGTTGAAGCTGCAACACTATGCTTGTATGGTAGACATTTTGAGCAGGTCTGGGAAATTGGATGAAGCAGAGGAGTTGCTAAGAAATATTCCTATCCAAGCAAATTCCATGGTGTGGCTAGCATTGCTTAGTGCTTGTAGGATTCATTCAAATATAGCGATTGCTGAAAGAGCTGCAAAATGCATTTTTGAGCTGGAACCCCACTGTAGTGCTGCCTATGTTTTATTATCAAATTTATACGCTTCTGCTGGTAGATGGGAGGATGTTCTTAAAATGAGGGTAAAAATGAAAGAGGGACGTGCCATGAAAGTGCGAGGTTCAAGTTGGGTAGTTCTGAAAGGAAGGAGACATGAATTTCTTTCTGCAGATAGGTCCCACCCTCAAACTGAAAAGATATATGAAAAACTAGACTGGCTGGGAGGAAAGTTGAAAGAATTTGGTTATATTCCTGATCCAAATTTTGTTTTGCATGATGTTGAAGATGAGCAGAAGGAGGAAATGTTGTCCTACCATAGCGAGAGACTCGCCATTGCATTTGGGTTGGTTAATAGTGTTGAGGGCAGGGTAATAACGGTAATGAAGAATCTTCGGGTATGTGGTGATTGCCACACTGCGATCAAGATTATGTCAAAGATTGTCAGCCGTGAGATTGTTGTCAGGGATCCCCGTCGCTTTCATCATTTTAAGAATGGAATTTGTTCTTGTGGAGATTATTGGTAGCACGTCTCAAGCTTATGTATCTGAACAAATAATTTTTTGCAATTTGATTGAATGGATAGTTGAAGCTCAGATAGAGATTTATAGAATATGGTTTGATATTCTTAAGTAGCTACAAGCACAGCATCTTAATTGATTTGAAAATTTCATGACACTGGCCAAACTATGAGTTGTTAGAACCTATACTGGAGGGTTTCAATTGACTTCCTGGAAGTCCGAAGTATGAATTATTTGATTGAAGCACTAATGCAATTGCCGTGGAGATAAACTGAGATGGAAGAAAAAGATTGCCGTTGCAGGTTTTAAGGATACCTGAATTGTAAGAAATTCAGGGCTAATAACCGCAAGGTTTTGGTTGGAAAAAGAGAGAAGGTTTGAACTTTGAATTAATCGTCCGACCATTGCACTATAATGGACATGGAAATTAGCATATCATTGGAACAGCAGCTGTTTTGTGGAAATTCCAAGGCCAATGCCAAGGTTAAGCTCTAGGTATTGAACAAAATATAGCAAGAATGTCAGATTTAGTATTCTGCCATTGCTACGGTAAAGAAGAAGAGGAAACGCAATAGTGGAAAGAATTTTCTCTTCATGACATTCACGTGAACAGTGATTCTTATGTATATATGTACAAGAAGAAAAATAAAAAAGAAGATATTTACAGCTCAATATTACAGTGCAATATTTACACCTCATCAAAGAAAGTTCTAGAATCTGTACACAAAAAACGGAGTATAACCAACTTAACATCCATGCAAAAATAAGAATGAAAAATGCTGGTCTGAAGACTTTCATATTTCAACGTCCCCTCCTCAAGTTAAGGCCTAATAGCAATCGCAAAGGCCTAACTTGGATACTAGCTTGATAAACAATGGAGCACTGAGAACCTTTGTGAACGAATCTGCTAATTGTTGAGATGAAGAAATTTTTCTCAGTGAAATAAAACCCAGCTTGAACTGTTCCCTTGCAATGTGATAGTCGATGCCCAAGTGTTTGTTCTTTCGTGAAAAACTGGATTGGCTGTTATATGTAATGTAACCTGATTGTCACAATGAAGGGGTATAGGAATTGATTATGGAATTTGAAAATCTCTCAAAATGTAAGATATCCACTGCAACTCACCCACTGTTGACGCTATGGATCTATATTCTGCTTCAGCTGAGCATTTTGATATTGTAGTTTGCTTCTTTGTCTTCTAGCTAATAAGAGAACTTCCGAGAAAAATGCAGTACCCTGTTAGTGATTTCTGCTATCTACACAATATCCGCAATCTGCATCACAATAGGCCTCTAGTCTTAGAGAGTTGTTTGCTGAAAAATACAGCCCTAATGAGGGTCTATTCTTGATGTATCTCAAAACATGCAAATCGTTTTTTAAATGTAGCTATCTGGGATCATGTACATACTGACTAAGTTGTTGTGTGGCATGAGCCAAATCGAGTCTTGTATATCCCAAGTAAAGTAATCTTCCCACCAACTTTTGGTATGAATATGGATCTTCTATCTTTGGACCATCATCAATACTCATCTTATGCCCCTTCATCAATGGTGTAGCAGTAGGTTTACTTCCCATCAACCCTGCATCTTAGATTAAATCCAGAGCATATTTTCTCTGGTTAACGTAAATGCCATTTTCAGATCTTGTGATCTCTAAACCAAGGAAGTATCTTGCATGTTGAAGATCTTTGATGGTAAACTTATCATTCGTAAATGGTTTTACTGCTGCAATCTCATCTTCAGAATTTCTTATAATCAAAACATCATCCACATATACTAGCAAAGCTAGAAATATATTGGATTTAGAAAGGATAAAGAGGCAATTATCATGACATGATTGTTTAAAACCATACTCCTGCAGTTTCATTGTCATTTCTGTATTCCATTGTCTATATGCTTATTTGAGGCGATACAATGATTTCCTTAGTTTACACACTTGAGTTGGTTTAGCTTTATTGTATCCTTCTGGTAACACCATAAACACCTCTTCATCTAAATAACCATGTAAAAATGCATTGTTAATATCAAGTTGGTGAAGGCTCCATGACTTTGATGTGGCAATGGCAATTTTTTTTTTGATGGTTACTACCTTAGCTATAGGTTAAAAACTCTCATGGAAATCTACTCCTTCAATTTGATTGTATCCCTTTGCTACCAATCTTGCCTTGAATCTATTAACTTTTCCATTTTCCTTTAGTTTCACTTTGAAGATCCACTTACATCCTATAGGCCTCTTTCCTTCGAGTAAATCAGTGATGTCCCACGTTTTGTTCATTTCTAAAGCCTCAATTTCTTCATTCATAGCCTTCACCCATCGTGGATTGTTTTTTGCTTCTTGGTATGACATTGGCTCCTGCATTTCAGACAAGTTTGCAATAAAACATACATGTGCATCTGATATGTGTTTCGGTATAGTGTATGGATAGGTAAGAGGAGTGTATTTGGTGGGTTTACTGATATTTAGGGGTCTTTGGTGGTTTATAAATTATGCTCAACACTCGACACATAATCATTCATCCAAATTGGAGCCTTTTTAATTCTTGTACTGTGTCTAATGGGAGCTGTTTCGGGTATGGATATAGGTGAGGATGAATTGCTAGTTTACAGCTGATCCTCATCATTTTCAATTTTTTTGGTGTATGCGCAATAGGACTAGCACAAATAGCATCCTCCTCTATGAATTCGTTTGTGCTGTCAGGTATAATTGGTAATAGAATTTGAGTGTTTGGGGCTTTAATGATATGGTCTTCCTTTGTTGCAAAGGGATAAATATGTTCATGAAAAATGACATCCCCAGAAACAACCAATTTTCTGTTGTCTAGATCATAAAGTTTAAAACCCTTTTGTCCTGGTAAATGCCCTAAGAAAACACTCCTAAAAGCTCTCAGTGAAAACTTGTCTTTGTGAGGTAATGTGTTTGTTATAAAGCATAGACATCTGAAGCAATTGAGGTTGTCATAGGATGGTTCCCTTTTATGCAGAATTTCATAGGGTATTTTCCAATGTAGGACAACTGTAGGTAATCGGTTTAGAAGAAAAGTGACATGCAAAATGGCTTCCCCCTAGAATTTTATTGGAACTTTGAATTGAAACATCAAAGATCTTGCTAGTTGAAGTATGGATCTATGTCTTCTTTCTACTATCCCATTTTGCTGAGGTGTATATACATAAGTTTTTTCGTGTACTACTCCAAAGTCTTTAAGAATCTGCTTACACTTCTCCCACAAACTCTAGGACATTATCAGTTCTAATTCTCTTGACTGGTTTCTAAAATTGATTCTTAGCCATGACAATAAAGTTCTTCAAAATAGATGTAGTTTGATTCTTATGTTTCATCAAAAAGGTCCACGTACACCTACTTAAATCATCCACTATAGTAAGGAAATAATGTGCTCCTGTCATGCTAGAATATTTATATGGTCCCCATATGTCAATGTGAATCAACTCAAGAATATCATCTGCATTGCTATTGCTTTGTGTAAAAGGTAGTCTAGTCTATTTTACATGAAGGCAAATACTAAATTCAACAGAAGTTTCAATCTCATTCATAAAAGGTAGATGTTTGAGTACAACATTTGAAGGATGTCCCAACCTTTGATGCCAAGTAAGAGTACTAACATCAACTACATTATTTATGCAGCAAACATTTGCTCTACTAGGTACTGAATTAAGAAAATTGTAGTATCTATGGATAGCTTCAGTTGTGCATAAACTGGCATCAAGAATATATAGGTTTCCCTTCACCTTGCCCACTTCAAGGACTCTATTAGTCTTCAGGTCCTGAAAAATGCAAAACTCCGGATAAAAACTGCAACACAAGAACTCCCTCTCTAGTAGTTTCTTAACTGACAGTAGGTTGTGTTTGAAATCAAAGATATATAGAGCATTTTCTAGTTTGATGTTGTTATGAATAATCACATCACCTTAAGAGCTAACTTGTTTGATAGTTCCTTCAAGTAAACGGACAAGGGTTTTTCTAGTTAAGGTTTTTTGTGAAGTAAAGGAATATTTAAATGCACATATATGGTTAGTTGCACCAGTGTCCACAATCCATTCATCTTTAAATTTACTAGGTTTAGGTGTCAGAACAAAATTACCTGTAAAATCTTCAATCTGTGCAAAATTGACTTGCTCCGCTGGTACCATTTGCTTCCCCTTCAAAATTCTGGCGATTTCTAGGTGAAGCATTTCTGTGACTGCTGGTGGGCACTGCATAGCTAAAGCTTTCGTATTATCACTGGATTTATCCTCAAAAGGGGTATTGACCATATTAACTCGTCCCTTTGTAGCAACTGGTATGTCCTTCCTTAATTGTTTATACCAATTTGGATATCCATGAAGCTTGAAGCACGTATTCTTGGTATGTCCTCCAACTTTGCAGTATTCAGAGTTTCTATCATCCTTCTTCTGTAATTCCCTTTTCTTATAAGAAGTAATTTTATTTGCGTCAGCCCTAGAACGTGCTCCTTTAATCATCATGGCACTTGTATCAGTATTTTCTGCAAAATGCATTTGTACATTCTTTTGCTTCTTTACTCTCAGTATCATTGAATAAGCTTTGTTGACTGAAGGCATAGGTTCCAGAACCAAGATTTGGTTCCTAAAATTGGCATAGCTTTCATTTAAACCCATAAGAAATTGAATAAGTTTGGTATGGGATAATATGCAGTAAGTTTCTAGCAGCATTACAAGTACAATTTCTCATCGCACCACATGAACGTTGAGGAATGGGTTGAAGGACATTCAGCTCTTCCCACAATTTTTTCATCTTATTGTAATACATGACAACAGAGGAATTACCTTGCTCCATAGAAGAGATCTGTCTTTGGATTTGGTAGATTTGACGGCCATTACTTTCACCAAACTGCTATTCTAGTTCTTGCCAAAGTTTTCTAACTGAGGTAGAGTAGATAAAAGTTTCGGCTATATCTTTTTGCATTGAACTGATTATCTATGAGCTGAACATTTCATCCACCCTTCTCCATTTCGAGAGTGTGGGTTCATCCGTTGGTTCTACCAAGCTTCCATTAATAAATCCCAGTTTATTCTTGGCTACTAGAGCTCTTTTCATGGAGCTGTTCCATGTCAGAAAGTTGCTATCATTGAGTAAGACAATTACAAGGGCCATTCCAGGGTTGTTGGATCCTTGCAAAAATAAGGGATCGTTGGAGTTTTGAATAACATTTGTATTTCTATTTGTGGGATCGACAACTTCATCGATGTTAGCCATGACGGAGAGTATGGTAAGTTTTTGAGTTTAAAATTGGTAAGGTTCACAGATTTAAGAGGTTGGCTTTGATACCATGAACAAAATATGAGCAAGAATGTCATATTTAGTATTTTGCCATTGATACGGTAAAGAAGAAAAGGAAACACAACAGTGGAAAGAATTTTCTCTTCATGTCATTCACGTGAATAGTGGTTCTTATGTATATATGTACAAGAAGAAAAATAAAAAAGAAGATATTTACAACTCAATATTATAGCGCAATATTTACAGCTCACCAAAGAAAGTTCTAGAATCTGTATACAAAAAACATAGTATAACCAACTCAAAATCCATGCAAAAATAAGAATGAAAAACGCTGGTCTGAAGACTTTCATATTTCAACAGGTATCAAAAGTTTCGCAGCCTTTATGATTCATCATAGGAGTTAAGCATTTGTTAGTTGTAAATGATTTTTTCTTTTTGATGTAGATAGAAATTGGAATCTGATTATTGAGCAATTGATGAAAGTGACATCTATAAATTGTGAATCAAAATTATGATTACAATCGTAATATAGCAAATGTGGTCCATTCCGTTTCCATAACAATTGTTGTTTACAATAATCGTAATTATGTATTTTTTTTTTGCAATAAGCTATCACTAAGTAGTTAATAATACAATGTTAAACTTTTCTCTGAGCTATTGTGTTACTGCTAAGTGGATATAGTACACAAATTGTTGGACCATCATTCTTCAATGTCTGCACTAGTAAGAGGAGTTCAACACCTAATTTAGTTTTAAGTATATAAAAATTTTATCTATCTTAAATATAATAGAGAAAAATAAATTGAAAAGTTCCAAAGACCTTAAAAGGGAAAAGTTTGTACTTTTTCTTATTTAGTATCTTTTATTTATCTTGCACTGTTAATGCTCATCGTAATACTCCATAAAATAAACATATCATCTTGTCTAACAAGACTTATCCGTACTTAACATTTAAGTGCTTGTCTTTAAAAGATCTGCTCTCATCCTCATTTACAATATTAGTTCATACTGAACCATCTTCTTGTCTATCTTGTCCTATGATTGAAACCAAAACTCTATTTCTATATATGAATTTTAATTCAAGTTTAACCCATATAATATAAGGATGGCAATAGGCCAGTCCTACCAATTATTTAAAATAATTTTGTTAAATTTAAAAGTATAAAAAATGCCTTTTTTAAATTGAGTCCAGACCTAAGCCGCTCAGACCTAACTTTTCTAAGCAAAATAATGTCATTTTATTTAAAATAATTAGACCTCTGGTTGATCTGGACTTAGACCTGGGCCTGGACTTATAGACCAACCCATTGAAAACTCTTAAATCTAGGTCCATGGGCTAATCCATTGTCATCCATAATATAATTCTTTCCTTTTATTTTTCCAAAGTAATATTCAAGATACTTATGTTGAGATATTTTTAGGAAATTTAGAAGGGATCTAACCACGCATGCAAAAAAAAAAAGATCAATTTTTTGAAAAATCAAGATCACTTTAAACTCTATATCATGATTAATGTATGAACATAATAAAAAAAATTATAATTTATTATGTATCTTAATCTTTCTTACAGTTTCCCTTGAATTAGTTTTGAAATTAGTTTTTACAATAACTATAGCTAAAGATGGCAAAATAACCCAAACTCGATCTAAATTTGCCCATTTAATAAGCCTTGGCTTCGCTTCCTTCTTCGATAAAAGATACCTTAATGCTACATGATCAGAATATATTATAATTTTATAACCAAACAAATAAGGTCTAAATTTATCGAAAGCAAACATAATGGCTAAAAGCTCCATTTCTGTGGTGGAGTAGTTGCATTGTGCTAGATTGAGCATTCTTGAAGCGTAGTTAATGGCATGTCATCTTGCCATTTTTTTAACTACTACTAGTCAAAATAAAATAACTAGACTATTACTATAGCAGTGGTGAGTAGTCGATTTCATATTGAGTGTGTGTAAAATTTATGAAATGAAATTAATCGGTGTTTTAGAAAAAGTGGGTTTGGATTTTGGAATAAGAAAATAAAATAAAACTGACCTAATGAAAACAAATTAAAGAAAACATGCGAAAATGATAAAAGTGAGGAATTTGATAGAGACCCGGTTCTTTGGTTCAACTCGGCCTATACCTTAATTAAGCATATTTCATTAATTTGTTGTTCTCTAACTTCTCATACCAACTATTAATCGCGAGTTAATAATTAACCCGAGTTTTCCTTTTAGTTTTGTTTAATCAAGATACGATCGTTAATTAAACCTAACCACCGAATAACCTAGGATACGATCTCTATATTTAATTAGGCAGTAGCATTACGAATTAGGAAAACTGATTAATCAAGACAACAACCACA
>JAOSBP010000002.1:18059080-18070664 GCA_027563825.1 Erythroxylum mucronatum | reverse complement strand
CTTCCCTTCAAAGAGCTCAACTACTGTTTGTTGATAAATTCAGTTCCATTGTTGGTCTTGAAGGTTTTCACCATAACTTGACACTAATTCTCTACATAACTCAAGAATTGTGCTAATGCTCCAACAATTTGGTCTTTTTGCTACAACATAAATGTCCAAGTTGCCTACAATAGTCTTTAATAATTGTCAAGAAAGTATTGAGCACCAGTGATGGATTTAACATGGTATGCCCCCTATAAATTTGCGTGAACTAACTCAAACAAGCACTTATTCCTTTCCATTTTGTTAGTGAAAAGCAGACGAGATTGTTTAGCCATTTGACATACTTCATATACTGCTTCATCATGATAGATCTTGCTTAGCATACGAATATGACTCAGTTTTCTAGCTGATGCATGACCTAATCTTATATGCCAAATATCATAACCAATAATAGTAGCAACTTTATTAAAGCTTTGACAATCAAGATTATTGTATTTACATGACTCATTATTATGCTCAATGGAAGAAATAGGAGAGCTGCGTTTACTACCCTTAAAAACTTTACCATCCAGTGGTTCTTTTTCATCTAGGTGATACAAATCTCTAATTTCCCTCTAAAGCTATCACTGCATTAGTCACCTGGTCCTGAAAGATGTAATAATGGGAGAGAAATGTAACTTTAAGCTTTTGATCTTTACATAATTTGCTAACTGAGAGCAAATTAAAATTAAACTTAGGCACCAACATCACTAATTTAAGTTTCAATATTAAACTGAGAACAACATCTCCTATTTGATTAACCATAATACGAGTCCCATCAGGTAAACCAGCTGCAACAGGAACCTTCAAAGTATTCAGATTAGTAAATGGACTTACCTGGTGACATATGGTATGTCACTCCAGTATCAATCACCCAAGTATTCATTGTAACATAACTGGAGCAACACATGTTTAGAGATTCCTCTTTACCTGCAAAGTTACTGCGAGAATTGTGAATTGATTTATGAGTTGTCCTTTGCCCTTCAACAGCTTCTTCAACTCTTACTTCACAGAGTTGGCTATCATGCTTCCTAGCTCTTTATAATTGCTTCCTATGTCTTCGTCATTGTCAATAGGATTTTCTGACTTACATTTCTCCAATCCTGTTTGAGCAACAATGTTGGATTGTCCTCTTCTCATAAATTACTGTTTGTTCCTATTGCCTGACCACCATTCTGGATAGCCTATTAGCTTGAAACAACCCTCCTTAAAATGTCCTTCAAGACCATAATGATCACATTTGGACTTCTTATATCGATATTTTCTTTGATTTCTCTTGTTCGTTTGTGTTTGCTTAAGCACCAAGGTTGATCCATCGATCATTTCAGATTTAGAGACTTCTGAAATTTTCTGAGTTTTGATCTTGAGAATCAAGGAGAAAACTTAATTCACCGATGGTAAAGGATCCATCAGGAGTATTTGATCTTGAGTTTGCTTATAGCTTCCATTCAATTCGAGCAAAAATTGCATAAATTGATCTTTATTACATATCTCAATAACAACCTTGATTGCACCACATCTACAAAGGCCACATGTGTAAGTTGGCATTGGTTAAATACTGTTCAATTCATCCCACAACTTTTTGAGTTTAGTGTAATACATTTTCACTGTATCGTTCCCTTGTGTAACTAATGAAATCTTTCTCTGGATATGAAAGATAAGAGGTGTGTTACTATCTCCAAACCATTCTTCTATCTCCTTCCATAGATCCCTTAATGAGGCATTATATAGAAAAGCATTTGAGAGTTCCTTGCATAAGGAATTTAATATCTAGGAAGTCACCATCAAGTCATTTTGTTTCCATTGATTGTAGCCGACTGCTCCTTTCTACACCTCTTGGATATGTTAGTTTATGCCCTTGCAACCAATCAATTGGATGCAAATTATTGTATGACATTATTTTGAATTAATGAAAAAGCTTTATTTATCTGTATTTATTAATTTAATTAATATTTTATGTTTTAATACTAAAGATAAAATCCTTTTAATAATTACTTTGTACTTGAAATTATGATGAGATCATAATTATGAGATTTAATTTACACTTATGTGTTATTATTAAATGTTCCTAGATGTAGTTTCATCAAGACTGGATGTTGTTGAAACGTTAAAACTAGCACACATTATGTTTCTTTCTTATGAAGAAAGTAATTGATCTCATAAATTAAAGTATAAAGATACTTAAACTAATGTGTCGGTGATTATTAGAGAATAAATCACTAAACTGACCCGATTATGAGAATTCCAGATGAAATATTGCTTATGTGCCTATGGATTATCTCATAATGATGGTTGAATAATTGATCCTCAGACTTGGGATTACTAAGATATCTAGTGTGAAAATTATAGTGTTTTAATGTTACTTATGAATCATCCTAGGATAATCCAGTCGGTAGTAATTAGATATAGTATGAACCATATGCAGATAGTTAAGTAAGTCAATGTATGATTCGTCACTCTAAAGTAATTAGAGAGAATATTATACTGTTCTTGATTAGTAATGATTTATGTAATTATCTGGCCGGAGTTAATTGATATTTGAAAAGGAGTTTTCAAATTTCAATTATAAATCAATTACTAATTAGCAAGAACGAATATGATTGGATGATAAGCGTAGACATTGTATCCATATTCTGTCCAATTAGAATATTGAATGACGAAAGGATTAAATTATACATTATAGTCATACATGGATAGGTTAAGTTAATCAATTTGGCATTCCTAATATTTGGGTAATCATGACATGTTACTAGGTGTCAATCATAATTTATGATTATGAATTATTTAATTGAAGAATTAAAGATAAGTTAAAAGAAGTTTTAATTTATTCAATTCTAATTGTGAATTAGAATTATAATTTATAATCATTGCCAATTTATTAGGAACCTAATGGGTCACATGTCAAAGAGTAATTTAAGTTTGAAAAACTTTGGGGATCAAATATGAGATATTTGATTTTATTAAAATTAAACTAATTAGAATTATAATTTGATTTTAATTATAATTAAAGAGATTTAATTTTAATAAAAGACTTATGATTTTTCTATTTTAAAAGGGATTGTCTTATTCCTCTCAAATTAGTTTGAGAGTTGCTCTGTAGATATCATTAGAGACTGGACACTTGAACAGCTCGTGATTGATCAATTGGAAATAGTTTCAAAGAATTTTTAACAGAAAAGCGAACAAGGTATGATTTCTAAATCGTTTTATGTTTTATTCAAGTTTATTCAATTATCGGGATTTGCTTGAAATTTGTAAAATTTTTTGTTTTCCACTACGCCCGTGATTTGATCATGGTCAGATTCCAATAGGATAGTTCCATCAATAAAGCCAATTTTGTTTCTAACTCCTAGAGCAATCTGCATCGCCTGTCTCCATGCCCTATAGTTATCACCATTAAGTTGTGCAGTAACGAGACTTACTCCAGCTGGTGTAGTGATGTTTCCTCCTTGGGTTTAGGTTTTTCCTATTAGGATTGAACTTCGTTTAAGCTAACCTTGCTATGGTACCATATAAAAAACCCAAGTTTAGCATTTGGCTGACTAGAAAACAAGAATGAAAGATGAAAAGAAAAACGTCTGGGAGAGAAAAAATAACCGCTCTCTTTTGGTATTTTTTTATTTCTTCCGAGATATTTATATAGGAGAATGTAAAGAAGAAGAAAGAATATGGAAGAGTAATGTTATTATTCACGTGGCAATAATACAATTAACTAGCCTCTAACTTCCTCTAACTTCCCTAACAACTTTTCTTGCTAATAAATCCTACACATATTTTTCTATAATTACATAAATTTTATCATTACTTTTCAGTTGGAATCTAAAAAAATAATTTTTTGTAGAAATTAAATTAGAAAAGTCATATTATGATATTTTTAAATTTCGAAAAGTATATGAAAGGTATACATGTTTTACACAAAAAATTATTTAATTAGTCTCATCATTCCAGTGTTACTTTGGCTTGGAAAAATAAGCACCATATTAACGGGTGCGTGGAAGGTCCAGTAGAACAGATAAATAACAAGAGGTTTGCAATTATTATTATTATTATTATTATTTGTTACTCTATACAGTTAAAAGAGTTATCATCCTTACGTATGTTTGCTTTTATCATTCTACACATCCTTCCCTCTTCCTCTCTTTAATCTGAATTGGAGGTCTATCAGGAAGTAGCATTTATTGTGTTCTCTACGGTAGTGAACTTGACCATTCATTAAATTGAGTAGTTTTCGGGACAGGTATAGCCCAAGACCTTCCTGTGTGCACCATGGATCTCCTCCTTCTAACATATCTTGGAGGACAGCACAAGGAAGGCCTTGACCAGAGTGACTCATCCTGCAAAACACCAGACATGGAAGGTAGTCTGCGTTAATAAGATGTTCCCATAATTGTACCTTCTCTATAGACTAATCGATACCTGCAGCAAAACTATACCACTATACAGAACTGAGAGTAATTAAGAGCTCATAACTCAATTAAAAAATGACCTTCAACGAATACAACAGAAGTGGAAAGCTCATGTAAGAGTAGAATATAGGCATTGCACCTGATCTGTAGACGTATATATTCATTCCCCTCCTGTATCAACTTCAGACCAGGTGAAATCTTGATCTCTACCCAGCCATTTGGACAAGGTGCAAATTTAACCACACTAAGCAAGAAATCTGCAAAGACTAACTGAAGTCTGATTTGATCACCAAAAAGGGCCAATGATTTGATTTCCTCAGGAATCTCGTGAAAAAGCTGTATGCTCTTTTCTCTCAGGAGGATCATTACTTGGCTAACAACAGCATCTATAACGTTTCCCAAAAAAAATTCTTCCATGTTGAGTTCCACAGAGCTGCTTTGACAGGATAAAATCCAGTGAGTGTTCAATATGGATTTAGTAGTAGCATAATAGAATCAACAGTATCTACACTATGGTGAAGATGAGGTCCAGGTCCACATAATTTCTTAATGACAATCTGGTAGAGGCAGTAACAGAAGTTGAAGCATAGTCAAGTTACATTAACTTGTAATTTTACAGCATAGCTTCACACTATTTGATGCATGCACGATAAATCTACATGTTCCTTCTCATAGGAGGTGATCTTGCAGCACTTGTTTGTTGCGTGCTCAGGGAATTCAGTGCCAAGTGAGGGAGGGAGGGAGGTTCTTTAGTGATTAAAATTATGGTGTACCCTCCACCCTATTTATACTCTAAATGCTTATTGCATCTTATTTTGAAGAGACTAACGTAAGAAATGCTTTCCAGTTAAAAAGTTGTTACCATTAGCTAGCTTAAGGAGCATTTATCAAACACCAGCATGTCAAGAAACAATTAATCATGTTACTCCAACATTATTAGCACCGTCTGATGTCAAGGATCTGCTGTCCTTGGTCAGTGCTACACCAAGAGGTTATAGACATGGACTTGTGAGTACTCAGTACTAGATGAAAAGACATAGCAAAATGCTTACCCTTCCTCTATGCCTCCAAGATCCATACCCTCAAGTACGGTCATGATTTGTTTTTCACATGCATAACTTGTTTCCAGGAATTGCTTCTGATTTTCTGATGCTGCCGTAGTCTCAAGAAGTTTGCGGGTAAACTTTATGCCACTTAAAGGATTTTTTATTTCTTGCCGTATATACGCAAACTCTTTGAGTTTCATCTCTTTTTCATGCCTATGGCCATCAAGGGTATGCTGCAGCTCTGGCTTCACAATCCTCAAGAAGCAGAAACATCCAACTACATTCCCATCTGCATCAGTCCTTTTACTTGCTGTTAGGAACGCCTCCACGTACTTACCTGCCCTATCAAAAAACCCAAAGGGAGACTTCTCCGTATCTTGACCACTGATTCCTCGATACAGTAGAATCATAAACTTAGTTAGAGCGTCTTGGCTTTTCAGTGAGCATAGACCCCCAAAGATTTCCCCAGGAAGCATTTTACCGACAACCTCCTCTCTTGTTCTGCCTGTTAAACCTTCCATGGCAGCATTCCATTCAGAACAGCAAGCATTCTCATCAGAGGCAAATATTGGTGGAATAAGTGGATTGAGACTTTGTATGATTGCTTTGTAATCACCTTGCAAGCGAATAAATTTATCCATGAAAACTTTCTCATGTGTGACATCTTGACCGACAAAGCATACCCCTATGGCGTTGTTTGCATAGTCCCTACTTGTGCAGGCATTGGCCACAATATGTACAATTGAATTTTCTGCATGAAGATCAAATTTCCTCAGTTTTAGCTCAAAATTTGTGCCTTCTTGTCCTGGAAAAGATAGAAGCCACTGTTGTTAGATATTAAGAATGTAAAACTGTACAAAAACACGATTGATGCAATTGAAGGGACAAAGGGAACAAGAGGAAATAAGCCGATTTGAAGTCACAAGATACTCTTCGGCTAGGATGGGATGCAGGTGAATTTTAAGATAATCATTTCAGCAATTAATATGAAATTAAACGTTCAAAATATGGCAGAATCACTGATAGGAATCAATATATCATGAAAAGCAAAATGCCCGAGTCAGACATTGTACACAAAAGTATCCAGATTAATCCAATATAATTAACAAGGAAAATATCGATTACCTTTCAAAGCTCTATTTAGAACAATTTCAATGGCTTCACGTGAATCCTCATGAACTATTTCATGAATCAGAGACTTCCCTGTTGCCTCACTCGATTGTAATCCCGTCAATTCAGCAACCTTTCTGTTCCATCCATTGATATAACCAGTTGAATCAACCCCAAATATAGGGGCTGTTGCTGTTTCAATCAATCTAACCATTTCACGCACCACCGAACCGACTTCATCTATTTCCTGCATTTCAGTGTCAGTTTGGTGTGTCGAAGACATTGCGTTTGGATTACTATCCTCCATTTCCTGAAATGAATCTCTCAGTATCAGTTGTAAGGAGTGAATAGCATTAATTTCTGAAACCTCCCAAGGCAAACTTCTACTTTTCACCACCTCAATAAAAGCATTAAATGATGACCTTGGATGCATTCTTCCACCATCATCCTTATCCTCTGGATGATGCTTGGCACCTCCCCATTTAACTTCCTTGGCATTGTGAGACCTGAACCAGAATAAAAAATCTTTTGAAGTGATTCTAGCAGCAGCCATGCCACAAACAGCATCACCAAGTGAAGCAGAACCATGGTAACCAGCATCTGCCAAACTTTCAGTACTAAACCCCGTAGCATCTCCATGATTGTTCAGCAGCCACTCCGCAATGTCTTTTATCTGCAATTCACTCGGAGTGATGCCAAGCAACCAACACTTTCCTCTGTAGTATAATGCGGCGCCATCACACTTAACAAGATCCATTATGCTAGGGGATTTGGTAACAATACCAAAAGGGGCATCTCGGAGAAGCATATCGCAAAGTAAGGTTTGTGTCTTGAGTATCTTTTTCTCAACTGATTGTGATGCCAATTGAAGCTCCATGTATAGCTGTTGTCCAAATGCCTGCATGAGGAATTCGCAGGCATATCGAAGGGGAAAGGGGACATAACGTGGGGAAGTGTGATGGCATACAACTAGCCCCCAAAGTTTGGCTGAGTCGTTACTATTTATGAGTACTGCCATTACCAATGAAGCAATGGACCCCATATTTGCCATGTACTGAGTGTGGCATCCATGGGGTGCCCGGAGTGTTGAATTGACTAAACAAAGGGGTTGCTTCAATTCTTCACTTTGGATAACTCTAACTGGATTGGCTTGGCAATCACAAATTATCCTAACACGATTTTGCTTGAACAAGAAACGTGCTGCCTGGGGAATGTCTGCGGCAGGAAAATGCAAACCCAAGTAAGGTTCTAAATCGGACCTCCTTATTTCTGACACAACTTCACCATGATCATCATCGTGAAACCTGTAAACCATAACCCTATCATATCCAGTAATTTTCTGAACGTCTTCTACAACTGTATCACATAAAACACCAATATCACCACCAGGGAGAGCCTGCAGCCTAGTGATTGCCCTAACCGCGAGTTTCTGCGACTGCACAGCACCAGCAAGTGACAGTGCAGGATCATCAGACGTTGCAGGCTCCAAGTCAATCACAATTCCGACATCAATTCGATGTAAGATGGCATAGAAAGGCCTTTGAGCGCTCTTGGTGTAAACCCATACTGGATTTAACAATGAAATCTCCCTAGAAAGAGTAGCTTTTGCCAATGAAGCCCCTGAATGAGGGGTAAAAAGGGTTCTTGCATCAATTCCAATCAAACCCTTAACTTGGCTCCAGTCCAACTCCGTGCTTGGATTTATATCCAGCATTTCAAAACAATTATCACTGTAGGTAATGATCTTAAACGTGGATTCTTCAATTGCAAACATACAGCCAAAAGGCTGAATAAGACCACCCCTTTGGATTCTCAAAAGATAGGCAGTGATTTGCTCTTCAGGTACAGTTTGTGGAGCAAAAGGAACTGATCTGGAGTAGTTAAACGACTTACCAGAAACCGCAGACTGTTCAAACTCAGCTAAAAGTCCAGCATCTGCATTGTACTGGGCAATGGTGGCTTTGCCTTGGTTTTTATTGTTAAAGGGTCTCATGTTGCTTACAGCTCATTAAGAGAGAGGAGCTATGCCTCTTTCTCTGCTGCTCCATATAAATGGGTGGTCTGCTCATTGATGTGAATGTTTCTTAAAATCTTATCGTAAGTGTATCTCATTGATGTGAATGTTTCTTAAAATCTTATCGTAAGTGTGCTTCCTTGCTGCTCGTTTATCATAAGTGTACTTCCTTGCTGCTCACCGTTTTTGGCTTTTGATGGATGCTGATTCTGACATCAAATACTGTCCTTCTCATCTACCTGCGTTGGTTTCACTTTCACAGTTGTTCCCGTCTTACAACTTCGTTAGTAACTTACAGTATTGGTTAAGGTCTAATCTTAAAGTTGTCGGCATACTCTCTCTCCTCTTTTTAGTTCTTGTACTTTACTAGAGATGAAACAAGATTCAGATGCGCCTAGTCAAGAGGACAAATATCAGAACTTCCAACACTCGGGGTGTGTGTCTCCAGAAAATCTTTTGACTGTTTCTGCGTCAGCTCTGTTTTGAACAGGAATCCAGCAATTAGAAATATAATCTACGGGCCGGAGACTAAAGAAATTAGATTTTTATTAGATTAAATATGGTTCTCATAAATTTAAAAATCTATTTAATTAAATAAAACGAATTGACAAATTATCAATTATTTCTGTATGAATTTAATGTCAAAATTACTTTTATTATTTATTAGTTTTCTTTTTCATAACACTCAAATTAAATAATTAATAACGCAAAAAGATTTAATTATCAACATTTGCAAGTGTATATAAAATAAAAATTAAATAAAACTCAATCTACCAAATTCTTTTTTATACCCCTCTATTATCTAGAAAAGGTTTTTCAGTTAATATGATATTAAAAGATAAAAGATAATAATATATGATATGTATAAAAGTATAAATAGAAAAAAAATTCAGTGAATGTGACACTCAACATTAGTTTTTAGAAGAAAATATACGAATTCATCATTTCTTTTTAATTAAAAGAATTGTGTATTATTACAAGGAAAACAGCGAGTAAAAAATATAGCTAAAGTTGAAGTACTACATCAACCAATCTTAATAACTGAAGCCAAGAGTGTGGCAACTAAAATAAAGCATGCAAGCTATCAAATTTCGTATCAAAGATTTCAAGTTTTAGAGATTCTATCTAATGGTAATACCTGGGAAGAAAAAAGCCCTTCACCTTTTTTCTTATCCTATATAGGTTCCTTTCAATAGCAACTTGCAATTCTTGCTATTGATTCTAAAAAATCCTCACATTTCTTTCCAACCAGATCAAGCAGATAGTATGCAAATTTGAAGAGAGAATAAGTGTCCCTGCTGAACTGATGAGGAACTAAAGCCTAATGAATAATTCTTTCCGGATCACCTTTATAATATAAACAATTACAATGGTGTTATACACGTTGCCATAGGCCATTGAAATAAGAGCAATAAAAAAAATAGATGTTAGATAGTCTTTGGAACTTCAAAGTAAAGCTTGTAGATTGGGTTAGAAATGGAAGACTCCAACCATAATGTAAAAGAGATCTTAAGGGAAGGATATTTAAACCAAACAAATCCAAACCAATTGATCCTAGGAGCATGATGTTTAAACAACTCTTTATAAGATTTATTAGTGAATGCTTTAGAGGAATGTCTCAGTTAAATAACCTTATCTTCCCTGTTAGGATTGGGATTATAGAAGGGAAGCCTCTCGAGAAGGAATCATAGCTTCTAATGATGCAGTTTCACTCATTTCCATTTGTAATGCCCTAATATATATCCTGAAAGTATTATAATATGTCTAGGGTGTATTAAGAAGTGAACATAATGAATTAAGTACATCTAAGTATAGTAAGAAATATAATGGTGCTGCATGTAAAAGACAAGGGTAAATGGATAATTTGTTCGCTTTGACATAGACATACATACTTTGACGTGAAATATGTATAGAAATTTTTGATATGTTTTCTTGGATTTATGAATGTGATGTGAGGGGAATTGATAAAAGAAATATTCCATAATTAAATGGGATGTTTTTGGTTAAATTGGATGTATTTTTGTGTTGCTATTGCATGATAAGACCTAAGTTAGTTGATTTGGAGTGTGTACCTCGTTGAATGGATAGGTTCCACTAAATATATTTCTATCATTTGGTCATATCTTGGCCTGTAGACCTCCAATTAGGTAATTATTATTGAAGATTAAACTAGAGACATAGGTCTAAAACTTTTATGAAGGAACCAAAATTTGATTAGGCCTCTGAGAGTTTTGAATTCTGTTTTGAAGTTGAGTTCTGACTATTATCCTTGTTTTCGAACAACCTGTAGTTTTTAGGGTATAACTCCTTGTATAATTAACCAAATTGTAAGAAATTTATGCCATTAGAAAATTAAGATATAGGGGAATGAAATTAATTGATAAGATCATAGGCAAATGTGGCAATTAAAGGAAGAAGAAGGATTAATATGCAATTTTCCTAAAGTCAACTCATACACCAATAAGATTGAAGCATGTGTGTCTAATAAAATTGTAACACATGGTTTAATAGAATTGTAACACGTGGTCCAATGGGATTATAACAGATGGTCTAATAGGATTGTGACATACGGTCCAATGAGATTAAAACATGTGTCTAAGACTAGAAAATTTATGAAAAGGCATATGCAGAGGAAAGATGGACAACACTTTGATGGCTTAACTTCATATTTTTTTCCTCTCCATTTCACCTTCTTCATCCCATCATTTTTCATTTGGTGATTCAAACAAAGTTAAAGAAGAAGGGAAGGAAAAGCATTAGAAGAACTACTTTGCCAATTTTAAGGTTTGGGTCTTCACTTAGTTAATTTATGTATTTGTGTACATTTAAATGTGTAAAAAAATTCATTTGGATGTGGAATGGTTGTTGGGATGCACTACAACAAAAATGACATACGGTAACAGTGTAGGGATAAGTCGACTTGTATAGTGATGTAAGTCGCCTTGTTCCAGTTCGGTACTAACAAGTCGACTTGTATACCCATGTAA
>JAOSBP010000002.1:18027338-18052194 GCA_027563825.1 Erythroxylum mucronatum | reverse complement strand
TACTATAAATAGAAGGGTTAACTTGATGTAAGTGACACCAATTTATAAGAAGAATTCTCCTCTCCCAAATATTCTTATGTTTTAGTTTCATTTTTATAACAGTGACTGATTTATTTCCCAACAAATGGAAAGAGGCACCTAATGCAACAATAATACACAATGGTCCCAATGCCCATGTATCTTAAAATATGACATATTGTTATTCATCAACTTGGAGCCCATACGCGGAGAACTCTTAGCTGCTGCATCCACTAAAAGAGTCGGACATAATGAATAGACAGAAAAAAGGGAAGCAGGGGAAAAAGGGATATATAATAGTTCATAAGATTTGTCTAACTGAAAGAGATCATAATTTTACGGCATTGAGAAAATTATGGAACTAGCAACGTTCTTTCTTGGAAAATATCATGTACATACTTGAGAATACATTATGAATTACATATCAGCGTGACCACAACAACTTTCTTTCTTGGAAGACATCGTTCACTTTGTGCCTGAAAGAAATCCAGCGGACCAGAAGTATTCAATTCTCAAACCATGAGGACAGATGTATCTACATGATCCTCTAGTTAAAGCAACCAATCTCTACATGGACGACTACTTTTGTTAGAAATATGGATCTGGCAATTTCTGTAAGTACGAATCTACAACTCATCAGCTTACCAACTTGTTCCAAATAGACTATTGTTGAAGTTGCATTGACGATTTCAAAGAGAAAACCCGACGTTGCTAGTGAGATCTTGAAGCTTATGTCTCAGCTTTCGAATCGCAAAGGGAACTCCGAGCAGAAACTTGTAAATTACATGCAAAGGCATTGAAATCTTAGGTTAACTCGACTAAGAACTCATCTCCTCTCCTATGGCAGAGCTTTATTATAGCAAGGAACATTATAGGTCGACCCAATTTCTTTACGAGGTTTCTCCTTATTTTAAGCTTGGTTTAATGGCTACAAACCTTGCATTTCTCGAAGCTTCAATTGAACAACCAAATAACAGGGATGGTGAGCCCTTGAGTCCTATTACTCTCAAGAAATCAAGAACAAACTGGCTAAAAGATGGTGATCATAACTCCAAATTCTTTTATCACGCCATCCAGGAAAGAACGAGCATGAACGACATTGTATTCTTATTGAATTAACAGGACATGGAAATCACTGATTAGGAAAGTTCATAAAAACTAACCTTTAAGCACTTCAATCACATTCTTGGTACTAACAAGAAACTTAACCAATTCTCTGAAGGATTATCTGGAAAATTCTTTTCCTTCACAATTTGAAGTTTATCTAATCGAGGAAGTCAATCCATTGGAGATATAAGAACATCTTATTTAGCTTACACCCAGACAAGGCACTAGGCACGAATAACTTCAATGCAAAATTTTTCCATTCAATATGGCATTTAATAGCATATATGATAACAAGTTTAGTTTTGGAACTCTTCAATAACACTTACATTTTAAATAAACTCAACAAGACCTTTGTGACTCTTATTCCTAAAGGTCCTTGATCTCGTTTCATGAATATAGGCCCATTTCTTATTGCAATGTAACCTGTAAGGTGATCTCCAAGATCCTTCCTAATAGACTCAAAAGAGTTATACTTACTTTGATTAGCCCTAAATAAACTTCTTATAATATCATGCTTGTACAAGAACTCTATAAGAGAAACTACTCCAAGAAGTCTATTAACAGTTGAACTTTCAATATCAACTTGACACAGGCTTCTGACTCTCTTAATTGGAGCTTTCTAATAAGCTCAATATAGCTTACAGGTTTTCTAGCAAATTCATTATGTGGATCACTAAGTTCATCAATTATACTTCTTACTCTATTCTAATCAATTTTGAACCATCAAAGATCATTAAGGTCTAAGGTGGCTTTCTTTCACCTTATTTATTTGCTATCAGTATGGAAATTTTTACCTGATTGTCAAGGTTAAACATAAGCAGTGAACCTAGTTTTAAATTTCTGATAAATGTGTAAAGCTTGGCCTTTTTAATTTATCATTTACGGATGTTCTATTACTCTTTCGTGATGCCAATCTAGAATCCATTAAGCTTATGTTTAGCTCTTTGGATTCCTTAAATCAATCTTAGGTCTAAACAAAAGCTCAACAAGTGTAAAATAGAGTATATTTAGTTCAATGTTCTCATCAACAGGTGTAAATTAGAGTATATCTTCACTTGTTTCTATTGGAGGCCTCTCAATACAACAACTCCCATTTAAATATAAAAAAATTCACCTTTTAGGATTGTTTACCTCTCTTGTTTAAAAGCCCGAACCTTTCCTTTCATTAAATATATATTTTTATATTCGATGCATAGTGTTTTTGGAGGATCCAACATCAAAATATTGAAAATTATCTGGAATAAGTGTTAGAGTGCAATGATTATGAAACAGATCGAAAATAAGTCTAATAAGCTAGATTTCAGGAGTTTCGAAAGTTTAGGACTTAACCCTTTTTAGAAAGTAATGGGTATTAATGAGTTTAAAACCATTTGAAATTTTTTAAAGTATTCAATCAATAAGTATTGACACTAATTCCAATATTTTATGGTCAATTTGATGATAAGACAGTTGTAGAATATTTTTTAGATTTAATTTGATTAGTTGGTGAATTAAATGCATTAAAGGATAATTTGGTCATTTTGTATGCATTAAAGGGTAATTTGATCTTTTTGGTATTCATTAAAGGGCAATTTGGTCATTTTATATGGTGTTGGTTGAAGGATGAGTCATTAGAAGAGAAACAATAAGAAAGGTGACATGTAGAATCTACTAAGTGAGTATAAAAAAGCATAAAGTAAGACATTTAACTTCATTCTTTAACATAGCAATGAGTGTTGAGAGAGAGTAAACGTGAGAGACCAAAAAAAAAAGTGCAAAGAAGAGAAGCAAGTGTGAAGGTCGACCAAGGAGAGAGAAAGAAAAGGGCTTCCATTGTTGATGGGTTTTGATGTAGATTTGAATAGATCTTGATCAAGTAAAGGTGTTCAACAAATACCCAAAAGATTGGAGGAAAAAGTGGTAAGTTTTCCTTCCCTAAATTCCTAATTTTTGTTGGTTTTTTAGTATAGGATGAATGTGTTTAAGATCAATGGTGCCTTGGTATTATTTTGGTGTTTGGTTGAATATGACAAGAGAGTAACTTGTAGTAGAACTCTATCTTAGGTTTATTTGAAACAATCCCATTATTTTGGCCATAAATTGGCCTAAAGACTTCCAAATTGGGTTATTTCAACTGGAAATGAAACCTAGGACATAGTACTCAAAATTCCTAGAAGAGATCCTGACCTAATTCTGGCTGAATCATATTGGAATTTGAGATTGGTGATTTGATGTTACCTCTATGTTGGAGTAGCTTGTGATGTTTGGTGCATGTTTCTTGATTTAAAACTTAAAATGGCCTGATTTTTTATGATATGGAAATTAGAGACATAGGGGAACAAATGTTTTGAATGCCTCAAAAACTAATGTGAACGTCTACCATGTGAAAATTTAGGAACAAGTGGAGGTATGAATTTTGGATAGGGATCATAACCGTTACTCATCATGCATGATAGTGATATAGTGAATTAAATTGAGTGAGTGTTTTGAAGAAATTGTTGAGTTAGAATTGGCAAAATATGATATTTAAGTAACTTTCGAAGTTATATTTGAAAACGGAGAACAATAGATTAGCTTACTGAAGTAAGCAGAAATACGATTAGTGTATGTGTTACGCGATTAAATACTAATATCAAATTCGATTAAACCGAATTTATAGTTTTAATGTCTTATTTCCAAATTTGTAAATAAATGTCTATGCGAATTGCATTTTGTGTAGGTAAAGGAGACGCACCAAACGCTCGAGTGTGCTTGGCGATAAGTTTGCAAAACAATAAATGTTCTTTAAATTGACTTTATAAAAATGATTTAAATTCTATCATAAAGTGATTTTTTTTTAAGAGCTATTATGAAGTGAATATTGATTATGAGTTTTGTGTGAATATTGCTAGTATAAGTTTATGTTTTAGTAATATATGAATTGAAGTTTGAAAGTTAAATCTATATTGAGATGATGTTATTGGTTGATAAAAAGGAAATGGTATATAGCTTGTGGTATACAGATAGGTTTTCTAAATGTTATTATACCGGTGTATAATGGTTAACCTAGTACAGGTAAACGATGTAAGACCAGCTCCGTAATTAGTAGTTAACCAGTTGCAGGTAAGCGATATAGAACCAGTTCTGTAACTATTAGTATATAGTGATTAACCTAGTACATGTAAGCGATGTAAAACCAATTCCGTAACTAGCGGTTAACCAGTTGCGGGTAAGCAATGAAGAACCAGCTCCGTAACTACCGATGTATAAAGGTTATCCTAGTGCGGGTAAGCAATGCAGAACCAGCTCTGTGACTTTATGCCTAAAGGTACCATATGGCAAAGAAATTTGTAATAGGCTATGTCGTGTAAGAAATTCATGACATTTTTAATGCCGCCACTATTTATTTGAAAAGTGATTTGAGAAACTTGATTTTAGGGAGCACATATATTTCATATTAATATTGAATTATACGAATTGAGATGAATTTGTTTTTGAGAGGTTTCAATTGTTAATTGTGATTTGATTAGAACATCTAACACTTACTGAGTTCATTTAGCTCACACTCTCTTTTCTGTTTTTAAATGAAACCTCTCAGGTGCATGCTCAGGAGCTTCAGTAGTAGGGACTTCACCTTATAAGTAGTCAACTTTGTCACGTGCTACTGTGTAGACATTTTTGCCTTCTAAATGTTTTTGGGAACATTTGCGTTGTCATGAATATGTTTTGGATTGTATTTTATGTAAAGAATGCATGTATATGAATGTTTTAAAGTTAAATACATGAATATGTTTGAGTTTTTTAATTATTGAAGTGATTGCTGAGATTGCTTGCGAATGGATTTAAAGTCCAAAATTTGTAGTGGGAATTTTGAGAAAATTAAAGTAGTGTTTTTGAAATTTTACAAATACTTGAAAATTTTGAGAAGGTCAAAATATAATCATTGTGCTGCCTAAAATAATAATAAAAAAAAAAGATCAATGCTTATGTCTTTTAATGTTAAGTTAAGACTTTCTAGTAAAAAGGACAATAAGCTTAGCTCCACAGGAGCCTTCTAGTTGGATTAAATATCGACTAAAGGGTCACTGCGAGGTGTCGGATAGGCCGCCGAGTCATTTCAGGACAAGGCATGCTCGGTTTTAATGGAGGTAGAGTGCAATTTATTATTTCCATCCTATCAAATTTTTACAATTACTATTACTCTCAAAGAACATTTTAAAATTTATAGATAAACTTTCAAGGGACTTCTTTTGGAGTGGGGTTAACAATTCTCCCAAAATTTCAAAGGTGAAGTGGTCAAATGTATGTTTATCTAAAGATCATGAGGTTATAGGTATTTGCTCAATCACATTGTCTAGCAAGGTCCAATTAGTCAAAAGATTTTGATAAATTTGTGTAGATAAGAAAGCTCTCTAGATTAGGTGGCTGTGTATATATTTTCTGAAGGGGAAAAGCATTTGAAGCATTAAGGTAAATGATAATGTCACATCGATATTGAAACAAATTTTGCACCTGAGGGACTCAATCTCGCTCTCCATTAAGCACAAGGCGGGGGATGGCATATCTGAAAATTCCAATGTACAAGCATTTATCAAGAGCAACACTTGGATCTAGATAGCCTATTCCACCGAGGGATCCTCATTGATTATGGATAATTTACCCTCTTATTCCCGCAACCCCTTAATCCAGGATTCTATTGTTTGGTTACCATACAAGAAGATGACATTCTCTACAAGGTCTTACGAAAAGTTCCCTAGGGAGACCTAACTTAATATGGGACGCTGCTGTATCCTCTCTAACACGGACTCCCTCAAAATTTACATATTTGACAAGAATTGCTCTTTCTGCTTATAGGCTACATAAGACCTTGACCACCTTTATTTTAATTATTGTTTCTCAGGAGCAAAACTCTCAAGCTGTTTGAGTTGTTCCTGCTCAAAGTTCTAGGTATCATAGTGCTTGACATATAGGTTAACAGAAACAGAAGATAAGTTGCCAACAATTCCTTAGCACTCTTTAAGGAAATTGCTACTCAAAATCAAAGCGGCATTATTGGCAATCTCAAGGTGGAGGTGAGTTGGTAAGGGGCTCTCTTGACTTAAGTGAGGTCGCAGGTTCGAACCACCCTCATGTATGCAACCATTTAAAACTTGTGGTTAAAACTTTGCCTCCCATAAGGGACTTACCCAACTCGAACAAGGATTAGTTTGAGTGTGAATAGTTTAAAAATACCTTCTCATAATTGAGACCCTCTTAGAACACCTGGTGAGAAATTAAAATAAAAAACCGACATTATTGGCAAAGGGCAAAAGGGTCTTGACAACCACTTAAGTCCGGAAGCCAAGCTTACACTGTTCCTATAACTTGCACCCCATTAAAACTTTTGTAACCTTGGGCTTGTTTAATATTATTACTTAAAAAAAGTCATCAATTCTGTTTTCAAGGATTAAAATTTAAAGAGTCCATTTCATTTACCCGTCCAAAAACGTAGACGTCCGATACAATTGGAACGACACAGAAGAACGTAGATGAGGTTGGGATTTGATGGTCCTTAGGTTCAACCGAGAGCAATAGTCACAGACGACTTATCCTGGGATTTCCAGGTGGGCCCTTGGTCTCTTCCAGGTCCATTGGAAAATTAGATCCTCATCCTAAGGTAATTAATTATCTGGAAAATGTATACAAGTGGACATGTGACTCAGTTCGGGTAGAGTGATCTACCAAGGATTTAAAAATTGTCAGACGAGCTTGTGCAATTTGTTGATAATAATTAAGAATTTTTAGAAAAACAAAACCTAATATGGCAATGACAAGTTGTGGTGCACCACAAGTGTGGGACAATAGTTCAATGCCAGTAAAGCATGTGTGCTCTATTTGCAACTACAAATCAGATTAGAATTCTATGTAGTGAAATTGCCATAATCAATCAACTATTGTTCACTATCGCTCCCCTGAGAAACTGCGATCGTTTTGCTTGATTCCCCCATGACTTCCTGTAGAAATTGTAACGAATCAGAATAGCAGTTCCATAATCAAATATACAAGTTTAACAAGTTAGGAAACAAGATCAGGATTAGATGTACCACAAGACTTGATACATATTAAGTCGTTAATCTCTCTTTTTCTGAAGCCCTTCTCCATATTTTACAGGGTCGGTAAATGGGATGGGGAATTATACCTTAAGCTCTGTCTCATTCTGTACAACTGCACACTGTTCTAATTCCTAAAAAAATTCTCTAGCCTCAGATATATTGCAATTTCATCAATAATATATGGTAACTGTTACTGAAAATTATCCATATATGTGGGATAGTAGCCTAGGGAATAATCTTTTCTTTAAAATGTTAAGCAGCAATTCTAAGTCTTCCAGACAATTCAACCTCCAAACAAGGAAAATGTTTTAGGGATTGACCTGAGAAAGAAATACATGAAGAATGATGAAACACTTAAATCCAAAACCAGGATAACTATGATCAATTCATGCTCTTTTCAGTCATTGCAGAACAAGTAGTACATATATTTCTGAATAAATCTAACTTCAATTTCGAATTCTATCCTCCAACTCTACTAGATTCTTTAGGCACTGTCATAGGTTTTTCAAAAATCAAGTCATTCCCAGGATTCCGTTTAGAATTTTCCATATTCCCAACTGTTGTCTTGTACTTGTTTCCAATTAAGAGATAATACTTGTCATAAATTGAACATCTAAATTGTTAGCTAATAATCCCAAACCTCAACATGTCTCTGGTGCTTGCTATCTCGTTGTTCATGTTCCTTTTGCCGCTGTTGTGGCAATGGTAATTGTTGTTGGTGATGGTCTTGCTGCTGCTGTTGTGGTAGTAGTTGTTGCTGTTGGTAAAGATGGTCCTGCTGCATTTGATAGGACTGTTGTGGTAGCATCTGTTGTTGCTGATGAAATTGCAACTGTTGCTGTTGTTGCCTTACTTCTTGTCTCTGTTGTGGTTGATTTTTCCACACAAAAGGTCCGGGCTGTTGTTGCTGAAGATGATGCTCCTGCTCTTGTGGATAAGGAAATTGCTGCTGTTGTTGCTGAAGATATTGATGTTGCAACTGCTGTTGTTGCTGATGTTGATAGTTCTGCTGCCAAAGCTGCTGCTGTAAAGGGGACTTCTGTTGACACTGCTGCTGTTGTTGCTGTTGTTGATAGTAATAATATTGCAATATTTGGTTATATGCTTGGCTATCCTGAACATTTGCACTTTGCCCATTATACTGTGCTTGATATTGAGATGTCTGTGTCTGCTGAAGAGAATAAGATTGAGAAAAGGGGGGGATTTTCTGTTGCTGTGCATTTTGCATTGACCAGGCCTGAGGATTAGCTACTGTAGTAGAGGCGGGACTCTGATTTTGTCCTTGAATACCTTGAAACTGGGGGCTTTGCAAAGAAAAAGGTTGTGACAGGTAGCCTTCAGTCATCGGTAGCTGAGCATCATTTTCAACTTGTGGACACTGACGAGAAGCCAGCCTCTGCTGATTAAGTCTTCCCCAGGAATGTCCTTGATCCCTAAATTTGGAATCTCGGTGCATTCTTCCAGACTCACTCTTTCGACTGCAGTTTTTACGACTACCTACTAGCGTTTGTAACTGCAGCACTCCCTCTGACATGGTCTGATTACTTCTTGACCATGGAGGACTGGCACTTCTAGCATTAGTTTGGGCAGAAACATCAGGGTGACAGCTTATTGGGCTTGATGCAGAACAATGAATGTTAGCCTCATCACTACTCCCAAGCATGTCATCATTGGATAAAGTGTTCTCTTTATCTTCATTCTTCAGCAGGCTTCCCTTGGATAAATTGGATTCTTGAGGAAACTCAGCTTCATTTGATGTGAAAGGATATCTACTCGTTGAATGAGAAATTTCAGAATTAAAAGATGGATTGATTTGAATAGAAGACTTGGTTTCCTGTGAATCTAAGGAAAGTCTTCCCAGTAAAGGTGACTTCAAATCCTGTCCAAGATTATGGTGATGCTCTTGCAGAACACTGATTTTTGACAACTCAATTGAAGCTTGACTATCACTTTCATTAGTGACTCGATCTACTGAATCAAGAGATACATTTTGTTCAGGGGACTGTTCCCCAAGACACTTTGACACTGTAAGAGATAACTCTTGCGGACCTTCTTCTGCTTTGTAGACAGATTCTCTAGACTGAAGCACTCCATCTGTTGTTGGGACAGACGGGATACCACAATTTTCCCTCCATGGTGCTTCGTGGTTAGATACCTGCTCAGATAGCAAGTCCTTATTCCCCAGTAAAGGCAGTTCACAGTTTGTTGCTTGCTCCGTAGCAAGCAGGTCAACCTGGTTATCATGATTTTCTCCTGGGTTCACTCTTCCATCTTGGAGCAAGGATCTAAGATGGCAGTCAGAACTATGATCTCCAAAGGATTGGCAAGGCAATCTAACTTTGTTGTCTTTTTGAGTTTTAATAGCCTTATTCCATTGTATTATCTTAGCAGTAGAAGAAAACAAAGTACTACTCCGAGAATGTGGAAACAATCTCATGTGCCTAATCCATGCCTTCCTTGACTCATAGCTAGTCCCACAAATGTCAACAAACTGCAATCATGAAATTTTCGTGCTTATTTGTTTATGTTAATTAAATGCATCTAGTAGATATTTGTGAATCAGAGATGAATAATGGCCATATAAAATGAATGGACTGCTGGAACTTTGACTTTAGGGCTGGAATCAAGAAAAAAATAATAGGGTATGTGTTTAGGAATAACTCCTAGGTCTAAGACTCACTCCTAATTAAGAATCACCCTTGGAGAACAGAAAGCTTCCCAATTTCAGAACTCAAAATCACAGAATCCATTTTAAAACCACCAACCTCCTCAAATATTTGATGAAAGACATGAAAAGACATTGACAAGGTAATCTGACCCATCTATAACTCCATTGACAAGGTACATAAATAGAAATTCACCTTGTACTAGACCACTACAGTGACCAATTAAACTATAAGCGTAGGGGGTCAATTTTACCTCTAAGTGTAGTCTTGATATATCCTCCCTCTCTTCTGCACTTAAACCTTGACATTCAAGTGCTGTTGGAGATATCACATCAGCTAGAATGGATTCCACCACATTCATATGTCTTGACCCTCCATGTGTAATTGCAAATTTAATTAATTCCTGTAGAAGTAACAATCAGCAACTATCTCAAGCTTCCACACAAAACAAAACAAAAGAAAAAAAGAAAAAGCAAATGTCCAGTCTAGAAAACTATAAATGTCAAAGCATGGCCAACTTTAAAAACTAGATACGATGTGAAAACAAGCCAATGACTCTCTTGGGATTTGATAGATTGCTTCTTCACATCCAAGAATAATTTGAGAATAAGAACAGTTGATGTAGGACAAATAGAAGAAATCATCAACTAGGAGTTCAAACTCACAAAAACTACGAAATATGGACCGTTGATTGTTGTTAGGCTGCCAAAGTTCAAATTTCAGATTTGGATATAATTGGATATTTTGGGGTTTGATTGCTGAAAATTTGGGCTAGGCTTTTAGGATTTGATAAAGTTGGAATTTAGTTTTAATATGGCTAGAATTTAGGATTTTGGTTACTGGAATTCTGGTGAGATAAACCAATAATGGAGGGTAACAACTAGAATCGCTCCTAGTCTTATCACACCTAATTGAAAACTTAAATTTATAGATAAAAATTTCAGGATATTTTGTTATTCAAGGGCTAAGTACACACATATTTATAAAGAAGTTCCTAAAATCCTTATTCTAGTATGAAAGGATTCTTAAGACATTTAAATCCGATTCTAATAAAAATTCTATAAGTTTAAGTCCTAAACAATTACAATTACACATCTACAACTAGAATAACATATATAACATGTTACTACTTCCTAGCTAATAAAAAATCCTAATATAATCTAAATTCAGACCTTGTTGTCTTTGCTGTCAACTCAATTCCCATCTTTGAACATACTAAGTTAAAAATTGTAGTTGACTATTTTTTTCTCTTTTATTTCTTTTATAGACTTTAAGCTCTTCTACATCAGTCTTCCCTAGTTTGTCTAAAATCATCTTCAACGTAGAATGTAACAAATACTGATTGTATAAATCCAGATTCAACTTCTAAAATTCAGATTCTAAAATCCAAGGACTGTCAGATATTGATCTTTCTTTCCACTTCACGAGTAACCATTGATATCCATTAACTCTTGTAGCTATAATTTGTTCATCAAGAATATCCTTTATCTGCTCTTTAAGATGAGGAATAATGGAAATTCTTACAACCAACAAAAGATTGTATATCATCATGTCCATGATAAATAGTTAAAGTCCGCAATATTAAAAATAGATTTAATTCCAATGTCACTTGGTAATTCCAAAACATATGCATTAACACTTATTATCTTGAGGATCTTATAAGGTCCAACACTCTGTTAATGAACCTTTTTATGTTTCCTTTTGGAAAACGCTCTAGACAAATTCTTACTATCGTCATATCACCTTTATTGAATTCTACTAATTGACGATGTTGATTAGCCTGTACTTTATACGTCAAGTCGCTAATTGTTATCTTTCACTGTACCTCATCAAATATATTCCTCATGTTATGCAAAACCTTCAACTTCAACACTAACTAGGGTTATTTTTGGTAAAGGAATCAAATCAATAGGCTTTCTTGGTTGAACTCCCAAAACTACCCTAAAAGGACTCTTATTAGTTGACTTATTTATAGATCTATTGTATACAAATTTTGTCATAGGAAAAATTAGGTCCCAATTATTCATATTGTTCCTAATCAAACGTTTAAACAAGTCCCTAAGCTTTTATTCACCACCTCCATTTTTCCATCAATTTGGGGATGGAAAGAACTTGAAAATTGAAGCTTAGTGTTTAATATTTTTCATAGAGTTATGCGAAAATAACCCATAAACTTCACATCACGATTGAAGACAATGGTTATAGGAAATCCATAGAAACATACAATCCCGTTGGAGAAGGGTTTAGCAATATAGATGGCGTAATAAGTCTTAAAATATGAAATGAAATAACTCATCTTGAAAGATCTACCCATCAACAAAAAAATATAAACGTAACCTCTTACATATTTAGGGATTCCCAAGACAAAATTCATACTTATGTCTTGTCATAGTTCATGAGACACGGGCAGTGGTGTGTATATTCTAGAATTTTGCTTCTTTTGTTTAGCTAATTGACATGTTCAACATGGTCATATGACTTTAGAAACGTTATGCTTTAATAAGGGCCAATAAAAGTGATCTTCAACAATTGCTATGATTTTATCTTTTTCAAAGTGACCTACTATCCTTTCTCCGTGTAGTTCCCAAATCACATACTCCTTTATAAAAGTATTAGGTAAGCAAGGTCAATTTCCTTTAAAAAAGTAGACGTCATAAAAGGGAAGTGATTGTCCCTCTACCCATCTTCAATTTCTGAATAAATTATTCTAAAATCTCAATAAGAAACATATTCGCTTTTTAGGTTTTCAAACTTCACAACTTCTACCCTCAAAGTGATAAGCAAATGACTCTTTTTACTTAATGCATCTGTTGCCTTATTCTTAACTTCTACCCGATGTTTAATTACAAAGTTAAATTACACCAAAAATTCACTCCAAAAGGTGTGATTTTTGTTCAAGTTCTTCTAGGAATTGAAGTGTTTAAGAGATTCATGATCTGAATATAGAATAAACACATATAAGAGAGATAATAATGCCAATTGTAAAAAGAACGTATCACTACATAAAATTCCTTGTTATAGGTCAAATATTGTTGCTTCTCTTCAATTTAACTTCCCAATGATGTAAGCAATTTGGTGCCTTTCTTGACTGAGTATGCCTCCAATTCCCGAATGAGATGAAATACAAGCTACTTCAAACACTAGAAAAATCTAAAAGTTCCAAAGCAAGAGATGCAATCATCTTTTTTTTTTTTTAATTTCTTCAAAGGCTTTAGTTGATGCCTTTGACTAAGTAAAATGAACCTTTCATAATATAATCAGTAATGGGTGCCATTATGGTGCTGAAATTATGAATAAATCACCTATAAAATGTTACTAGACCATGGAAATTCCGTGTCTCATGTGCATCCTTTAGAATAGGCTAATCAAGGATGACCTTAATATTTTCGCGTTTATCTCTACTCCTTGAAAGAATACAATAAAAACTAAAAAATAACACTTGATTTCATAAAACAACACTTTTTAAAGTTGATATAAAGTTCTCATCTCAAAACTCTTAAGACTTGCTGTAGATGTAGTAGGTAGTCTTACTGTATATTAATATATCATCAAGATATACCATAAAAAATCTGCCCATAAATGGTCAAAACACCTGATTCATTGCTTTCATAAAAAAGCTAGATACATTTCAGAATCCAACTCGCATCACCAACCACTCATAAAGCTCCTCTTTAGTCATGAAAGCCATTTTCCATTCATCTCTAAGTCTAATTCTAATTTGATGACTTTGTAACTCTATCTTGGTAAAGATAGTAGCTTCAATCAACATGTCTAATAGCTTCAATCAACATGTCTAACATGCAATAAAGGCAAGGGATTGGAAACCTATACTTTATCATGATCTTGTTTATTGCCCGACAATCAACGCACATCTGCCAACTTCCATCCTTTTTAGGTGTCAATAATGCTTGAACTACACACAAACTAAAACTTTCTTGAATAAATCCTTTTTTCAGCAACTCCTCTACTTTTCTCTTCAACTCTTCATTTTCAATGAGATTTAAGCGATAGGCTAGAAGATTTGTTGAAGTGGATCCTAGAACTAAATAACATGTTTAATATCTCATAAAGGCGATAATTCACCTAGTAAATCATCCGGTGCAAGGTCTGAGGAATTAGTAAGTAGTTCACCGACTTCTTTTGGTAAGGTAAGGGGTGTTCCAAGTGCTATTTCTATTATATCCCCCATTACTAAACACAACCAGCTTCTCTTTATTGACAACCTCAAATTCCCTTTGCAAGGATATTAGGAGCTTTTTCTTGACATTTACGACTATCTTGTTACTTCCTCTTTATTTTCTACATTGTCTACTTTCATAGACTTATTTCCATGAATTATAAACTGATAGGTGTTAGCCAAAGTGCTACACATTTCAATCATAAAGCCATGGACGACCAAGTACGAGATACTTTCATAACAATAAAATCGCATCAAATAGAGTCTTCATATATAGAATTTGAAAGACACCAAACACTTTTGAGCAACCGGTATCGTATTATCATCCACCCAAGCAACTTTGTAGGGCTGTGGATATTTCTCAGTAAGTAAATTCAATTGCTTCAGCATGTTCTTTGATACCACATTTATTGTACTTTCTCCATCAATGATAAGTTTACAAACTTTATCTTCACATCTAACTTGACTAAAAGAAATAGCAATACAAGGTCATTGTTCTTGATTTTCTGCTTTAGGGGTTGTAAGTATACATTTTACTACATTAAGATTTGTCAGGCCAACCAATTCATCACTAAAGTCTCCTTCCAACCCCTCTCCAATTTCGCGTTCACACATTCTCATCAAATTCTTTCCACTTCTCCCATCATGTGCAACTCTCTATTAGTATATTCATAAACAAAGTGATCCCTCCCATTACATTGGAAACACTTCTTGTCACTGTTGCCTCTTTTTTTGTCCCAGTCTCAGCTATGGATTTGTGTTTAAGTTAAGCTCTTTGAGAAACTTTGTAGTTGTTTTGTGGTTCAAATTTTGATGCATTAGATAGTGGTCTAAAAGTTTGTACTATCATAATTCTCCTCACGCCAAACTCCCCAGTTTGATTTCTCAACTTTTCAATTACTTATTGTCTTAGGAATTGTTCTGCTCTTAAAGTGGCTGTATATCCTTTGCATTATTAGCTCCTTGTGAATTTCTTCCCTTAAGCCGTTTTTATAGTGAGATATAAGTTTCATTCCTTCACATTGGATAGAATATTCATCAAATATTTTCGTTTACTCAGTTATAGACAAAATCTCTTGTCTAAGGGTTGTGAGTTGATCTTGGAAATCTTCTTAACAATGAAATAGTATCTTTCCGATAACTTCAGCTTCATATCTTCCTAATCAACAATTGGTCGCTGTAATATTTTTTGAAGTCTATCCTTTATCGATCTCCACTAGATTTTAGCATGTCTAACTAGCTTCATCTTTCCAAATCAATCTTTTGATCTTCTAACATGTGGTACAAATTAGAGAAATCTTCTATTAGTACTATCCTGTCCAAGAACAGGTGTGGATCCATCTTTCTTGCAAAATCAAGAGCTTCAACATGAACTTTCTTAATAATATTATCAAGTATATTATGTGTTTCAACACTATCATGGCCTCTAAAGTCTCGCACGCTTTCCAAATGCTACTGGTTAGTTTCTTTGTCTTGAAACTCTCGATAGGCTTTGATTTCCTAACACTACTCATTGTTGATAAGTTTCAACCTCATCTTGGATTTCACTTTATCCACCCTTAACACATCCAATGTCGTTTGATGTACGATGTTGTTTTATGGATTAGTTCTTAGAGCACCTTGTGATTGAGGGTCATTAAGATCCAATCCTTCCATAACTCCCAAAATTAGTTCATCTTGCTCTTGGTCGTTGAATATTCTTCTATAAGCTCTTATGCTAAGTGTTACCATTGTAAACCAAAATTTTTATACTAAATTGATGTAGGACAAAAAGAAGAAATTGTCAACTAATAATTAAAAATCGCAAAAACTAGAAAATATGGACTATTGATTATTGTTAGGCTGCTAAAATTCATATTTCATATTTGGGTATAATTGAATTTTTTAGGTTTGATTGCTAAAAATTTGGACTAGGATTTTAGGGTTTGATATGACTGGAATTTGGGTTTGATATATCTAGAATTTGGGGTTTTGGTTACTGGAATTTTGGTGAGATAAGCAAATAATGAAGGGTAAGAACTAGAATGGCTCCTAGTCACTCTTAGAAGAAAAAATAACACCTTCTAATTGAAAACATTCTAATTGAAAACTTAAGTTTATAGATAAAAAATTCAGGATATTTTGTTACCTCTACAAGTAACTTGCAACAAGGCAATTGTTTGATACCATCAATCAGAATGCTTATGGCAACGTTCTCATTGTTGGTAATCTACAAAACAGAAAAATTGTCTAAACACAACATGAGTTTTAACTGAAAAAACAAACAAACATGAAGTGGTTTGAGTATCAAGCACTAATAAGACCTTAGCAGCTAGAACTTAAAACATCCATGAAAAACCTACCAAGTACTTCAAACGTGAAAAATGAATATGCAAGGCTGGAAGAATATGAAATCTTCCCTTTGTTGTAGCCATTTCTAGCGCTTCTTTGTATATGTTAGAAGCTTCTGTGAGATTTCCCTGATCCATTTAGATAAGTCTTAACAAGAATTCGAAAACTAGATGCATGTAGTTAAATCTTTTTATTTTATTTTTAATATACATACCAAACGCTTTTCCATGTTAGCTTTTCTTACAACATAGTCAAGAAAGTCTGCATCTGATTCTGCACTACACTGAAGAAAGGCAGAACGTGCACTGTGCATATCCCCAATATGTTCCTTGAACATGGCATTGAACAAGTGAACCATTGGCATATTCTGCAACGAACATATTAGTGGGGAGATAAGTGTCTCCATCATTCATAAAGAATTGAGTCGAAGCATTACAAGTCTCAGTCGAGAAACTAAGAGGGAAACCGAAAAATAACATTGTGAAGAGTGGAAATTCCATATGACCAATCAATGGGATAATAGTCATTGCAATATGTATTTTCTTTGATATTGATAGTCTATAGTTGTAACAACCAAACAGGTGAAAATAATCCCTAAATATAAGTGATTACTAGGCACACATCTTATCATTGTTTGTTAGACCATTGAAGTGGCATGGCTTCATTTCCATCTTATTGTTCCTTATACTACTTTTAGATCCAACAATTACTGATTACTGTTCAAATTTTGACTAAATTTTCATGTGAATTAACAGAGGTCTTCTAAAATTGAGTGGTTATAAGTTTGCACACACTTATGATAATTGGAAATTTTACAACTCATATTGACTTGTAAATAGTTATGTTATGTGTGAACTATCCATGTTTATGACTGCAACAATAGCAACAAAACACAAACCAACATTTAGCACATTTCTACTTAATGACATGAAAATACAGGAATAAATGAATTAGCTCATATAGGTGTAAAGCAAACTGATGAGTTACAAGACATAATACCATTATCTCTGCAGCTTAATATTACCTTCAGAAAGGTTTTTGACGCTCGGTCTAGTGCCAAGTTTGCCATCTCTCTTCCTCCTTTGCTTTCCATGAATTCCACATAACGCATCCAGAATTCAGGATAATTAGCACAAGAAATCAAGCATCTTTCGTACAGTTTAACAGCCTACGATAATTAATGAGAAGGAATGTTAGATGTCACAAAGAAAGAATGGAAAAGACAGAGTGCTGTACCAACACAAAGCAATACCCAGTCAAAATCACCAAATGATTCAACAAAATCTAGATAGTGATGCCAATTTTCTAATTGGCTGACATCGAGTGGCTTGACATGGAAGTAAGGCCTCCTTATGTGAGTTTCAAAGTTTTTTATTTTTCTATTCAACTCAGAAGCCTGTTGATAGAGCAATTCTCCTGTAGCTTCATATCTCTGCAATGCTTTAAATTTGGCCAAACTAAAAGATGGATCCAATAATTCATCAATGATGGGAGTTATAGTATCTGGCCTATAATTTGCAGACACTTCACCGTCAGGTACAGATTCCACCATCATTTCTCGCATAGAAGTGTTGTTCGATTCAATTGCTTCCTTCCAAATGCACAACAACTTCTTAAAACTGGAGAAAAGCAACTTACGCTAGTAAGGGCTTAATGACCAACTAATTGGAGAATATTTATAAAACGCAACAATATAATAGCAATTTCAACCAATGAAAGATAAAGTTGCACTATCTAAAAAATAAATTTGGTACTGAATTTGTATTGAAGTCCCAAAGTCAATTAGATACATTAGTTAGATGGATTAATTTTGGTCCATAAGGATGGCCTTTTGTACATCTGGACCTGAGGATCCATATACCTTGCTCTACAACCATGGTTTTTGTTTTCTCTTTTTTTTGGGTTGACAATAGCATACAATGAATAGATACCCTTACGTTTAAAAGAAAAGGCTGCAGTATAGAATTAAAGTATTGAGTGCCATGGAAAATGTGTATGCCCAAAGTAGCAAAAACTCTTTTGGTACCCAGATCAATACTGCTAAATTGTTGATGTTCTATCAAATGTTCCCATTTCTAAACAATTATTGGTAAACTTAGGTTAAGCTAACAAACCTAATGCATAACCCGCCGATTCTAGTACTCCCTACACTCATTCAATGTTGCATATTAATCATTCACATAATCCAGAAGGACCAACATGATGAGATCCAAATATCAGCTTTTTGAACTATTTTAAGTGATATGAGAAATTAGACATAAAAAAGAAAAAGGAAACGAGAACAAAGGCATACCTATCATAATAGTGATTCAACTTTTTGGTAGGAAATCTCAATGTTTGGATGTAAATGTGAGCCAAAGCGCTCCAATTTTGTTTAGAAAACTCAAATGCGATATATTTATCCCACAAGGCATGGCATAAATAATCTTTTCCAACAAAAGATAAGCCTCTTTTGAATAACCTAATTGATAAGGTGAAAACAAATATGTCAATGAAGTGAACAAAAGAAGATAAGAGTTTGGGGATGAACAATGAGTTAATTTTGACCATGCAATTAGAAAAATGATTAAAGAAAGCAAATATAATATTGTTATTGCTTTAGAATGTACAATGATCAGAACTCTGATCATACGCATGCTGGAAGTGGAACAATTTGCTATACTAAGTTTCAACATAAATCCTATATTCTTTGCAACATTAGCAATAAGCTAAGAAATAACTAATTTCTATGCAATCTCAGAACCTTATCCATAGGAATGGAGCTAGTTTAATTTCTTGAAGGTAAATTATTAATATGACATTTTAACATTATCAACTCTAAGCTTGCACCAGAATGCGACAAAACACTTGATGCCTTAACAACGAATATCTGTAACCACAGTTATAGTTGACAATGGTTTACATATTATATCAAAGCTTTTACGTCAAAAGTTAATATTCTCTTCAACTGCTTCTAATCCAATGATATTACCTACGAACATTAGATGGATCCTCAAAGGCCAAACTACCAAAGCTACAGTAGTCAACCCAGATATTGACAGAATAGGTTCCTGAACACACAGCTCGTTCATATATTTCGTAAACTTTGTCAATAGAGCACAAGCGCATACAGTGATCAGCATACTTTCTCCAATAACCGTAACACAAGGGATACTTGGACAAGAATGAATCATAAACAAGACATATAATCTCTACGTTGTCCTGCAAAAAATGGAAACAGAACCCCAATCAAATAAAGAGAAGCAAAAGTTCTAGTTTATGAGAGAATGCAAGAACAATAAAAACATCTTGAGATTCTATAAATTCCAATAAAGAATTTGCTTTTGTAGGGCTCAAAACCAAGTTTATCAAAAGCACATGGTGCTAGATAATATTATGAGAATATGATGCATAGACAGCTTATAGTATTGAATTGAAGCAGATACTGATGAAATTTCCTACTTTCATACACAAAATAAGTCAATATACATTTTAAAATTTTATTATTATAATCACAATTCAGATGCTGCATGAAATAAAGGAACCATCAGAAGAGAAAACTAAAGAAAAAAAATTCTAATATGTTCTCCCATATAATGGGAGAGTCTAATCTGTCACTAGTATTAATACATTAATACACCATTGTCAAAGGATGATTTCATATTGCATCAAAAGCAGATTTTGTGCCTTTTGCATAGCTATAAAGATTTGAAAATCTTTCCTTAAGTAGGATTTAGTAGTTGTAGAATGATATGTATATAATAGTTTTACTATTTTTAAGTACTGGAATTTGGCATTCATTTTATAGATATATATATATATATATATAGGGAAAGAGACAATTTGCTGGCTAGAAGTTCTCTAAGTTGCATGTTATTAGGGCCTTTCATCTATCTTAAGTCTAATCTCATCGTCATTTAGCCTTTATCCATCTTAACTCTAATTCCACTTTTATTTATTTGAAAACTAGTCTAGCTCCTAGTCTTTGCTTATTCTATATTTTTAAACTTAATTCTAGTATTTCGGCAATTACATAGTGGTTCAACTATATACTAGACATACTAGTTTTTTAGTTTCTTCTAATGGAAAAATTACTAAAATTGGGCATTTCATTTCGAGATATTTTTCAGAGGTAAAGATTTATTGGAACATGTTGATGACACTGATTCTATTCTTGATAAAAACAAGAATAAAGATGAACATGATAAGTGAAAAGTCAAAGATGCTCAAATCATGACGTGGGTTTTAGGATTTGTTGAGCCCAAAATCATCTCGAATCTTCAATTCTACAAGACTACAACTGAAATGTGGTTTCGTTTAAAAAAGCTCCACAGCCAATATGTTGCTCATCAGTTTCATCCTGAGCATGAATTAGTAACTCTCCAACTAGAAATCTCTCTATTTCTGAATTTTACTCTGGGTTGAATATACATACATTATTTGTCCTACGTTGCCTCTTGAAGGACTTAGGACTGTTCAATCTATTCATGACACTACTAAAAGAGATAAATTTCCTATGAGGTTAAGATCTGAATTTGAAGTCCAATGTTATGAATCAAGATCTAATATCCTCTTTCGATGCATGTCCCAATGATCTGTTTAGTGAGGACGACCAACTTCTTCTTACTCAATCCACAATGGCATAACAAAGATTCACCTTGATTCAGGTGGCCTATGTAGCAAAGGTAAGGGAAGAGAAAGGGACAAGAGCACTGTTCAGTTATTGTTGCAAAAAATTTGGTCTTTGTGGTTCAAACTATCCTAAATTCTACAATTGTGATATGCAACATGCATTCCTAGGGGAAAAATATACACAGAGACAAGTTAGGAGATGATGGGAGAAGCTGATTAGGAAGTTATATTATCATTTTGTAGAATTTATATTACATTTCTATAATAATTATCTTATTTAGGTAATAATTATCTTGTTTAGGAAGTTTATTATTCACAGAAGTTTATTATTTTTAGAAGGAGAATAAGTTTGCAAATCTATTTTAGTTCCTACAACTCTTACCTATTCAGCCTATTTAAAGGGCATTATGATGGATAAGAAGTTCGTCAAATTTTTTCTTAAAAATAGTTGACAAAAAGCTTGTCAAGGGTGAGTTTTCTAAACAGCAACCATAGGGCCTTGAAAGGGGAAGAACAATAAGAAGAATGAGGATTTTCCTACGAGTCATTTCTTGACTAGATCCTACAAGAACCCATAAAATTGCAGCAAAAAGGAAGGTCATATTTTAAGTAATGTCCAAACAGACCTCCCAAGAAAGCTACAAAAACATATACTGCATTTAGTGCTAATGGTTCTGTGGATGTAGTATGATAGAACTCTAGTTTCAAGGTACTAGAGATTTACTGTATTATTGCTTATAATCCGTAATGTGTAGATATCATTACAGTATATGAGTATGTAGTATCTCACTACCCAGAGCAGAATGCTCCTCAGAAGGTGATAGCAACCTTCTGTCACACAAATTCCCACAATCTTTCGTGTCCCCCCTACTCTCTCTCCCTTGCCTAAAAACATCCCCTCTCCCGAAACATTTTGTTAGCCTAACTACCTTGCCACCTCAACAGAAAACTAACTTCCCCCGGCCCCACTATTCTTCCTTCTATAATACACTTTCCACACTAATGGCTTATTCCCTCTGCTATTATTCCTCTCTCCCCCGAAGACTCTATCATAGTATGACCGACACAAATTGCTCTTACTCCTGTTCAATCCGTAAATCCTCAGATGATTACACAAATTATTATTTTGCACTTTCTGCTTCATGACCCTATCCGTAAATCCTTAGATGATTACACAAATTATTATTTTTGCACTTTCTGCTTCATGACTCTCAAGTAAACCTTTTTCTATACCATCCACTTAGTATTGATTTTGGGGCTTCCAATCATATCACAAACAATGATCATTTCCTTACCAATGTAATCAAACGTTATGAAAATACCAAGATTCACACCACTAATAGAAATCATTTATCCATCACAACTATTGGAGATATTTCTTCTTCACTAACTAATGTCTTCATTTCTCCTGATCTTACCACTAATCTTGGTTTTGTCTGTCAGATGCTTGGAAATGATTATAAAGTAGAATTTTGCTATATCTAGTTGTGTTATGCATAACAATTAGGGAAGATGATTACAAAGGGGCCTAAAGTAGAGCATCTTTTTCCTATCCAACTTCCTTTATCTAGATATCTACCTTTTGTCACTTGTCATTATGTTGTTGTTGATTACTGAGTATGGGAAATGTTGAGATACTAAACAGCTGTAAATAGATTATACTTAGATATAAATAGGCTGTAAATAGATAAGATAAGATAAGTTTGAAATCCCTTAAATTACAGGATTATAGTAGATAGCTTTAGATAACATTCCAGATTTAAATTCCTACTAGTAATGTCCTATATATGGCAGTATACTCCTATTCAATATATGATAAATAGAAAAATTCTTTCCCGCATGGTATCAAAGCCGTGGGGCTTCTTTATTTGGAATTTGTCCTTTGAGTAGCCTTCATTTTTGCACTACCAAAACCCTATTTTTTATTCTCTTATGTGTTCCAGCGTTCATCGTTGCATTCCTCCTTACATCTCTTGTGTGATTCTCATTAGGGTAGCCTTAATTGCTGCAATATCTTCTTCTTCACTGCAGTATCTTCTTCTTAATCATGTCAACCTCTCAAACCTTTGTCTCCACCAGATCTAACCCTCCAGAAGAATTCGGCACCATTCAAAAAATGGAGATTTACAAAATATTCGGGCTTCCTATAGGCTTAATGTGAAGACCCATCTCAAATGGTCTCAATTTGTCCGTACATACCTCAAGGGCAAAGAGAAACTTAGTCATCTTCTTGGAACAGGGCCGACTAAGGATAACCCAATGTTTGAAGCATGGGATGAGGAGGATTCCATGATAACGTCCTAGCTATGGGATTCTATGGATCCAATGATCAGTGACACATGCATGTTTTTTGTCACTACAAAGGAGATTTGGGACTACATTCGTCGCACATATTCGAAGGCTCGTGATGCTGCTCAAGTGTACGAGATCAAGATCAAAACTGCAGCTGATAAGCAAGGAGATAAATCTGTCACAGAATATGCAAACTTGCTACAAAATCTGTGGCAAGAACTCGATCATTATTGAGTTTTTGAGATGAAATGCCCTGAGAATGCTGTCATCTTGAAGAACTTCATTGAAAAAGACCATGTGTACGATTTTTTGGCTGGGCTGAATGCTGAATTTGATCAGGCCAGGATCCAAATCCTTGGAAAAGAGGACACTCTGTCTCTAGAAGAGACAATCTCATTGATTCGAGCAGAAGAAAGTCAAAGGAGTGTTATGCTTTGTACGAAAGTGGGAATAATTTCCACTGTGTTACTGAATAGAAAACATACGGCCATATATAGCCTATTACAAGAGAAGTTTAAATCTGGAAATATATCCAGATATATCTAATCTAATCTAATCTGATCTAATCCCTTAATTTAAGGGATTTGAACTTATTCTATATGATCTATATACAGCCTATATCTCAATATAATCTAGATACAACTGTATAGTATCTGTAGAAGAATATTAGCATATCACCAACACTCCCCCTCAAGCTGGTGAATAGATATTGATCATTCCCAGCTTGCAACTAAGTTCTTCAAATCTGACTCTTGCTAGTGCCTTGGTAAAAACATCTGCAACTTGACTGCTGGTTGGCACATAGGCAAGATCAATTAATCCAGATTCCACTTTCTCTTTGATGAAATGACGATCTATCTCCACATGCTTGGTTCTATCGTGATGTATAGGATTCCTTGCAATCCCTATTGTGGCCATGTTATCACACCACACTTTCATTTGAGACCCTATTGTGATTTGTAGTTCTGCTAGGAGCCTCTTGATCCATATTCCTTCACATATTCCAAGTGCCAAAGCTCTATACTCTGCTTCGGCACTGCTTCTTGCAACCACTGGTTGTTTCTTGCTTCTCCAAGTAACTAAGTTGCCCCACACAAAGGTGCAATAGCCTGTTGTGGACCTTCTATCAGTTATAGATCCGGCCCAGTCAGCATCTGTGAAAACTTCAATGCTCCTTACTCCCCCTTTCTTAAAGAATAACCCCTTTCCAGGTGTCATTTTTAAGTATTTCAGGATTCTATACACTGCCTCCATGTGTTCCTCTTGAGGATTACTCATAAATTGACTAACCACACTGACAGGAAAACTGATATCTGGCCGAGTATGGGATAGATAAATTAGTTTTCCCACCAGTCTCTGATATCTGCCAGTGTCCACTGGTGTACCACCCTCTTTAAGACTTAACTTGTATGTTGATTCCATAGGTGTTTCCGCTGGCTTTGCTCCTAGCATTCCAGTTTCCTCTAAAAGATCAAGAGTATACTTCCTTTGAGACACTGAGATACCTTTACTAGATCTGGCCACCTCCATTCCAAGGAAATATCTCAAGTTACCCATATCTTTGATTTCAAATTCTCGAGCCAGAGAATTCTTTAGCTCCTGTA
>JAOSBP010000002.1:17951563-18000240 GCA_027563825.1 Erythroxylum mucronatum | reverse complement strand
TATCTTTCATTCTCATTAATGCAACAAACCAAACAACATTATTGGTATTAATACAGAAACCCAAGTTACAAACCAAACATCATTTTTTATTTTTCATACCCGTTCCCATTCCCTTCTACTTTTATACCCATATCCATACCTAACTCCGTGCTCAAACCAAACGCATTCAAACATTTGTAAGTTCAGTTTTCTTCATTGGCAAAATTACGAGTAGAAGGATCAATTGAGCCACAAGACTCAAATGTATAGTTTTTTTAGAAATTCATTTTTCTACATATCGTGACAATTTCTTCCTTTCTTTTAATAGTCATAAAAAAAGTGGGTTAAAAGCGCAGAACGAAAGTGTACTTTCAACAAGCAAGTCGAACACATTAATATTAGAACCATTATAATCCATCGCACCATTCTACAATAATGTGGCAAGTATGGTTGCAAACCAAGAACATCTCAAACATTTCCATGAAGTTTCCATCCAAAACGAAATCAAGCTTAATGGCAGTAATTGATGGGATCAAATCCTATCCTTTTGGTAACTACCATAAAGCGAAAAGTTCTTAATTCAAGCACATTGCAAACCTAAGAAAAAATTAAGTCATGTTAATGTGCATAATGTTGGGTATTTTTGACATTTTCTATAAAGTTGGACAATATTTAATTAAAATTTTCGATTTTTCGATAACTTATCAGTTAAGTTACGTAATTTAATTCGGATAAAGATAATAAAGTGACTTAATAAATGATCTAAATCAATGAGTCGAAGTTTAGATAGAAAATGAACCCTGATCAGTATACACCAGACCCATATCGAGCATGTGAAGAGGAAGCCTGATATGCAATCTATATAAATAGGTTAATGTCTTTTGCAGTTGCTCATATCATTTGTATACGAAATCTTTGACCCATTAAGAGAGCTTATATATTAAGAAAATTGTAAAAAGGCGTTAATTACAATCCAATGAGGAGTTCTTGTGAAGGTCCAGGTTGATTAGAGCTCATTTTGACATCGAAAACCACATTGAAAGTGTGATGGAACCCAAAAATAGGTGTTTCCGCATTTACTTCATTTATTTCCCTTTCACTTAGGATTCGGGACATGCAATAAGGTTCATGCTACGTGTTACATGTGGTATCATAGCAGTTGCGTGATCGGGTGGTTAAAAATGAAGTTTTTTCAATTTTTATCCATTAGGGTTTTCAGATATTTTGGATCTGTTTTTCATTTTTTTGCATGTATGGATGCGTGAAAGTGGTGATTGTGAGGTTAGTTATGAAAAACGGGTCAAAATGAGCCATAGAGATTGAAAAAGGGGCTTGGAATAGGCCAAAAATTGCCTTCATCGTCGGCAATGACGGAGATGTCAAGCGCGTGTACTCGTGAACAGTACAGGCAGAGAGGTGGATGCAGGAGCGTGCAATGCACACACCAACTAGAAGACGACACGTGGCTCCACCACGTTCCAACTGAATATGGTGTGTGCGTACGTGAACTCCCACGGGCGACATCCAGATGAGCGTGTATGATGCACGTGTCCACCAGCTATCCAAAAACATGGCAAATGCGGGTGCGAACGTGTGGCTGGTGCATGTTATACACGTACCACACAGGGCTAGCATGTATACACGTAAGACACTTACGTCACATGCGCCGGACAATAGTCCAGCGTGTCGATACACTTATGGCACGTGTAGCACACGTGCCAGAGGCATATGGAGGCTCGTCTAGAGTTGCATGCTCCCTCCCTCTACGCGCGCCGCTTGAAGTTAGTGCACAGTAACATATTGACGTCAGCACTACAGTACTGCTTACGTTAGTACCAGAAAATAAATTTTTTTGAAAAATTTCAAAATTTTCGTAAAGATGTCCCGAGGTATTTTGGGTCTATTTTTGGGTCAGGGGAATTCATAAATTAATTTTTTCAAATTTTCTGGATTAATTACGTTGGTAGTTTCATTCTGGAAAAGGATTTAAAGCATTTTAAATCTATTTTTGATCGAATTTTTGTGCTTCGAACTACACATAAGGGAAACACTTAAGGTTTCGTGTCTCGTATGGTAGGTTCGGTGTTTGGTAAAGCATGATATTTGCTCTGATTGAGATTTTTTGTGATAAAAGTCTCGAATAAAGTTTAAAGACAATGTTTTCAACATTAGTGTGTGATAATTTTACTGTGCATTTGATTTTCACATTTATTGATTATACATTTTCACATTCAATATGCCTATGTAGAATGTGAAGATAACATAAGGATGTATCCCTTATGTTTGTGTTCTTTTTGGGTACTGATAAGATTGTAGTCACCACAGTGGCCTTTTAAGTCAGTATTTGGATTGTACCGCTTGCATGTTGGGGGATGTCTCTGATCACATGTTTGGGTATTCAGCCCTTAAGTGTTGGCCTTATATGAGATTTTGAGATGTGCATAAAGACATTAGATGGAGGAAAGTTACTGCTTGAATGATCTATTCGCCCATAGGTGGTAGTGTCATCAGAGTTGATGATGTGTACTCTGATCGCTTTTATGTAGAGGTCTAATTGCATATATTATGTATTCAACCCACAGTTGTTTCATAATACGTGTGATCGGATTCTCATTATAGTTACTATTTTAATGCTCTAAGTATTGTTGTTATCCTACATTTATGCTGATCTTTACATTGTCTTCTTTGTTTTGTAGTTGCCTTTTCTGTAAACAACAATGCAGTCACCATTGAGACTTTGACCTGTTTCAATTTCAAGAAGTGGAAGAAGGATGTTGGGTTTTCCTTGGAGTTGGCCGACATCAACTTAGCGATGCTGGTAGAAAAACCTTCTCCACTTATACACATCAGCTTAGAAGCTGATAAGGCAGCTTTCGCATCTAGGAGCAGTCAAATAAGATGTGTTATTTGACCATTAAGAGGTTGATCCCAGATCATTTCTAAGTAGATTACCGGACACAAACATAGCGAATGAGTTCAAGGATAGTGTTTCCCAGAGGTATAGGTGTCATCCAATGTGGAGCTGAGCATCTTAATTAAGGATCTTATTTCTATGAGGTACACAGGAGAAGGAGGCGTCATGGAATACATTATCAGGATGGCTTTTAGAGTGAGCTAAAGGCGTTAGATGTTCCCATTCCTGACACACTGATAGTGTACCAGGCCCTTAACACTCTCCTACGAGAGTTTGAGATGCTAGTAACTTATATATCTCTCAGGATGAGGCTTGGGATATTAATGCCTTAATTTTTTGATATGTTGTAGCAGAGGAGAAGCTGAAGAGTTCTTCTCATACAACCCTATATGCAGCAGTGAAAGGCAAGGGGAAGGCGAAGCCCCAAAAGGGTAAGGGTAAGAAACCCAAACCCTTTCCGCATTACTCGTTAGTCTAGCATTGCAAAGGGTCCACAGGACATGAAAATATGAGGTGCTTCTTCTACAAGAAGAAGGGGCATAGAAAATCTGACTTCCAGAAGTACAAACTCTATAGAGTCAAATATGAGCTATTAGGTAACTCCTTGGCTTATATGATTCATGAATTCAATTTAGCTATAGCCACATCAAGTTCTTGGTGGCTAGATGGTGGATCTTCTAATCATGTTGCTTCCATAATATAGGGGTTCAAATCCATAACTAAAGGAAAGGAGAAGCTGATGGTTGAAAATAATGAAGAAGTGGACGTTTTGTATGTAAGGGATATAGGTTTGAACCTCGATACGGGGTTCGTATTGGTTTTACAGGACAATTTTATATATCTTCTTTTAGTCAAAATCTGATCTCTGTATCAGTTTTAGACAGAGAGGGTTATCGTTTTGTGTTTGATACTTCGAATGTGAATATAGATTTCAATACAAAATATATTAGAACTGCCTTCTTATCTTACATATTATATAAAATGTGTCTTACCCCTAATGAAATATATGTTTCTTCTTATATTGCCGAACCTGTTACTCATAAGAGAGCTTTCACAAACGAAATGTCTTACATGTTGTGGCATAACTGCTTGAGCCACACTTCCAGAGATAGGGTTAAGAGATTGATAAAGGATAACGTTCTCCCGAGTTTAAACTTTAGTGATATGGAAACATGTGTTGACCGTTATAGAGGTAAGTTGACAAAGATAAAGAAAAAAGGGGTTAACTTGTGATTCTAGTTTACTGCATCTCATACATACTGATATTAGTGGACCCTATACAATGACGTTTTGCAATGCTAGATATTTTTTGACATTTATAGATGATTATTCCCACTACAGTTATGTGTTATAACTTAAGGAAAAGTCTAAAGTTTTTGATAAATTCAAGATCTTTAAGATTGAGGTTGAGAACCAGTTGCAAAAATCAATAAAGATTGTTAGATTTGACCAGGGAGGTCAGTACTATGGCAAACATGGTGTTACGAGATAGGAAAAGGGCTTGTCTGTCAGATATATAGAATAAGTTGGAATAATGAATCAGTTCACTATCTCAAGTAGTCTTGAGAAAAATGGTGTGTCTGAAAGGCGTAATCTCACCTTAAAAGACATGATGAGGTCGATGTAGAGTAAGACTAACCTACCCAAATACCTTTGGGGATAAGCCATTAAGATGACATTATGTATATTGAATAAAATCCTATGTAAGTCAGTGCTAAAGATGCCTTTTGAACTCTAGAAAGGGTGGAAGCCAAGCCTTTCACACAATCGTGTATGGGGTTGCCCTGCAACGGTAAGGTTATATAATCCTTATAAAGGAAAATTGTAACCTCGTTCCACTCGTTGCAATCTAGTAGAATATTTTGACCACTCTAAGGGCTACAGATTTTACTGTAGAGAAGGAGGGGCCATAAAGTAGACTCACAGACGACTAAGTTTCTGGAATATGATGCCCATGATGATGGTGGACCCTCTCACCCTTCAGAAGATAGCAGGACAGATACTACGATCATTTTGTATCTTCCTCTTATGCAATCAGGTCTAGTAGATCAAGGTCTGAGTATCATACCTTTATAGGCATAGGAACCTATACCTATTCAGGTAGAGATTCCTGAGGTACAAGAACCTATGCAATTATGTAGATCCACTAGAGAGAGATGACCTGCTATCTCATCAGATTACATAGTCTATTTGGGTGAGCAAGACTATGATATAAGACATATTGTGGACCCAGTTACTTTTACAGAAGTTGTTTTTGGACCCATGTAGATTTATGGTGGGAAGGACAAAGGATGAGATGGAATCTATGTGCTCATGTTAAATGACTTGACCATGTTACATAAAGTTAAGCAACTTTTGGCCAAGCATTTTAATATAAAGGATCTTGGTGAGGCATCTTTTGTTCTAGGTATATAGATTCACCGGGATAGATCTTAACACTCATTAGGCCTCTCATAAAGAGCATACATTAAGCGAGTGTTACGAAGGTTTAATATAGCTGAGTATAAACCTGTTGTAGCACCTATCTCTCATGGTGAGAGATTATCTTTGGCACAGTGTCCAAAGAATAAAGTTAAGAGAGAGGTGATGAGGAATGTTCCGTATTCTAGTGCGGTTGGTAGCCTGATGTATGCTCATGTGTGCACTATACTAGACATTACATTTGTTGTTAGACTGCTGGGTCGATATCTGGCTGACCCAGGTATAGACCATTGGAATGCAGTTAAGCGAGTATTGAGATACTTAAAGGGTACCAAGGATTATATGTTGACATATAAGAAAGTTAACAATTAAACCTCACAGGGTATACCGATTTTGATTTTGTTATACGTCCAGATGATCGCAAGTTCACTTCAGGGTACATTTTTATGTTGGCAGATGATGCAATATCATGGAAGAGTGTCAAGTAGACACTAGTAACTTCCTCGACCATGTATGCATACTTTGTTGCATGCTATGGGGCTGTAACACAGGCGGTTTAGTTCAGGAACTTGATTTCTGAGTTATTTGTGGTAGATTCAATAACTATACCCATTCGGTCGTACTGTGATAATCTTGCTATAGTGTTGTTTAGTAAAAACAGTAAGAATGTCACAAGGTCTAAGCATTTGGAGGTCAAATAATTGACCATAAATGAGTTGATTCAGAAAGATGGCGTTGAAGTGGAGCATATTAGGACTGAGGAGATGTTAACCGATCCTTTGACTAAAGGATTTAACCCACTAGTGTTCGAAAAACATGTATCCAGTATGGGTGTGCTAAAGTCCTTAGATAGTGTTAGTTAAGGATCGTCATATTTGTTCCTTGTATATTTGTAAATTTTTTTTATGTATCATGAAACTATGATGTTTATTAATATAAATGATCATCCTTTTATCCTCAGTAATAACTGTTCTTGAACAAAGTTGTAATACAATTTAAGATCTGTTTCACTCTTAAACATTTTAAAGGTCATTAAGCATATACATGAATTTTGACGTGACATAAAGGGATATTAGTTTTAATCCCATAAAGGTTCTCCAATACAATTTAACATTCGGTTAGAGAATATAAAGGTTTTCTCTAATACTGTTTAGCATTCGGAGAGAGAAAACAAGATTTCTCTATTGTGGTTTAGCATAAAGTTAAAGAAATTGAAACCTACAAACAAAGATGATACATATTAGATCATATAGGTATTATCCTAGTTTGCTACACTTCATTTTCCCATTCATGTTAGTAAGGTATTAGATATGCGTAATTATATTGGATCTATGTCACACATAACACATATATTTGTTATCTTTTGGTAATGAAAGCCTTGCAGGATAAAATGTTGGACTTTTATTATCTTTGAATCAAATGTTTTTTTATTTTTAAACTTGGTACCAATACAGTAGCATGACTTGACCAAGTTTTTAAACCGTTTAAACTTGAGTCAACACTGCAATTAAGTATTGTCCAATGGGGAGAATGTTAGATATTTTTGACATTTCTTATGAAGTTGGACGGCATTTAATTGCATTTTTTTGCAATAACTTATCGGTTAAGTTATGTAATTTGATCCAGATAAAGATAACAAAGTAACCCAATAAATGATCTAAGTTAATGGGCCAAAGTCTAAGTAGCAAATGGATCCCCATTAGGTAGACCAGACTCATATTGGGCTTGTGATGGGGCAACCTGATATGGAAGCTATATAAATAGATTAAGGTCTCCTATAGTTGCTCATATCATTCATAAGCCTACATAATCTTTGACCTGTTAAGAGAGCATATGTATTGAAAAAACCATAAAAAGGCATTAACCAATATCTAGTGAGGAGTTCTTGTGAAGGTCCCCGTTGATTGGAGCTCATTTCGGCATCGAAAACCACCTTGAAAGTGAGATGGAACCCAAAATAGGTATTTCCGCATTAACTTTGTTTTTCCCCTTTCACATAAGATCTAGGACATGTAATAAGGTTCATGCTACGTGTTACATGTAAATATAAATTTATTTTATTAAGTATTTTCTTATTTTTTATATAAATTATCTTAATTTAATTGTTTTTTGCTATATTTTTATTAAATTATTAAAGATATTTCTTTGAGATGAATTGAGAGTTTTGTAAATAAAATTAAAAAACTTAATTTCGGCAAAAAATACGTTCAATTACACAAGTTGATGGAAGTCATGACTAAGAAAACAACGTGAAACACAACTGTATTTGTATTTGTGTAATTACCCAATGATTTAAATTGAAAATAGTGAAAAACACAAGTGTATTAGTGCCTGTGTAATTCCTTAGATTGGAAGAAGTGAATAACACAGTTTAAGACATGGTTATATTTTAGATCATGCATGCACCAAAATTTATTATAAATATACATGTAAATCCTATTTAAAGATGACTTTCACTTTCTTCAATTTTTTAGATTAAGGTTAATCATTGAGAGAAGAACAAGATCTTAGAGAGACATTAAAAAACCATTTTCAAGGGGGAAAAAACTCAAAATCTATTCCAATTTGAGCATATCACAGTGAAAAATCAAGATCATCTAGAATTTATCTATTTTTATTTCTTTGTTATGTTGATTGTTTTTGTTGGGCCAAACAACATGATTATAAACTAATCATTTCATATATCTAGAAAGGAAGGAATTCTACTATCTATCTTTATATGGATTGACTCTATTTTATTTATAAGTTGAAGTTTTATATTTGATAATATCTTTGATTGTTCTTAATATTGATTTAATTGAAGATATCAATAATATTAGATCTTATTGGACGTGAATTTTTTTAAAGAATCTTATGTTAATAGACTGTAGCTTATATATTAGGAGTTGCATGGGGTATTAGATGAAAACTTACATAAATTCTCCAGTATTGGGATCAAACCTTTCATCTTAATGCACTCTTAGGAGTGTTCAATTAGATAACTTCTCTAGTTAATCGACTTAAGAACTGGTGACTATAACTTGACCAAAAGCAATCATCACCTTAGAAAATTTTATTACATCTTTTAATAAAATGAATCATGATTGTAAAGATGATACTAGGAAAATTCTTATTTAGATGTTGATTAGATATTGCTTTTATCTTTTGATTAAGTGCTCCAATTTATTCCTAGTGGTTTGGTTGATAGTACAAAACTTACGCCTTAATATAATGGATGAGTACAAAACTATGTTGGAATAGCTAAGACCATCACTTGAGGGGATATAATCCATTATTACAAAACCAGTAATCATTGGAAACTACTTTGAAATCAATCAAACATCATTCAAATGTTACAATAATATGTACAATTTGATGAGTTATCTGATGAAGATCCTAATGCACATATTTTCAACTAATTAGAGATACATGAGATATTCAAGATAAGTGGAACAACTGATTATACTACTAGACTAAGTTTATTCCCATTTCACTAAGTGATCAAGCAAGCATTAGTTGAATTCACCATCTGTAATTTTAATCACAATATGAGAGAACATAGTAAAGAAGTTCCTTGTAAAGTATTCTCCAGTAATGAAGAGTATGAAGCTTGGAAAAACAAATTTGTTGACATGTAAATCCATAATAAATCATTTTACAAAACATGATAGAGGTATAAGGATCTACTGAGAAAGTACCCTCATTACAACCTTTTAACTTATATACATGTTTATACTTCCTATAGTGGTCTAAACTAAACAAAAAAGTAGTCCATTAATATAGTAGTTTGTTAGGATATTGAACAATAAAATTTTGGAATCGCCTTTGAATTCATCAAAGAAATGTTTATGAATAACTACCAATGGTAGTCGAGTATTATCAGAACAAACAAGCAAGTATGTGTGCACAATATGGAAACTATCACTATATTGGCAATTCAGTTGAAAGCTTTACAAAAGAAACTTAATGGTCTAAGCACACTCATAAGACCAACCTAAGCATTATGTTGTGAAATATATGTAGGATCTATGAATAATGAATGCCAATTTGAAAACTTGATGATTAAGCAAGTTCACTTAGTGGATTATAAGGGGAGTTCTCAAAGAAAAAATAACCCCTACAATAACACTTGCATTCTAGAGAGGAGGAATTTATTGGAAAATTGTGATAGGGTTTGATCCGCACGTAGTAAAATAAATATGAAACTTTTTTGTATGATTTTGAAGCCAAGATCACTTAAATTCTATAATATGATTAACATATAAAACTAATAAAGCAATAACAACAACAACAATAACATTCTAATAAAAGTTTCACTATGACTTGGGGTCTGGGAGGTTTAGGAACATTCAGCATTACCTCTAACTGGTAGAGAGGTTGTTTTCAATAGACCTACAAGAAAAAAAGTTTCTAACAACTATTTATAGAAAACAAAAGCTGAAAATAAAAATAATTATATAAAAATCACAATAAATAAAAAATTCAAATAAAAATATAATATAAATAAATATTAAAAATAAGAAAATATAAAATAAACATAATCATAAACGTAAACGTAAAAATAAATAGAAAGGATAAGAATAAAATAAAATAAAAGCTAATAAATTCATAAAAATAAAAATAAAAATAAAAAAACAAAAATACAATAAAGATAAAAAGATAAAGAATAAAAATAAAAGATAAAATAGGTAAACAAATAAAGAAAGAAAGAAGGAAGTTAATAAATAAAAAATAAGTAATTAAAAAATATTTAGGCTAAGTAAGGAAATGTTTAAGCTAAGAAACTTAAGGGGAGGTATTATAGATAATATGCTTAAACTAAATACAAAACATAAGACCCGAAGAAAAATCTTAAAAGAATTATGAGAAAGAGGAGTAGCTCTTTATGTGAGATCCTTTACTCGTATCATAGTTCACCAAAGTTTCCTATTAAGGGTAAAGTCTTTAGTAAGCTCCAATAGAGCCATATCATTCATGTTCACCTTCTCCCAAGTTTTTTTAGGTCTTTCTCTTTCCCTCTTATAGTCTCTAAATATAATTTTCTCGCATCTTCTCATAACGACATCAAGATGGTTTCTCTTAACATGTCTAAGCTGCTTAAGCCTTGTCTCCCTTAATATTTTATCAATGTTAGCCAACCTTAATTTGTCTTTTACCATTACATTCTTAATCTTATCTCTTCTAGTAAGATTACATATTCAACGTAGCATCCTCTTGTCTACTACCATTAACTTATGACTATGCACTTGTTTTATAGGCCAAAACTTCGCTTTATAAAGCATAGCCGACCTAATTGCTAAATAGTAGAATTTACCTTTTAGTTTAAGTGATATCTTCTTGTCATATAAAACTCTTGATGCACCCCTCCATTTAAGCCACTATGATTTGACACGGTGAACTATATCTCTATTCACCATTTGCTTTGGATGATGGTTCTTAGGTACTTAAAACACTATTTCTGTGGTATAATTTCTGAACCAATCTTTATCTCCATGTCAGATGTCACCTTATGGCCCAAAAAATTACACTCTAAGAACTCAGTCTTAGTCCTGCTCAAGCCCTTTAACTCTGACATATCCCTCCAAGGTTCTAGCACGACATTGGCTCCCGCTTTTGTCTCATCCACTAAAATAATGTCATTAGCATATAACATACAACAAGGCACATCCTTTAGATATTCTTGGTAAGTTATCCATCGCTACTGCAAACAGGAAGGGGCTCAATAAGGAGCCTTAGGGTAGCCCAACATCGATAGATAAATGTTCTGTATCTCCTCCCATCATCCTTATTCTAGTCTTGACACCTTCATACATATCTTTAATAACCCGTATATAGGTTATACACACTCCCCTATCTTCTAAATACCTCTACATGATTTCCCAAGGTATCATGTTATAAGCCTTCTCTACGTTAATGAAAACATGTGTATGTCCTACGATCTTTTCCTGTAATGTTCCATTATTCTTATAAGGAGGTGTATAGCTTCTATTGTGGACTTTCTTGGCATCAAAACCAAGTTGGTTCTCTGAGATACATTCACTCTTTCTCACTCTTTTCCCAATCACCCTCTCCTAGAACTTTGTAATGTAACTATATCACCCTCTTGATATGTGTTTAATTATTGATATATTTAATCATTTACACTTAGCAATTAATGATACGAAAATGCTTAGGATACTCACTTTAATTCATATATGATTTTAGGTACAATTTGGAGGCAAATAAATTAAAGTGAGTCGAAAGTACTGCATTGGGTTATTTTCTGAAGATCAATTTTTACTTGTATTTATAGAGCAAGAAGATAAAAAATTAAAAGACAAAAAAAATGGAACACAAAGAAGAAGAAAAATTGAAAAGCAAGCAGCTGGAAAAAGAGTAAAAAACGATAGTGCATGATGAAGAAAACGCAGTGTAGGTGGACAAGGCAGAAACGGCAGTGAAACGCAGACAACATCTGTGTTTAACGCAGATGGCATGTGTTTAATGCATGCGTTTTATTAAAAAATGCACAGGAGAGTAGCAATGAGGAAGAGAGCTGGGCGAGGTGTGAACAGTTGGTGGTGGACCGAAAACCCCCAACTTAATTCGTCCCATCAATACACAGTGCGGAAGATAGTGAGCGTGAAAAGAGTGTGGCTGCGGCTTACAGCTAGGTAGTAAGAGGTGACAAGAGGCGTGAATAGAGGGGTGGACCGAAAACCCTCTACTTAATTTATCCCATCGTGAGCAGTAAAGAGTAGAGAGGGTTGCGGGCAATGAAGGAGAACCGAAGGGGTATTCGGTGGGGCTACAACATGGAGGCTGAAGCATTTTTCTGGGAAAGACCCATGAAGGGTTAGACGTCCCGACTCCTGTTCGGAGGCAACATCGACGACTAATTGGTTGTTTCTTTCTCTCATTAGAAATTGACTGTGTTATCCTATGTTAATTGGTTGTTCGGAGGCAACATCGACAACCCATGAAGGGTTAGACGGTTAAGTATTTTTTTTATTTTGTTGTTTCTTTCTCTCGTTAGAAATTGATTGTGTTATCCTATATTAATTAATTTGGGTATTGTGTATGGATAATTAGATTTTTGTTATTGTTCGGTTATTTGTGTATGAACCCATTGCGTATTGTGAAAAGATGATTTTAATGCGTTTATTGAATCATTTACTTGCAAACCCATTGCTAGAATTTCAATACAATTCATAATTGTTATGTTAAAATTCATGTGTAGCAACTAATGATTCGTAATCATTAGGGATGACATGATCTAGGTCAAATGATGCATCGTATGTGGTTGTTGCCTTGACTAATTTCCTAATTCATAATGCTACTGCCAAATTAAATCTAGAGATCGTATCCTAGGTTGTTCGGTGGTTAGGTTTAATTAATGATGGTATCTTGATTAAACAAAACCTAAGGGAAAACTTGGGTTAATTATTAACCCACGACTAATAGTTGCTGGGAGAGGTTAAAGAACAACAAATTAATGACATATGCTTAATTAGGGTGTAGGCTGAGATTGAACCAAAGAACCGGGTCCCTACGGAATTCTCCACTTTTATCATTTTTTTGCACGTTTTCTTTAATTTATTTTTATTAGTTAGTTTCATTTTATTTTCTTCTTTCAAAAACAAACCCCCTCCCTCCCGTTAAACCTAAACATCGGTTAATTTCATTTCATAAACTTTACACACACTCACTGTGGGATCGACCTATACTTACCAATGCTATAGTATTAGGTCTAGTTATTTTCTTTTGACTAATGTAACAACACGCGGTCACTTCTCTTATAACTTCATAGTGTGATTAAGTAGTTTGATGCCCTTCCACTCTTCATCTCCCTCAAATCTCCTTTAATTTCTTCTTTTGTGCTCTATCGGCAATAAGTAAAGTTATGATGCCTTTCAGACTTACTAAGATCACCCAAGGAGATGTTATCTTCGCCTTTATTAAAAAGGATATAGAAATATCTCTACCATATTCTCTTGATGTCATTTTCATCCACGAGCACCCACCTTATTTCTTCTTTTATAAAACGACCATAATCCAAGTCTCTCATTTTTCATTACCTAGCTCTCGCTAAATTAAATATATCTGTATCTCCATCTTTAGTTTCCAATCATAGGTATAATTTCTATTAAGCTTAATTTTGTCTTTTAACACTATTTTATTCATCTATTTCTTTACAAGTTTGTAACTTTCTCTGTTAACTACCCTCTCTACATTTGTAATGCTATATTCTAGAGATTTATAGGCAAACTTTTTGATCTTCACCTTTTCTTGTACATCTTCATTCCACCACTAAGGCTCCATCTTACTACCCATAACCCTATAGAAGCTCCCAAGATCCCCTTAGTTGCATTCTTTAAAAGAGTTACTACTCTATCCCACTTTTGGTTAATATCTCCTTCTTGTTTCTATTCTTTTTCAAACATTACTCTATCCTTAAGTTGTTCACTATATCCCTGACAGCGTGTCGTAACGCTAGTCAAAATAAAATAACTAGACCAGTACTGTAGTAGTGGTGAGTCTAGGTCGATCCCACAGAAAGTGTTCGGTTAGCTTATAAAATGAAATTAGTTAATGTTTAGGTAATGAGGGGTTTTGGATTTAATAAGAAAATAAAATAAAATAAACCTAATTAAAATAAATTAAAGAAAACATTCAAAAAATGATAAAATTGGGGAATTCGGTAGGGATCTGGTTCTTTGGTTAAGCATAATTCATTGATTTTTTATTCTTTTATCTCTTTTAGCAATTATCGGTCGTAGATAAACAACAAGCTTTGTTAATCCCAAATTTTCCTTAGATCCTAGTTAATTACGAAGCGCTTGTTAATTAACCCTAGCTATCAGGAAACCTAAAATAAGCTCTGTAAGTTTATCTGGACAACCGCCTTATGAATCAAAAAAATAGACCAATCTAGGTAATAATCACACAAGCTTGGATTATTTAACCTAGGTTATGCTATCTCTAATGATTCAAAACCGTTAGTTTCTACACATGAATCAGGAATACAACAATTACATATTGCATTCGATTTTAGCAATGGGTTTTCATGAAAAATGATTCAATAGAGCATTAAAATCATCATCACTCAAATACCCAGTCAATCCACACAAGATAACGTAATCAATTTTTAATGAGAGAAAGAAACAACAAAAATAATAAAAAATGCTTAACTCAGGTCATCGGCGTCGATATCACCTCCGAACCGGCGTCAGAAACTTAGCCTTCCATGAGTCTCCCAAGAAAAAGCTTTAGCCCCCATAAAATATGCTTCAGCTAAAACCCCCTTCAGTTCTTTTCACTACCGCAAGCTTCTCTCTGTTGCCATTGTTCTATTCTCCAACTACTGTTCATTTTGATGTGACAAATAAACCTTATTGGATCAGCTACCATTCATGCCTCCTATTTTATTGCCCCTTCTTTACAACCCTTTTGTTGTGCTAAACGCTAGCGTTTAATGCTAGCTTTCATGATTAACACTAACGTTTAAAGCCATGCGTTACACGCATGCAACACTAGCGTTTAATACCATGCGTTAAACGCAAGCAATGCTAGCGTTAAACGCTAGCTTCCTTTTGCTTTGGGTTATGCTGCTATCGTTTTGTATTTGTTTTAATCCACCTGCATGCATGTCATTTTGTTCTTTAACTCCTAGCTGTTACATGTGTGCTCTCTTATTATTTCTTCATTTTTCCTGCAAGCACTTTTAATTCTTCTTCTTTATATTTTAATTTTTCATGCCTTCTTCTTGTCTTTCAATTTCCTTATTCTTGCTTTATGAAGACAAGTGAAAATAAATCTTCGAAAAATGGGCCAAATGTAGTGCTTTCGACTCACTTTAATTTCTTTGTTTTCAAATTGTACCTAAAATCATATATGAATTAAAGTGAGTACTTTAAGCGTTTTTGTATCATTAATTGCTAAGTGTAAATGATTAAATGTACCTATAATTAAACACATATCAAATTTTCCCACATTTAGCTTTTGGCCATCCTTAGGCAAAACATCTAAATTAAGCTTAAAGACCCGAAATATTTACTCAATTCTTATATTTTCCAAAACTATATAATCATAACCAAAGATGAATGAATTTAAAAAATCATAGCAAAAATTCAACATTCAATGCTTCTACTTATGATCAATCAACAAGCATCATCTTTGAAAATCGAGCAATCTAATAGTAGACTCAAAAAATGTGTTTAAGTAAAATATATCTATAGGTACACTCATCACCATTCATGATCATGACAATCCATAACTTTGCATATCATTTCATTTCTCCACCATTATAATTCACATGAAAAATCATGGATCAAAGGACTTTTCAACGTTGTAATGTGGGCTAAGGTAATGTGAGATATATTTGGGTTAAGTAGCATGAGAGTCATCAAACCTAATGAAACAAGTGCAACACTCAATTATACCATCAAGTGCAGAAACCCAACATTCACTCACAACTATGTACATCAACTATGATGAATGCAAAAACAAGTTTCACAACTCAAACTCGAGCTCTCACACACAAACCACATTAAGCATAACCAAACCGAAGGGATCACTCATACAATTTGTGCTAACAATACATTGAAACCACAATAAGTGAACCTTCTAAGACAACATTTACCTCATATCCAATATACTCAAATAACCCATTCATCACAACTTTAGGAGAATGCATTAATCATAAATAACTTTTCAACACATATGCACTTGCTCCTAGATACATTTATTTAAGCATTTTTTATTCTTTTTCTTTTATTCTTTTCTTTTCTTTTCTTGTGCTTTTCTCTTTTCTTTCTTTCTTTTCCTTTCCTTTCTTTTTCTTTTTTTCTTTTTAAACATTAAAAGAAACTACAATAACATTAGAATTTCAATTACAAAACATCCCAACATCATAACAAATCCACACATACGGACACCCCTACACTTAGAATTTTGTACATCCATAAACTCAACAATCACAAATGCTCTACTAGCTTTACGACTTGGGTAGGACATTTGTTTAAATCTAATAGCTTGTAATGTGATTAGTACACAAAGAAAAAGTATAAAGCTTAAAGGGGTTTATTAAGGAAAAAATCATGTCAATAGGATAGGTTATTTGGTTAATGTGTTTATGAAAAACAAAGAATGCCTAATCATATCCATGTTAATGCATATGATAAAAATGTGGTCTCGAATATAAATTCAATGCAAAATCAGGATATACATGTCATTAAGGTCACACATTATCAAAAGACAATGAGACTGATATGAAGGTGTCAGTCTAATAAGCCTCGAAATCTCACCCACTTTGTCTACCACTAGTCACTACTCTTCTAAAAATAATGCATATCGACCAATCACAAGTAAAAATACATCTAAAGTTGCTATGGAATTCTCTAGTGAATTCACACTCTAATCATGACTATATAATTCCAGAATTAACAGAAAAGAGAAAATGTTCATTTTATTCTTTCTTTTGTTTTGATTGAAAACTTAAAACAAGTAAGAAACAGAACAACAAAGAACACAAATGCATATAAAAAGAAATGCAAAAATGTAAAGAAGAATTTTACTTCCTTTGGTTTGCCTCCCAAGAAGTACCTTAGTTTAGGGTCGCTCGCTCGACTCCATGTTTTCTTCACGTGAAAAAATTATGATCTTCTAGTATTACAATTAGCGTCACTTCTACGCGAGGTTGTTCTAGATAGGGCCTTAGTTGATCATCATCCCCGTTCAATGTCTTCCTTATCCTCAGATTCTCAATCTCGACTGAGTTCATACAATCCAAAAATATTTCGAAAGTCTCTTTGTCGTTTTCTTCTTCATTTAATTCCTCTAACTTGCTAGGTAAAGATAAAGAGTCAGTCTCAACAATAATTATGAACTCAATTTTTATCTTTGAGCTAAAAGATATAGCTTTTTCTACCTCGAGCTCCTCCTCAACTTCTTCAACACATGCATTTTGTTGAGGATTGACCTCAAAATTCTCAAGCTCCTCATCACTCTGTAAGGTTTCCGCACTAATGTCCATTGGGTATACCTCGAGTTGATATGACTATTCCTCAATAATTCTAGGTAGTCGAACCTCGCTGCCATCTCACCCGTTTGGCTTGTCACGTTTTGGTTTCTAGACGCTATGTGCCTCATTTTCTACTGGAACTGTTACAACTGCTGTTGTAGGTTCTGTTAAAATTAGAAATTGTTAGCAATTACAACCTTCATCAATTCTTCTAGAGATGTACCTGAGTTTTGGCAAGAAGCTTCTGGTCCACATGAGAATTGTTGTGAGTCTTGCAAACTATCATGGAAGTAATTTTGATAATTATCCCATCCATAACAAAAATTAGGTTGATCAGTCCAAACATTGTTATAGGATTGAGAATATAAGTTATAAAAGAAATTACTTATGTCCATGAAATTAATTTTCTTTTCACAAGCACGAAACAGAAAATGAAAGGATCACGAAATAACTAAAAAGAAATCAATTATGAACAAATATATACAACATACTAATTAAATCATAAATAAAAACTAAAACATCGCATTCCCCAGCAACGACGCCAAAATTGACAACGTGTTATGAGGCTAGCCAAAATAAAATAACTATAGTAATGGTGAGTCTAGGTCGATCCCACAGAGAGTGTTCGGGTAGTTTATGAAATGAAATTAATTGATGTTTAGGTAATGGGGGGTGTTTTGGATTTAATAAGAAAATAAAATAAAATAAACCTAATGAAAACAAATTAAAAAAACATGCAAAAAATGATAAAATTGGGGAATTCAGTAGGGATCCAGTTCTTTGGTTCAATCTTGATCTACATCCTAATTAAGCATAATTCATTGATTTGTTATTCTTTTATCTCTCTTAGCAATTATCAGTCGTAGATTAACAACAAGCTTTGTTAATCCTGATTTTTCCTTAGGTCCTAGTTAATTACAAAGTGCTCGTTAATTAACCCTAGCTATCGGGAAACCTAGAATAAGCTCTCTAAGTTTATCCAGACAACCACCTTACGAGTCAAAAAAACAAACTAATCTAGGTAATAATCACACAAGCTCGAATTATTTAACCTAGGTTATATTATCTCTAATGATTTGAAACCATTAATTGCTAGACATGGATCAAGAATACAACAATTACATATTGCATTTGATTTTAGCAATGGGATTTCATGAAAAATGATTCAATAGAGCATTAATATCATTATCATTCAAATACCCAATCAATCCATACAAGATAACATAATCAATTTCTAATGAGAGAAAGAAACAATAAAAATAAAAAATGCTTAACCCGGGTCATTGACGTCGACTTCACCTTCGAACCGATGTTAGAAACTTAGCCTTCCATGAGTCTCCCAAGGAAAAGCTTCAACCCCCACAAAATATGGCCCAGTCGAAACCCCCTTCGGTTCTCTTCACTGCCACAAACTTCTCTTTGCCGCCACTGTTCTATTCTCTAGCTACTGTTCACTTTGATGTGACAAATAAACCTTGTTGGACCAGCTACCATTCACCCCTCCTTTCTATCGCCCCTTCTTTACAACCATTTTGCAGTGTTAAAAGCTAGCATTTAATGTTACATTTCACATTCAACGCTAGCATTTAAAGCCATGTGTTAAATGCATAAAACACTAGCTTTGGTGTTTAACTCTAGTGTTTAATGCCATGCGTTAAACGCAAGTGATGCTAGCATTAAACGCAAACTTCCTTTTTCTTTGGGTTGTGTTGTTGTTGTTTTGTCTTTGTTTTAATCCACCTGCATGCATGTCATTTTATCCTTCAACTCCCAACTGCTATATGCGTTTTACTCCCTTGTTATTTCTTCATTTTTCCAGCAAGCACTTTTAATTCTTCTTCTTTGTATTTTGATTTTTCTTGTCTTCTTCTTACCTTTTAATTTTCTTCTTCTTGCTCCATAAAGACAAGTGAAAATAAATCTTCAAAAAATGACCCAAATGTAGTGCTTTTGACACACTTTAATTTCTCAGCTTCCAAATTGTACCTAAAATCATATCTGAATTAAAGTGAGTATCTTAAGCATTTTCGTATCATTAATCGCTAAGTGTAAATGATTAAATGCATCAACAATTAAACATATATGAATCCTTTCTTAGATTCCACCATCTAACTTTAATAACCTCCGATGACTTCTCTTCTTTCTCCAACCTTAATTAAAAGTAGGAATGCCGCCTGCCACAGGTTGACTGGGCCATGGGCTGAAACTGCTTAGCCCGATCAGGCACGGATAGGGGTTGTCCTGGCCCATGGCCAGGTAGGAAGGTACAAAATGATGTTTTTTTATATATTTTTATAAAAAATAAGGTTGGATTGAATCAGCCTAGCCCATTGGTGGCCCATCGGCTTGGGGATCGGAATACTATCCCTGATTATAAGATCTCTATAACCAACAATTTGTGCTAAGTAGATAAGCAGGCATTAGGTAACACCTTGCAATCCTTTTCGTTAGGTCAATTGCTCCACTTTGCAAGAAATTAGTCAATTTGATTCTTCACAGTTTTGCTCTTAAAAGTCACTAGTTAATTCTTGTGTTTATTGAAAAATGAGTTAGTTACCACCAACTTAAATTCTACCGTAAATTCCAATAAAGCAGTCTCATTATCATTCCTATCTCTACACCTAAAACTCCTATGAGTCTATATGAATACACATCTGAGGTTGCCCCTACATAGCCATTAAATTCTTCTCCTAAAATAACTTTCTCGTCAGGGGGAATTTGCTAAATCACCTCATCTGGCTCTTCCCAGAATTGGTCCTTAAGTTATTCATCCAACCGTACTTGCGGTGTATAAGCACATATTATATTGAAAACATCTTTTAACATAATCTTTAAGGGGGAAAAATCCTATCATTAGCCCTCATCATCCCCATAGTATGATGTATTAATTCCTTGGCAACTAAGATACCTACACAATTCCATAGCCTTGAATACCCTAAATACCAAAGTTTGAACCTATTAATATCTTTTGCTTGAGCGCTTGTGCCTTTTTTCTCCTATATGCATGTTGTATGAATCTTATATTTTTTCTAAAATAACAACTAATTATAATGACTTCCCTATAAGAGTCCTGATGTTTTAGGAACCTATCCACAATTCATCAACATCTTCTCTTCTCCTAGACTTAAAAACTCATTGAAGAACTAGCCTTTGCTCTATCATCAGAAGTCAAACCCAACACTCTTACCTTAATACCCAACACATGTAACAACCCAGACCAACTGCCCACTGATATTGTCTGCGTTGAGCTCCAAGACCCTCACGGTTTTGCTCTTCCTACACCAGGGAAGACGCATCTTATGGGGAGAGGTATCTATACTCTTATAAGGCATACTTCGTTCTCTTCTTCAACTGATGTGGATCTTACACTGTCCACCCCTTTAGGGCCCAGTTTAACTGGTACAACGGTTCGGGTACCGGCTCTGATACCAGAGATAGTAGCCAAACCTCTCTCCCACAACTATTGTCTGCTTTGAGCTATAAGCTCCTCACAATTTTGCTTTTCCCACACCAAAGAAGATGCGTCTTAGGGGGAGAGGTATTCATACCCTTATAAGGCATACTTCATTCTCCTCTTTAACCGATGTGGGATCTCATACTCTGACGCGTCTTCCCCGATAGGGGAAGAGCAAAACTGTGAGGGGCTTAGAGCCCAAAGCAGACAATATCTATGGGCGGGTAGTCTGGGCTAATACAAGTGGTATTAGAGCCGATTCTTGAACTGTTGTGCGAGCATAGGAAGTTGGGCCCTAAGGGAGGTGATGATGAGATCCCATATCGGTTGGAGAGAGGAACGAAGTATGCCTTATAAGGGTATGGATACCTCTCCCCTATTGACGCATTTTTCCAAGGGTGGAAAGAGCAAAACTGTGAGGGGTTTGGCCCGAAGGACAACCCAAAGCGGACAATATCTGTGGGAGGGTGGTCTGGGCTGTTGCAACAAGTTATAACAAACAAACACAACATGTCCCTAAACAATGTTAAGACTACTCAAAAAAGAAAATAATAATTGAAGCTTAAAAAGCCAAATAAAAGGAAATAAATAACAACTAACAAATGAAAGAGCAAAAACAATCGTAAAAAATAATAACTAATGTAAATAAATACAGTTAGTTCCAACTACTTTATAAGCAACTGCAAGTTAATTTTTTATGTTCATAAAAATGAGATTTGAAGGGAAATTTAAGCTTCCAACAAACACATATAGTTAGCAAAACTAAATTGAAAATAGAGAAGAAGGCAAAAGGTTAACATGAAAATAAAAGTGAAATTGATATGAATATGGACATAGAAATTTACATACGACTTAAACATAAGATTTGGCAGCTAGAAACATAGAGAAATATCTATTGCATTAACAAATTAAGTGGTCATAATGGAAGCTTACAAAACATTAAAGCTGGGGCAAATAGGGAATCAGTTGGAGACAAGTGGATAAATCAAAAAGAAATTGGTCAATGACTTAAAATGGGGGATTTTGGGGGGAACATAGAAGAAAGAAACATGTGTAATAAGAAAATTGGCTAAAGAAATATGTGAATTGAAAAGCAGGATTATTTTGTAAAGCAAGAGTAAGATGCAAATAAATAATGGAAACCTAATTAAGTGATGAAACTGGGGAGATAAAAGTAAGCAACCACAATACTTAGGTTAGGTTCGTATAATTAGTTGAATCAAGAAATTTTCGAAAGGGGAAAACACTAGTAAATGTGAAGGGATGAAAATGATGAAGTAGTGATGACCAAAAGCTTTGAATTAGGAACCTTGGCAGAAAAGGTGATGATGATAGTGAGCATATACATTATATATGAAAAAAGAATCAAAACCCATTTAGGAAAATGGGAATAACCCTTAACGCAAACTGATTTTGAATCATAATTTATACTTTATTTTAAAGTTTGATCTTTTTTCTTGTCATTTCCCTTGAATCATTTTTGAAATTGGAATATCTCAATCAGCATCTTGTATCCTTTAACGGTGTCGATATAACATGTTGAGACGACTATACAACTATTGTAGAAATGATTAGGCAAGAAGTGCTAGGTACCTTAGAGCTCAAGCCTATTTATAATAAACGTTGGGCATTTTAGTAATTTAATTGATATTAAATTCTATTTTCTGTTAAACTTTAATTAGAATTTTAACTCATTCTATTTAAATTCCAATTAAACTCAAATAAAGTCCAATATCTCATATTGATCCTTATTTATTAAATATCTCATATTTAATCATAAAGTTTCTCAAAATTTACAATCAAGCCTAAGTTGATTAAAAGACCTTTTCTTTATTTAACTTGTTCCTTGTATGTGACCCATTAGGTTCTTAAATATATTAGTAATAGATATAAATTATAACCCTAAATCATATTAGGGATTAGATAAATTAATCTCCTTTAATTTATCTTTAATTCTCCAATTGAATAATTTATATTCTTTGATTAAGATTAACATCTGGTAATTCATCATGTCCACCTAAATATTTAAAAATGTTAAACTGGTTTTGAATAGCCTTTCCATGCATGATGTTTTCATATAATTTTCCTTACATCACATAATGTTCTAATTAGAAATAGAGCATGGAAATAATGTCTATTCTATTTGAGTCCAATCATATTAGTTCCCTACCATTAGTATTTGATTTATTAATGACAACTGAAAACTATTTTCAAATAGTCATTTTACCTTGGCCAAGGATTTATGAATCAATATTAACTAAGAACAATGGATTTCTCATATGATGGATAGTTCTAAATGGATTTCTCATATGATGGATAGTTTAGTGAACTTATTCTCTAATAATCATCCACATATTTGTTTAAGTATTTATATACTTAAGTCTTTGAGATTGACTACTTCCTTCAGAAGGAATAAAAATAACTTGTTTAAGTTTTTTTTTATGTTCTTTTAATGCCCAATCTTAATAGAACATGACTAGGAATACTTTAGGGATAATACATAAATGTAATATGAATTACTTTAGGGATAATACATAAATGTAATATGAATCTCATTCAACGTATATTTACCCTTTGTATTTTATCATATACATCTAAATATGTATGAGATAAAGAATGTCATTAAATAATTATGTCACTAAACTATAACCAACCAATTAAAAGTAAGACATAGACTAATAATTTGCCACTTACACTAAGTGAATCATTTAAGCAACTTATACCATATCACTACATGACAATCATACTATTGTTTGGACAATGGTTTAGTAAGAGAATTCTATACGATTCTCTATAGTAAACACTTGCTTAAATATTACAATTTTCATTCTTAATTATTACCATAATTAAGAGGAACTACCTAAATACATACTTAGAACTTTAATGAGACCTTAGCTTATTTTGCATATCCAATAGATCTAATATTCTATAGTGCATCACTGTCTAAACAATATAAGGAATTATATCAAGTTCATTAAAGAACCTCCTGATCCAATTAATAATTTCTACTAAATGAAAAATATTATGGCTTTATTAAAAATTAACGCTATATTGGAACCTTTTCCAATCTCAAAATAATATTGTTCTAAGTAAGATATAGCTTAAAAGGCATTTACTTCTAAAATTAATATCTTTATAACCTTGAACTTGAATATCAACTCATATAGAATAATGTATATCTTAATATTTCACAAGTATTAGATATCTTGAATACTAAACACCTTTAGAACATTATCCATGTACTTAGACTAGAATAGGTAAACAACTTCCATATCGATCTCTATATATCTAATTCCTATCAATTAGGTTATTATCTTTTCATATCCAATAAGAGTTGTTTTTGGACTATCATATATTCAATAATTGAAAATATGAATATTTGTTCTCTATAAGCAGTTTAACTCTATACATTTCTACTAAAGCAGGCAACTTGTACTCCCAGTAACCTCTTGTAGACATGATAAATTCACAATCATCTCCAAAGAAAACTCTTTGAATTCATTATAAGAGCGAATCTTTCAACATCTCATGACCTTTTAACTATAAATATAATGCATCAAAAAAGGCACCAATTCTAACTGGATGTATTGTTATAAGATTTGAACCTTTAAAATTTCATCTTACTCCCACGATTTATACTAAGAAAAATTCTTCTATAAGTATTCATTGAAACAAATAAATTATTTAATGGATTTTTAAGATTAAATATAACCTTTTGGATATCTCATAACCTTCCATTTTCCAATTTAGTTATAAACTTATTAAATAATATATGCTTCAACTAAGCATCACATTCCAAAATCCTTAACTTTGACTCTTTTGAAGTCATTCATTTTCATATCTAATATAAAATCTTGCTAATTGACTTGATTGGAACTACTGAAGGTAAGTTGTGCTATTAGGCATAGTTATAAAAGAAACAAATATATTGTTCTTTACACATATTGTATATACCTCCTTACACAAATCCATAATATTATGGAATTTAATTGTGGGGTTCTTTTTACTAGAGAATTTTATTCTCTATAGATAATCAAAACTTTTAGATCTCATCACATTGATCTCATTGAAGTGCTTTAATATTCTCAATGCTTAATTTTTACTTAGATTTAAAAAAAGTTAAACTTTTAAAAAATCTAAATTAATATTTTATTTAATACATATGACTATATCACACAAAATCATTAGTAAATCTAATGAAATATAAGTATTATCCTTTTATAAATTGTTATTACATATATATATATAATATTCTTCAACTTAACAAGTTTCATATGATCCGCAATTAAAAGGATACATATCCTTGTATGCAATTTTATGATTCTTCATATTGAATTAGCCAACATGGCATTAATGGATAGTCACAATTATCTGACATTGTATTCTTACCACAAACATATGTCTCCCTTGATCCATCATATATAAAATATTTGTATAAACTTGGATAAATTACTTTTACAAAAAAAAAATCTATTTCTTATCATGCTTTGAACGGTCTAATATTGTTGAATCTAAATTTAATATCAAATACTCAAAAGCATGAATTAGAAATATAGATGATCTCTATTAATTATATCATGTATTGGAAAAAAAGTCATGTAATTATTTTTCTTCTAATGATAACTATTATCTTTCTATATCAAATGCCTTCAATTATAATCCATGTTCATGCTTTTAATTGGCTAAATTAAGTGGAAAAATTCCATCAACGTAATCTACTTTAAGCTTTACCTTATGCAACCTCTTGCATCTTGCTTTCATGATGTTGACATACATCTTACATATTGTCATCAAAGTTTATGAGACATTAGCCAACTCAAATTGTCATTACACTTTCTTATTTGTAAGATATTATCTCCAAAATTGTATCACTATTTTCTTAATAGGGATTAATAGCAATATTACATAATGGACATGTAATTTCTTTATAACTTTGAGATCTCTTCTCAGACCTAGCCTATGCCTAAGAAATTTGGTTAACTAATTTATTATCAACTATACTACTTTATACATTAAACAAAATATGGATGTAAGAAAAGAAAGTATTAGTTATATGCTACGACTACCAAATAAAATTAGGACTTTAATCATATATTTTCTTACTCTCATTATTTTATTCTAGATAATAACCCTCACAACTATTTAAAAAATTACTCCATTCACTCTAGTGGTCTAGGATTCCATTCAAACGTGCTAGGGAGGAATTCTCCCAAACTTTTTTACTGACTTTTTATCAACAATACAAGTGGGTTTTAGAAAAACTTAAAAAATGGAATTCTAAGCTATAAATAAAATGTGTTAGGTAAAGAAATGATTTAATTTAGGCAAAATGGAAAATTCAAGTTACAAAGGAAATTAAGGTAATAAAAATGAATATATAACTTAAAGAGAGATAGAAAAAATAACTACAAAGTATTATTAGAGTTGTTTGTCTCTCTTGAGATTGTCTAGAGGTTGTCTTATGATTTGGTGAATTTATATTCCTCTCACCCTTGAGTAGGTTTTTGTTATAATTGCCCACTTCTCATATTCTAACTAACTACTTGCCATTGTTTCCTTAACTTCAATGTTCTAGACTTCCTAAAGCTGCTCAACTTTTAGGCCACTTGGGCATTTTCTTATTAATTATTCTCCACCATTTTCTCAACTTCCACAAATTCAACATATTCTCCCCTCTTTCTAGGTTTTTCATTACTTATGAATTCTTTAGCTAAATATTTACTAGGCTTTCATTTCTAGGCTTCTCTCTCTTATTAACTAATTTTTTTGTGTGATTAAAAATTTCCCTTCGCATATATTTTATTGAGCAAACTAGCTAAATAGTATAGAAATTGTCCTAGCCTTCTACAAACAACAAGGTTTAAAGTTGAATTCCAAATATAGCCTAGTGGTTTCACAAATTTCAAAAACCAAAAGGAATTTAGGAGTAAGGCCTAGTGACATCATCATAAGGATCTTCCTACATCATAAATAATCTTTTATAGATAAGGAGAGCCATGCCCTCCAAAGATCACATCAAGATCTTTTATGTTTGAAATCCCTACCTCTTCATTCGTTATGGAAGATGGAAAACTTCCTTTGTTTAAGTTTCAAACTCTTGTTACTCCCTTATGTTTCGACCATTTTCATTATAAATTCTTATCATTGCTACTTCAATCTCTATCTTATACTTTGAACAACCTCTATATTTTATTTTGGTTTTAGTATTTCACATTTGCAAATTCTCTCATACTTCTTCATAATTATGGATTTCACTTGTCACATATCTTCCTCTTTTTAGATGGACTTTGCTAAACTGAATAACATAGATGTGCGCTTCTGATTATTGTACTCTCTTCAATTTTCTTTAACTTTACTTCTTCATGTAGGTTGTAAAGCTTGAAATGGTCTTTATTCCACCTAAACCTCTTCCAACCTTTACAAAAATAAGGTAAAGGTTATTAGACTTTAAATCTCCTTTTTAAATTTTCACCACCTTTTGCTATTTATATCAGAGTATTATAAGTTATTGTTGTATCCATTCCCAAGATATATGCAGTCTTGTAACATTAGGATTGAATTTCATATCCTACTATTATTTTCCAGATGTAACTTTAAAAGTGAAAGAAACTCTTAATAGTAGTCTACCTTGTATAATATTTATTGATGTGTAAAGTGAATAAGCTTTGCCCAGTTTAACAATCTTTGTGAAGCATTTAATAGAATTATCATTGAAGCGAAGTAAAAAAAAAGTTATCACCATGTTTGAGGAAATTAGAGTGCTTGTGATGAAATGGTTGGTTAAAAATAAGAACATGCCAACTAAATGGAGAGATGACATTGATCTAAGAATAAAACCAAATTAAGAATTAATAATGAGTTGAGAATTGATTATGAACTTAAGAGTAATGGTGCTAGGGGGGTTCAAATTGATACATAAAAGAGTTAAGCATATTGTCAACTTGAGGAGTAAGATGTGTAGTAGTAAAAGCTAGATTATGACGAATATCCCATATTCATATGTCATTGTTGTCATTGTTTAAAATAATGAAGAGCTTACAAAATATGTAATCTCATTGGTTTATGAAGGAGAAGTACCTATAAGTGTGTCAATATATGATGTAGCTAGTTCAAAGAGATAAATCCTGGCCTAGAACTAATTGTGAACCACCACTACCATTTTCATTTCAAAAAAATTCTAGGTAGGCCAAAGACAAATAGGAAAAAGAAGCATTGGAAGAATACTACTAAGGGTAACAAGATGTCAAGGAGAGGCATGCAAATGACCTATCAACAATATCTCTAGTAAAGACGCAATAAAAAAATATTTCCTATAAAAAATGTGCCGTAATAAGTTTCAACAAATACACATGTAAGTTAGCACATTATTTATTATTCTTTTACATTCATATTGTCATCCTTAAACATTATTTGTTTTCAATTTTTCCAATGAAGTCTACAAGTGATGTCCAAGAAAACTAATATCAATCCATTAAGTCAACCACCTATTTCAAAGTCAAATAAAAGAAAGAGATGCATCTGCGGATATGGGACACTATAGGGTGAAGAACCTTAATCAGCAGTAACAAGATAAGTTATAACTTGTTAAAGGTTACAGATATTGGGTTATATATCTTAAATTAATTTTAACAATTGGGTTATCCTTTAGTTTTGTGTTGTCATTTTTTAGGGTAAAATAAATGTGAGGATGAGGAGGACAAGATCAAAAGCTTGAGGAAGTTCTATATAGAGATACACTTTTACCAATGTGCCTTATCCTACAAGATCTATACAAAGTTATGGTTTTGTAAAAAGAAATAATTTTGGATTATACAATGCATGTATGCCTTGTCTTACTAGATGGGAACACTGAAATGTTTATATGAATGTATATGGATGTTTTGGAAACTAAATAATAGGGCAAAGAAATACTTTGTAAAACGAAATGCTTATATGAATGCATATGGGTGTTTTGGTTTGTTATGTGTAAGTGTTTTGGTCTATATTTCATTTCCTTTTACTAATTCAGTTGAGTGTTATTGATTTAGGAATTTGATAGTTGTGATCATGAGAAAGTTTTCATAAGCCAACGAAGGAAATAGGTTAATAATAATGAGATTGATTTAGGAATTTGAAGAATGAGATAATCTATACATATTGAAGCTATCAGTTTGAGACTTATTTGTTGGAGTCCCTTTTGACTACATACAAAATCGTGTAAAAGTAAGGAAATCATAATTCTACACTCAATTAGTCAGCGAATATAGAATAATAAAGGACTATTGAATATCATGTTCATAAGCATATTCAAATCGCTAAGATATATCAGAATAATATTAACTACAATCCTCAGCTTGGTTTATACAAAACTAATAATACAATATCCATTCATAGCAATTTTTAATTGTAACCAGTAATAATACAATACTTAACATTTTAATTTTCATCTTTAACACTTTTTTTCTTCTTCTGGCTTATTTATCTTTTTCAATAGTTAAGGTGTAATAGTCAAAGCTCTTTCACATATTGGAGGATCAACTAACTCAAAAAATAGACAACTTCGATGCTAAAATTAATCAAATAATATAAAGTTAACGACAATGTCAAGATTAAAAAGTCGTTAAAATTAATCGAGTGATAAAAAAGTTAACAATAATGTCAAGATTAAAAAGTCAGATAACTATCGAAGTCATAAAATAAAGAAATAATTTACCTCACGTCCAGCACAAGAAATAAAGCATCTTCCATAATTTCTCTCTGTCCATGAAGTCCCCATGACAACTATTAAGCCCAAAAAAAATATTTCTTCTCTACTTTGGATCCCGAACTTGCATTTGTTCTTTGACTCATAATGCTTAATCTTAACCTACTACACAAAATCAATGGAAAGGATAAACATATTCAACATCTTATACTCTTTTAACAGCTTTTTGTAATGTAATATGTTTGTACAATAATGCAAGGAATGTATAATCTCTAGGAAACTTTCATTCCATCTTCAATGTCACTGTTATGGCTCTACTCATTGAGGGATAGCCTTATAGCTATCGAATTAAAGTTCATAAACTTGGATGTGCTCTGCAACAGGGTAACAAGAATTTGGCATATCTATCTTGTGAAACAACGAAAGTGAGAGAAGGGTGTTGAGAATTTAGATCTCCCAAACCCACACCCAAAGATATTTAATAGACAAAAATATCAAAAAATAATAACACAAGAGAATTTACGTGGAAACTCCCAAACCGGAGAAAAACTACGGCAACAAGAAGAAAATCCACTGTATGAAAAAATTCTTACAATTACACAATTTTTCCTCTTACCCAATTCCCTAATACACCAATACACCCACAAAGAAATACCTAAGACAAACTCTCCAACTTTCACCTCAAAAGAGGAATTTAACTAGAGTCAAATTTGTCATACAACTCTTTAACTTTGATTTGGTGCATTAACCAAAGAGGTAACAACCTCCTTATATAAGCAAGAGCTTTGTCTCAATTGTTGTCCCCAACCAATATGAAACAACAAAGGAGCCAAACTCATCAAAGGAGACATGGAGACAATGTAATTAGGGTTTTTTGTGTTTGGTAAAGTGAATTTGAGTAAATCTTGGTAAAGTTAATTTGGGTAATTGGTATTTGATAATAGGTTTGGGTTATGGGTAATCGGGTTGAGTAGTTAGCCATATTGCTTAGTTGGCGACTTTTTTTCCAAGTCGATAGTTACAGGTCGTGAACAACTAGGCTTGCGTTAGTCACATTAGCATATTAGTAACAAAACTAATATTTTTTGCTTAATTATTAAAATTTTTAAAAGTTGATCATCTAATTGAAAATGTTTAAAACTTAAGTACTAATTTAAAATTTTTCTAAAAGGTTGGACATTTTACAAATAGTTATCCTTTACAAGATATTAACACGTAAGTTTCTTTGTTAGCTCAAAATTTCGGGATTTAAACTAGATTCAAACTTCTAAATTTAGACTTTACATTTAAACCTTATAGTCTGAAATTTACATCTCATGTTACGCATACAATGACGTCGTTTTAGTGACTAAAAAGTTTGGAAAACAGAAAACCCTATATGCCATCTCTCCCTCGGCCGGCGCCGCTGTTTCTTCATCTTTTGCCGACCATTCTTCCTCATCCAGCCTTCTTAACCTGTTATTCTATGTGAACAAGCCCATGTTTATTTTCCTTCGATTTACCACTTCCTACCATTAAAAGAAGACATATGTAAACCATCTAAAAGGAACCAGAAGTTTCCCTCTCAAAGAAATGCTCCTCCCAGATTAGCTTTTCCACAATTTCATAGATATGAATACTTTTTCCTATAATTTATTGTTTAATTATGATGTTTGAGTTGTTAATTTTCATTCCCCTGCTCTGGAGTCTGCATTAAAGAAACCGGAGAAGAAATCAGATTGATCAGTTGGCTTAATTGATCAATTTTGTGTAAGTTCTCTTCTCTGCTTAAAGTTTGTACGCCTCCTGTTGCCAATCGATCATTGAACCACCCGAAACTCCATCCGACTCGGGCCAAAAATTTGAGGCCCTATTTACTTTGATGCCAGATTCAGGCCATCCATTCACCCACCTGATCATTTTGCACTGCACGTCATTGTCCAAGTGTGATGGCTTTTACAATTAGACAACGTGTACAGGCAGTGTAGCATTCTTGCTGATAGTATGGCCAACTTCTGTTTTTGAGCTTCTAATTTTCTGGATTGATCATCAATGGCTAGCACCGTGCTGCTTTTGGACAGTGCAGTATTCGGTAGAAAAGAACTGGATTTCCCCGCAACTTTCACGTAAAACTTTATGCTCCGCAGAAATATAAAGAAAATATTTAAAGGTATATCACACGTACATTTGGTCGGTAAAAACCTGACAATGCAGTTTCTTGAACACATTCTCAACAGCAGACAGGTTGATATCAAAGCCATAGCTTTGTCCACCGTATTGTACATAAAGGTAGTCTTTAGGAGACAGGGGAGGGGGTACAATCTGGGAGATATCCGAGAAATCTGAGGAGGGTGGAGAAGGTAGGTGTTTCTTCTTCATAGAGAAATATACATCAGCCAATAGAAGCCAAATAAGATCAGGATCGATGGTCGCAAGAGCACGTAATGCATTAACAGATGCCTCATGAAGTGCTGTAACACTGCTACAAGCTACCCCCGTGGCGAGTCCACTGACCTTCTTGAGAACAATTTCCAATGCTGAAGCACTCCTGCTTCTGCACAAAGTCGCAATCATATTCAACACGGCGGCCTGCACCTTTAGATTTGAAACTTCAGCCACAGACTCCTCTGACAAAGTAGAGTTGCTTCTGTAAGGAAGCTGTAATGGGGTTCTTTCCTTTGCAGAGAATGGCCTTGTATGAAATGCAGAAGAGGATAGAAGTTTCCAAAAGTGTTGCCCATCAACATGGAAGCGGCGTGAAAAGAAATCTCCTCCACAGATGTATACTACATTGCCTACCACGCTCAAACATCTTCTAACAACCTGCCAAAGAAGCGAAATTGTAATGTCTTGATGTCAGCAAGACCATGCAAAACAAATATGGAACATTTATGTGCATGTGCTTTACAATCATAAGGCTTCTTTATCACTGGAAACCTTTTCTGCAGGCCAATTAGAATGGAAAATGAACACCAAGAAATAGATCAATCTTCAGCCAAGTGCAGAAGATATTTCAAGCCAAAGTACTAATGGAACATGAATGGCAAGCACGAGGGGAAAAGAGAAACACACCACTGGGTCTCTGTTTTGAACAGACACAACCAAGAAGGGCCATATGTTATTCATTGCTGGAAGTAGCCTGTTTCCATCAGTCCCTTCCTCGCAACCATCCAACGTATCTTGAGCCTCATGTAGTGAATTCAAATGAAGAATTTCTCCAATAATCTCTTTAGTTTCCTTGTCATAAGTATAGGCCTCCTCCACTTTGGCTAGTGTTGCAATCCCATTCTAAAAAGTTAAAAACAGTTGAGAAAATGCAGCAAAGATATATCCTTCAACCCTATCGTGTTACTACAAGAAAGGAAGAACTCAACTACACATTCGCACTCTAACTGAAAAGCTTCTTTGGGTTTTAACTAGCAAATTAGGCTATACAGAGATAAGAATCACATTACTGCCATTACTTATCACTCAATCTTAACGACCATCAACTCATTAAGTTGCAGCAGTCAACATAACACAGAAGACAACTGAAATGATTTTTTCAGTGAAGATCAAGTTGTTGACATCATTTCTAAACATGGACATCGGCAATTAAAATAACCGAAACAACTAGCAGGCAATGTGAAGATAAATCAAGTGAATTTTTATCTGCGAAAAATAAAAGTAAGAAGCAAAGCGAATATAACAGGTGAATAGAATATGTAAACATGCTGGACATCAATTATTCAACATATTATTGTCACGTATCACTACAGGAAAAAAGGAATAAAATAATCTGTCGATGGTCAAATGTACCTCAATTATATCCAGAGCCACCAAGCATGCTGATTGTTTTACTGAGGCTAGCAGAGGGGTTGCAGCTGTTAAGCATGAGCTAGCAATAGATCCAATAGTTCGTCTATATCTCTTGGAATCATTCAACTTGAGCACAATACTCTCCCACAGATCTACATCAGCAATAACATAATTGAAATAGTGCTTCTATTGTCTATTCCATGAAAAGGTGAAAATATCAATTTTGTTAAACCATCTAAATAGAATTTTTTGAAGTTCATTACATAAATTGATTTGACAGGATAAATAAAAGAAGATTCAACCAGATATACCTTACTAATAGGCATCAAAAAATCAAAAGCAAATGGTAAAAATGAGGGTAGACAAAACATACACTCATATCACATATTCACTCTATATATTGCTTAATCGTGTCTGTGCACTGACACAGCTTTAGAGAAACCATGAAAGCATATTAGAAAGAAAAATAATTTAGGAGAAGATGGAATCACCCATCATGAACCAACATATCAACAGAAAACACCCATTCCCAAGAAAATTCACTAAACGTAGATCAGTAAACTATTTGGCGAAATAATCTCATCATTATTTTACATTAGTTATGTGTCCAATAATCTCATCATTCTTTTACATTACTTACGTGTCCCCACCAAAACAAAGATATATTTTCTCAGGAGTGTAAGACTAAAAAATTGAAAGGCCAAAAATGGCATTTAACAATACTTGTGTATTGAACTCATTAGACATGGGCATTGCCTGTTTGATAAGTTCTATGCTCCGTTAGAGGAAAGGAAGTTGAATGAAATAATCTAAAGAAAGGGAAGTATGTGTTTCAACTCGTGTACTTTCATTAACTCTCTCTACACAAAGTCAAACCTAGCAGCATCACAAGCCATATAATTCCATAGAAGTTTTCTATATTTTACTACATCACATAATGGCATTAGATGAGCTAAATTACGAGCTTAAAGAACAAAACTTGTCCAGTGAACCTATAACTCATCATAAGTCCACCAGAAAGGATCAAATTTATGATATGCAAGATGCAGTCTTACGGAAAAACATATACAAGAAGATCAATTTGATTAGGAAGTAATTGCAATGGTTATCTTATTTAGGCAGTTGTCATCTCAGTTAGAAAGTTTATTATTCTCACAAGTCTATTTTTAGCAGGAGAATAAGTCAGCAATTCCTATTCTATTTTACTTTCTAAAAACTCTATTTCCTGAGCTTATTTAAAGGGCATTGCAATAAATAAGAAAGCAGTCAGAATTTTTCGTAAAAATAGTTGACAAAAAGCTTGTCAAGGACAAGTTTTCTAGACAGCAACCATAGGCCCTAGAAAGGGGAAGAACTCTAGTAAGGGAAAAGAGGATTTCCCTGTGAGTCATCCCGTAACTAGATCCTACACAAAAACACATATCAATTTAATAGTTAATATCCTTTCAATGCTTATCTACATGCAGCTCATTGGTTGTAATTGTAATTGATTCTCAACAAGAAAAATTGCTTTGATTGAAATTTAGTTTTATGATGTTTGAATAATTTGCAGTACAGAAATGAACTTTTGAATCAACAAGACTAGGTGCATTATAAGTAATATAGAAAGCATAAGGAAAAAGATGAGCTTTGAGAACAAAGAAGCCTCAAATTCTAACTTAAGGCTTATAAATTCCACCAAAGAAGTACCTTCTAAAATAGAAAGGAAGCAACTTTTGATGCAAAAAGCAGAAAGTTGGGGTTTTCATCTTGTAAAAAGATTCTATCATATAGTGAGGCATCTTCACTACCTTATATTGGGAAAAAGAGAACCAAGAAAGAAGGCATAACTAAAGCGAAATGCACAAAAAAGTGAACTTATCAAGAGACATGCTCATGTAATGTTCGGCCAAACTAAAGCTAAATCTAATTTCCCAAGTGAAAAAAAAAATAGTCCACTTATGAAGGAGATAACAATTCATAAAAAGATGTGACAACATTAAAACCAAAAAACAAAACATGACAAGGAAACAAGACGAAATGCAAATGATACCACCACCTGATTGCAAGGGATGCATGTCATAGTCATTATGTGGTATTGATCCTTGGATCTCAGCCTGTCTCGTGTCCTTTTTCATGCCAGATATTTTACCCTTGATTTGTGCAAGATAAGATTTTGCATCATCCGGCAATGAAGAAGCCTCACATTTCAAAGCCTTAGTAACTTCTGCTACAGCCTTGAAAAAGAAAATTATTGAAAATCATCTAAGGGATCTACGATAAAAAATGTAATAGATACAAGTCAGTATGGCAGAGACCAAAAGTATAGGTAGCAGATGAGTACGTAAAGCTAAGAACTTGAGACTTTACCAGGGTTTGGCCCCATTTCAAATATTAAGCAGATCAAAATACGATGATTTATAAAGAGAAGTATTTCTCGATAATTGCGCCCCACCAACAATACCTTTATGCTTGGTAGTAGGAAACAGAGAGAAGAAGAAGATCAACAAAAGTCCTTGTAATTTTTAGGGAATAAACATCTTGAAACAACACTAAAAAGGAAAAAGTAAATCTAGTCATATATCCTTCCCATCTTTCCCTCATCTCTTGCTTCTTACCTTTTAACTATAACAATCAAACTTCACATATTAAAACGTCATACCATAAGAATAGAACTCTATAATGCATCCCTAGCTTTTTCAATTGAGCTACCCCTGTAATCACGTTTTCAGCAACACTTTGGACGGCCATAAAGCACAGCTTACGTATGCAAAACTTCATGAAACTTGAGAGCAACAAAAACATTCGATCACCAACATTAGAAAAAAAATATAGGAACTACTATACTAAGATTTTCACAAAGAAAAGTAAATTTCACATAAAAAATTCTTTTTGGATTTGGTAAACACTTTAGAAGTTATTAATACTACACATAACTTGCATAACTTCAAAGTTCCTTGTGGTCCACAAAGTACGGTTAACCAAAAGAAATTATGTAGGTGACTATGTACGTTTCAAAAAGAAAATGCACAATACCTTGCACAACAAAGAAACGAAAGCTCCACTGCAAATGCTACATAATACCAGTTTGGCATGGATCAGTTCGTCCCTAATAATAAATGGACCTATGTAAAAGATTAGATAATATTAATTTTCTCCTACTTCTAAAGAAAAAGTTCTATATCTCATTCAAGAATTTGTCTTTTTTATCTATTATACTACCTAGACAGACACTCCAAGCACAATACTAACATTTAAAAGTTACAAATTCATCTATAAATTTGTAAACAGTACAATCATAAAGCTAGGGACCAAAACAGACATTAAAGAAGAATAAATCAACCATTAAAAGTAGAAACTAGAATACAAAATGTAGGCAACAACAATAAAAAATTATTAAACTAGAAATATAAACTATTACCTTCATAAAAGGACCAGTTAACTCTGGGTGCTGGTGCCGGCCAAGAATTTCAAGCTCCTGTGAAGCAGACCTCATCTGAACATTTTACAAGATACATGAGCCCCTAATAAAACACTTGAATTAAACGCTCATTAACATTTAGTTCGGCTGAAATCTAACTCTCCATTTAATTTAATACCTAGTTGAATGGGTTAAAAACACAAACAATGCACCCTAAATATGGTGTGGAAAAAAGTCATATATAAGAGATACACAGGATGGGGAATAAATACCCATGCTTTAATTAAAATTTTTATCCTCAAAACAGAGAGGCTATTCCAAAGTATGAATTCCCATGCTTTAATTAAAATTTTTTATCCTCAAAGCAACGAGGATGTTCCGAGGTAGAGGAAAAAGTTTTAAAAAATGTGAAAAATCAACAGCCTATCAAAGAGTCAAGCGAATTGTAAAGTTCCAAAGGATACCAATGTAAATAGACATACCGGATCCTCCAAAAGGGGAAGTATCTTGTCAGCAACTCCAACATATGAAAGCATAGAAGCAAGCACATCCGGGACATGTGGGTTAAGATCCAAATGACGTAATTGTCGACAAATGGAATCAATAATGTAATCGGCATTTGAAAAGACTAGTTGTGCTACCTGCAAACATGTTGATATAGTGGTTATAGTGGATCAAAGCATTCAGCACCAAAACTAACTTTTGCTGTATGAGCTCACCGATGCACAGCCGGATGTGGTAGAAATGACATGTAAGACAGCATCAGAGGCAATTCTAACATCAGAGCTTGAACATATGAGACTCTCAAGTAACAGATATAAAGATGAGTGAAGAAAGCCACTAGAAGCAAATTCATTTCCAAGGCAGATAGCAAAAATGCCTACTCCCTCCACAATAACCTGTTTGAGGAGACAAAAGATTGAACATGCACTTTACACTGTTATTACCAAAATATAAATACCAGAACTCATGAATGAGTCATGAAGATAAGATCTCTAGCACTTAAAGAAACACTCAGCACCTGGTGTAATATAGCGGTATCCTGGAAGAAATGCAAAGTAATCTCATCATAGTCATGTTGCTCCAAGGAAGACTGGGGATCTTCTGGAAGATCCCAAATTTCAGATGACAGATACTCATTTAAGATTCGCCCAACACAGTCAATTAAATGAATTCGAGAAGCCCTTTCTAGTGATAACTTCCAAATAGAATGCTTAGGGTATTCAACTGCCGAATGGCAACTAGAACTTGTATCATGTGCTTGAATAACTTCCTGTTCTGACCTAGACTTTTCTAATTTTCTTCTTAGCTTATCAAGAGCTTTATCAGATAGACCAAATATCATCTCATTAAGAATGCATGCTGCAACACTGGCCTGTCGCAGTAACTGTCCTGATCCTATTCTATTATACCAAGACAGGAGGCTCTCATTATTACACTCTTTTGTACGAACCTCAGAAATCAAATTTCTCAGGTAACCAAGGGGGATGTCAACTACAACAGATAGAAGCCCTTCATCTTCAAAGTCTAGTATCAAGCAAGAGAAGATAACATGGTATAAGCAAAGAGAAGAAATGAAAAAGTAAGCTGACAAAAATTGAATTTCCAGGGGTTTAGATAACCTGTTGTTAAAGACAAGCCAACCAGTCTAAGAATTCCTGCAAGAGCCTCATATAGTTTTGGACAACCAACATAGCCAAACCAGGGAGGTATGTGAGGAAGCTCGTAATTATAATGCATGTTTTCCAACAAGTACTTCGGTGCATGTCTAGTAATATCTCTGAGCTTCGACATATGAGAAGGAACAGCATCCTCAACTGTGTGAAATTCTGCCACGTGCTGAGGACCAGCTTTTAAATCAGCAATAGACTGAAGATATCCCACTGATGAAGGCCTTGCCAAAATAAACTTGTCAAGAGCACCAGTATACACAGAATGCTGACTCAAACAGATAGCAAAAACATCCAAGAATTGTGCAGCTGTTACCTGTCCAGGATAAAAGGCAGCGTTCTGAGCTAGATGTTTTCTATTTCAAATATAAGAGCATTAAGATTATTTGTTAAAGCAATGCTAGAGATGAATAACTTCATTTGTATCTTCACAAACCTTATTCATCATTGCTTCAGACTTTTACAGGTGACCTTACCAAGAAAGATCTTACAAAACAACAAATTCAACAAGTACCCGTGTACTGAAGGCTATTCTAAAGGTGCCTCCAATGGTTTCAATTTAATGAGAGTTCCTGTAGTCCAAAACATTATCAACCAGCCATTTCTGTGACTTAACATTATCAGGAGAACAATGGCATAACACCCTTGTGATTCAGATTTCTTTTATAGCAAATGACTATGATTTCGAAAACAATATTTATACTTCTCTAAATAGTTCAATTAACAGTTTTAGATCTCTGATAAAAGGGAAAGACTGGTTCAAATAATATGAAACTACAAGGAAGCCTAACATCAATCATAACAATTTCTTATGCAAATGACCATAACGAAGGTATGTTCATGGATTTTACAGGAGATCACAACTAGTGCTAAGAAGTCACTAATAAGGGAATGGACCAAGCACCTTATGTTAATTAATAAATTGAAAAGATCAAGTTATACTGAACATCAAAACTTCTGCAGCATAAGTACGTAGATGGAGTGATGATGCACCTAATGAATTCCTGAGGTAAAAGATCTTGGAATCACGTTCAAACAGCTTTTTCCATTCTTTTACCTGCTATGTAACAAATCACACTAATGGGGCACCAATTCTAAAATGTTTTACAAGCACCCTGAAATTATTTCTCAAGAATTAAAAGTTTTTCTCAATTAAATGGAAAAGTTTTGCAAGAATGTCAGCAGATAATGCAAAGCAAAGGAGTTGCAAAATAAATTACTTTAGAAATCATAAGGGTTAGGTACCTAAAAGTTAATGTCTATTGGATTTCTTAAATAACCACTTAATCATGTTAATCACATAATCCACAAATCTCAAGATTTTATTAAGTGTGGGCTATTGTGGCAATTGCCATAGTTGGGGGCATAATAGTGGCAAAATGAGGCCAATGGTCCAGACCGTGGTCTGCATTTTAAAAACCCAGTACTTCTGATTCTGCACTGACAATGATCTCAATAACCTGATTCTATATGGATTCATCACATCCTGACATGGGAACTTGCCCCACATTGCTGACAGACTTGCTGTCTTACGTTGACAATTAATTCTTTTTGAATACTACAAGTACCTTTTCTAATCCAGATACATGCGTCGGTGCATAACAAATAGAAACAATCAGGACTAAACCAACATGACAGAAAATTTGCGACTCACATTAATGCCACCATCCAGCTCCAAAACTCTCTATGTTTAGGCTATTATGATGTCAGTGAAAGATCATAACATATGACACAAAGCACAAGTTTAGACTACAACAGCAAACAATAATTTGGCATATGAGGAAGTGAAACTACCTATTCAAACTCTTTGAAATTGTCAAAAAATCAACGTTAAATAATTCCATAAAATTCAAACTACAGCAATCATACCTTATACAAACATTATGTTTAAGGGAAAGAAAATTCCTGATAATGCACATAATAGCCAAAAAAATTTTTGGAGTGAACTCGAACCCTAATCATTCACCTGTTTTCAGATGCTTTACTGATAAACATGGTTTCGCGAAGGACTAATTTCAATAGAACAAGAATTTAAACAAAAATTATTGCAATCACAAATCCTAATAAAAGGTATAAGCTGAATGGGGCAGCATCAGAATGCAGCCTTGTCAAGGTAGTGACACCAAGAAGGTTATTTGACAATCTGTTCTAAAGTTTTGAAGTTGGGAGTAAAACACTCAAATTTTCTCAGGGTCTGAAAGCACAAAGTAATTAAAAGAGGAAGGCGACAGAAAAGTTTAAGAGAGAGACATAGAGAGAACAAAAAATAAACATATAAGTGCATCCAGAGCCAAAGAAAGCAGTTTGTGAAATCATAGACAAAATATATCTGTTAAGATAGATGGTGGACAATATTTCTGTTAGAAAAGTGAAACTTTGTAAACTGCCTAATTGGAAGTATGTAGAAGTTTAAGACAAATGCACACACATACCGGGGAACGAAGATGATCCAGCAATAACTTTGGGCCCATATAATAGGTTATTACAAGTAATTTATGGGCATGTGATAAAGCCAATGCTTCCTCATTTCCAAGCATCACTTTTGGAAGCTTCTCAATTAGCCTTAAAAAACAAAGGGGAAAGTGTCATAACATAAAAGTAAACGCAAAAGGAGCACGCGTGTCAGGAAATGGAACAATCCACCGTACCTGTTAAATATCTTGGCAACAACAGAATGCATGTCCCTGCTGGCACATGACAATAACCATTCAAGAAATTCCTGAGCAGCTGCGGAAACCTCTTCAGAGTGATCAACAACCAGGACGCATATGCATTCCTTCATAATTACAATTGAAAATTTATTCAACTCAATAAGAAGGTGTATAATGTTATTTGACAAAAAGAAGAGTATTTCCTCTTAATATGAAAATCCAACTAGCTCTAAATGGGTTAGATTTTCAGCATTAGCGAAGCATGTGAACACTTTATATTCAATGTTTAAGAAATCTATTCTGCTTAATTCTGAAAGATTAAAAAATAAAATGAAGCATTTTTTGCTCCATACAAGCCCCAGATCCTGAAATGATAACATTTAAAAATGCTGACAGTACAATTATTATATGAGTTATTGTAGGATTTTTATGTAATTGTTTTTGTGTATGTGATTATGGTTAACTGTTCACTCAACATGATACCAGAGCAATAACTTTAATTCTAATTACCAATAAAATATTCATATATACATACACACATGTAAATATACATAAAAAAGTTACATAAATTTCTGTGCAATAACTCTATAAATAATCACACAGTCAATACTCCGTGTCAAGGTAGAGCATAGATATTGCCATTACCTGACTTTGTAGAAGGATATGAAGCCATTAGTCACCACAATAACTTAGTAAAAAGATCTGCTAACTGATTTGTAGAAACTCTAAAGCTTGTAATCAACTAGTAACTTTTGGACATTGAGGTAGCATGATCCAAGAAGCAAATTTACCTCTCAGATATACAGTTTAGATATGCTACAAGATACTGAATTGCTAGGGTCTAAGCCTACGGATACTCCTATAGATCCCAATGTAACCAATCAGGGGAGCCATATTCTGATCCAGCTAGCTACCACAGGTTAGTTGGAAAGTTGCTGTATCTCATTGTCAGCGGACCTGCCTTCCCAGTTAGTATGGTGAGTCAATTATGTCCTCACCATGTGTTGAGTATCAGGAGGCAGCACTTCACAAGGTATGATATGTTAAAGGGCTCGTAGACAAGGACTCCCAACAGATTGACATTTTGGGATATGCGCATGTATATATGCAGGCTCACAGTTTGATTTAGGTTATTTTGTGGAAGAAACTTAAATCCATGGGAAAGTAAGAAGCAGAACATGGTAGCTCGTTCTAGTGCAAAAGTTGAGTATAGAGCTATACAAAGTCAAACTTGTGAGCCATTATAGCTGTGTCATCTATTAGAGGGGATTGGGATTCATTCTCCTAGACCTGCTCCACTAAGGATTAACACTACATATATCTGCAAATCTAGTCTATCACCAGGGGACAAAACACATAGAGATGAAACTATCATTTCATCAGGTGCTTATGGAGTTTATAGCTTCTATAAATCACCCAACAGATCTTTTAACTGAGTGGTTGCAGGGACCAAGAATTTCATATCTGTGCACTAAGCTGGGCATTGACAATATGTATGGTCTAGCTTGAGGGGGAGTGCTAACAATATTATTGTTACAGAGTTATTACAGGAATATTTATGTACTTATTGTCTTGTATAGTCACATGTATATACATGAATAATATATGGATGGTCAGCTTGAGGGGTGTGTTAACAGTGTTATTGTGATGGAGTTATTACATTGTTATTTATGTAGAGATATGTATGTAATTTACTTTCTTGGGGTTAACCTAATACACCTGATTTTTTACTTAACAAAAACATTCAAAGTTTCTCATACCAAGCATGTGAAAAGATCCGCTCCTACTTTGTAGAACATCAATTAGCCATGCAGACACTAATATGATATAAACAAAGAGCTAAAGAAAAAATGTAAGAAATAAGCATATATGCCTTTCTCATGGGTAAAATAGCCATTCCAGGGTGTTAATGCAGTTCTCTAACTAGTTTAACATTTATGGACATTGTTGAGGATCATAGAGATTTAATATTTGATATTATTATTGTATAGGAATATTATTATTATATATCCTATACAGAAACATCCCTAATACAATTGAAACATTTGGTGTACTCTACTTAGAAATATTTGTATTAACCTCTAATGTAGAAGATTTTGAAAGAGATTAATCAAAGGCAAGGATGCATCAAAATACAAGCTTATAACTTGTGGGAGAAATATATATAAGAGTAAGAACAAAAAGAAAGAAGAGAAAATTAAGAAGAGAAAGAATTTGAAATGAGATTGAAGGTAACCATACTGAAAGAGAAGCCAAACTACATTTGAATAGAGACCAACTAACACCATCATAATAAGGACCTCTGGAATCACTTCTCGTAAAATGATAATGACTGCATATCTTTTCCTTAGATCCTTTTTTCTTGTGTAGTGGAAACGCCTTACGATTTGAAGTTTTAAGTTAAGGGATGAAAAGTTCTTGGTAAAAGCAGGATTTGGGACCCTCAAAATTTGTATGCAATATGAGCCTACAAGAGTTCAATCAGTAGCTAAATGCGTTAATCCATTCAATGTTGCAAGAAATTGACAATAGAGGAACAACAAACATGAATTTCTGCAAGGTTCGAAATCTTGCCATAACCTCCACTCCGTGCATTCTGAATGCTAGTTTTAACGATGCGTGAATAACTAATTCGAATAAAAAAAAGATATGAACAAGATCCCAGATGAACAAAACAAGCTAACCAAGTTTAAAGACCAAAGAGAAAAAATAATGTTTCCAAACAAAGGAAAACATTAAAAAGAGAAAGAAAATCTTGATTTTACTCCATTGAACCTAGTTAAACCGTGAAGAACATTTCCATGCTCAAAAGTTACAGGTCAATTCTTTGTCTTACCTGCTAAGTTGAGCTTCATTAGAAAATCTCCAGTCAGACTAATTTTAGGCTATTCAAGATATGTCACTGGCAGAATAACAGTTTTAAAGACACATAAATTAAGACTTGATCAAATATCAATGTTGTCCCACACCAAATGCTTTTAAAATTCCACATGCCCTCACATTGATTAGCAATAGAGTGAACCAAAAAGTAGTCTACAAATGTTAACTATTGACAGATTAATTGCATGGAAGAATTCACTGCTATTTTATGCCATTCTAACTTGGAGCTTACCAGAAGCATCAACCTGCTATCCTTTAAAGTGTAATTGCACTTTGATAACAGTCCTCTTATGGCAGCCATAAGTGCATGTCTAACCTTTTCTGATGGATTGACACAAATCTGTCAGACACATGAAAATTTTTATTGCTAATGTCACTTGGATATATGTAAAATTAACTTCCGTGAGTGTGCAATACTGTTGATAACAACCAAAAGTGAAACACCAAGTGAAATTAAAAACATACATGTGGAAATGTTGCTGTCAACAATTTATCCACATGCATCGAGGTTTTCTGAATCCAATCTTTAGTACGATCCACATGCAAGGATTTCCTTTTGTCGAAAAATTCAGTGTTGGAACTCAATTTCATCCCGGATCCCATGAGAGCCAAGCTATGTGATTCACCATTTGACTCTTCAGTTCTTTGACCTTGAGTGCTAGTGGGTAATCGGCGCAATTCATTGAGAAATGAATTTCCAGATTCATTGTTGCTCAAGTTGAAGTCAGATCTGACCATTTTGGACTTATCAAGACTAGAAAAATTAGCATCATCTTCCAGGACTATCATAAGGTACTCCGCTAAGCCCCTGATTGCTTGGTCAAGAGCCACAACACTTCCAGCTGCTCCAGTTATCATTTGTTTTGAAACATACAAGACTTTAGCAAATTGACTAACAACACCAGGTAAAAAGAATGCCAATGCATCTGCGGTACCGACCTTCAGAAAAGAGAAAATTCCAGTGAGACAGTCATCCAATTTCTTTAGAATAATCTAATTGCTAGAAAAAAATTGAAAGTAGGAATGTTAAACAAATTAAATGCACTCAATTATTCATATTAAGGGATAAATTCACATCTCCTTCATCAAGAAATCAATAAATTTACCAGTCAATACAAACTTAATTTGTATTGAAACATTTTCAACCAAGAACTTAGGTAGCACCAAGTTCCAAGGAGTCAAGAATTGCATTTTGTTAATTAGGTCATCAATTAGCTCCAAAAGTTCTGTAAGTGTTAAAGTCTATTCAACACGAAATCATGCATAACCATTATACATAACCATTGTACAAAATAACAACGCTGTGCTTGGGAGTCACAATTGGTAATAAGCTTCCTGCTACCTGTCATACAAAATTGAAACCTCAATTTCAATAAAGTTCCAAGGAATTTATTGCTACTATCCTCTTTTTCCCCCCCTTCAAAATTTCAATTCTTAGGCTAGATGCAAAGACTTACAACCCCAAACAACTCAAATGTGTTTTTAAAGGATTTAATAATTAAACATTCTCCATGAATACTGCATGCTCCAATTTCTGTACTAGGATATAATTCAAGATCCAAACATGGTCAATACAGACCCTAATTGAGTTTCTTCAGTTCTAATGCAATTCAATTATTAATCAAAAGGTTACATAATGGGCCACTCACCATCAAAGAAAGCAAGTTTTTAAGAGAATTTACATCAAACAAACATCATGATATCAATAACTTTAAACGTAACTTCTAGGATATGTTGCATATGATTACCTTAGCAACAAGTACACGCAGGGTCACAAAGGAATCACAACGAATTTTCGCATTGCCTTGATGTCCTCGTGCAGCCTCCATATCTGCAGCCTTTGTGGAAAATCTATTATTGTCCATATATTATTATTTTCTTTTTCAATCAAGGGGTAAGGAAAGGAGAAGATAGGATGGGATCAAAATACAGAATGAAGCATGCATAATAAACCCATCATATGGATCCAAAGGGCAGAATGAGAAGGTATATCATAATGTACCTTGAGAAGAAGTGACAGCCAATGTCCAACAGTAGCTGAAGCCATTTCTGACTGGAAAAATGCAAGTAAGCATTCTTCTTGTAAAGAGTCATACTTTGAAGCCTTGAATTGCAATAATTGTGTATCGTTCCTTCCTAGGAGGGCAGGTAAACCAACAACTTGTCTGCATGAACATGCATCTTTAGAGCATGGAAGTATACTCATAAGCAAAGCCCCAAAACACTTGATGACCCCTCCACGAAACTCTTCTGAAGCCTCAGATGGAGAAAGTAATGCCGCGTAAGTCAGCTTCTTTATCAGTACAGCCATCTGAATACATCATTATTTTTTAGGTTAAAAGACAGTTCAGCTTACAGGTACAGGCATAGGTAGCTAAAAATTTCATACAGATGTGAAAAGTTGCAAAGTATCTGTACATCAAAACAGAGTGGAAAATGTGTTATTTCCTAGAAATCAACATTGTTATTTTGTTTTCATAAAAAGTCTTCATGAGACACTTGCAAATATTTATCACAGTCAAGGCAGGTACATATATTCCTGGCAGTTCTACATTTTTTGCGGAGCTCAAATGTACACACATACACACGCAAAAACTTGCACATAGACATATATACTATTGAAGCTTAGATTCAAGATACATCATCTAAGTACAGTTTCATTCAAAGGATACAAATAGATGGCTGCAATAAAGAAAACCGAGGATATAAAATAAATAGAGCACCTGATTAATAGACATCAACTGACACTTGATTAAGAGCTCTTCCAAACACTGCAGGATTCCTTCTGCCACTTGGTCGCTCACTTTTTGACTCATTTTGGGGGCGGTATCTCTGGCATCCTTCTTCTCAGGATTAAGCTTCTCTTGTGATCTGCAGTCAGTGGCTGCATCTAAAATAAGCAGCAACGGAAACAAGGTGTAGCTGAAGCAAGCAAGCAAAAGGATTAAACAAATAACCAATAAATTCAGCAGGAAAACATCTGCTAGAACCAGACAACACAGAATGTTACAATGAGACCAACTAACATGGAAGTTACCATATTTGTTTAACCTACTTCAGATATCAAACTACCCAACTTACCACTTGAAAAAAAAATTTCCTCCTTTTCTCAATTTATAATAAAATTCCTTCTAAAGAAACATTGGTTTAGTAGCTCAGAACCCAGGAACCTGCTCAGTAATATGCACAAAGGGAATTGAAAAGCAAAAAAAAAAAACCAGATGAATCGACGTACTCAAAGAAGGGTTGCAAAGCATCAGAGGAAGAGCCGCGAAGGAATTGAAGGAGCAGAGGGATAGCAGGAGAGTGATTTTTAGGGTTTTGGAGAAGTTGCAGAAGCTCCAAACAGTAGGTTTTAAGCTGTGAGAATACATTACTCTTATGTCCTTGCTCGGCTTCTTCCCCGAAACTGCAATTTAGTTGTCCAAAATCTTCCATTCTCTTATGTCTGCACAAAATTGAAGGCTCTGAGATTTGAAAAGAAAGTAATTTCTGTGCACAAACTTGATTCAGACCGAGAACGTAATAGGGAAAATTAAAATCGTCAATTCATCTGTGATAACGGTAACTAACAAGGCAAAGTTAAAGCCAAACGCAGAGTCTTTTGCTTTATTGCATCCCTTCTCCGTAAATTTAAGGATGGCCGGACCTTGCTTCAACGAGGTCCGAGCCAGGGTTCCTGATGAGTCCAGAAAGGTCAGCCTGGCTCGATTTCAGATTAGGTTGAGCAGCACTGATCCAAACCTATTTGTCAAGTTTACACAAATTAGATTGAAAAGATCCTATTTTAGGCCCATCTTAGGATTTTATCACTAGCTTTGAACTGCAATATGCCAACGCAAGCATTAACAAACAATATCCAAAATAAGAATCTGATACAACTCTAAAGCTTAAGAAACTACGAAACAAAAGCCAAGGCCCTGGGAGAGGATCTACTGTGCACACCAAATTTTGGTAATGGAAGAGCTCAGAAGTGATTGAATACCATAAACTTAAATAGTTAGTCTAGTCAATTTAATGGTATTCAAGGTTAGCACATGAATATGTTGCTGCTTCCATTGAAATATAAAATATTCTTTTCTCTCTAAAGAGAATAAAAACCTAAATTTAAGACCAATTTGAGAACAACTTGGTCCTATAGTGAATATGCTCTACCTAGTTTAGAAATTAGACTAGGAGGAGGCAGGATTTTCAGTCTTGTAAAAAGGGAGCGTATGAGCCAAAATGTTTTGGAGTATTAACAATAGTATAATAGATTAATAATGGAGGAAATAATGACGGCTATAGATTGAGTATTAGAGGTCACAAAAGGTTACTCTTGGATCTATTAATTGAGAGACTTGACATCAAGCTAAAAGTATCTAGACAGCTCATTAATGTTTTTATAGAAGTTGTATTTGCTTGACATAGGAGAAAAATTTTCTTTTATAATACAAATATTATAGAGTCTCAATGCAATATATATGTAATGGAATATGAATATAGCTTCATGGTTTATTAATGCATGTCGAACACACTAGAAAATAAAACCTAACTCTACACACTAAAGTTTATAATAGTGGTGAGTAGGGATCTTATTCACAGGGATTGTATGTGTAGCTATTATAATGAAAAGAATCGGTGGTTAGAATATGGGTGGTTTTGGTTGGAATCAATAAACTCAATAAAGCAAATTTAAACTATTGAAAGCAATTTGAATCACACAGTGAGAAAATGATAAGATTGATGAATGAGATAGAATCTGGTTCTCAGTTCAATCTCAGCCTAATGATTAAGCCAAGTTTACATTATAAATTGGCTGCATTTTTATATCTTTTTATGCACTCGTTGATTCCTAATTGATGACTTTTGTGCTTAAATTGGTTCCT
>JAOSBP010000002.1:17901266-17929250 GCA_027563825.1 Erythroxylum mucronatum | reverse complement strand
CTGAACAAGTTTTGTTCTAAATAAGAAGTTTTCTTTGAAAAGGGGTTAACGAAAAAGTTGTCACAATTCAACCCCCCCTTCTTGTGTATTTGTATATCATTGTATTAACGTGTGATTCACTTCACTTGCAACCTAAACAAACTATCATACAATATGCAAAATTCACACTCAAGGTAAAAACACATAACCCTCCCCACTCTTGAATAATACATTGTTCTCAATGTGAGAAGGGTACATAAACACAACAGGGAAATAAAACACAATATACGAAAACATAAGAAGAAAATACTAACAAAAATGAAAAGAGAAGGGTTAGAACACAAACTCATCGGGGTGACTGAGGTGGTGATGTGTCGGAGGCGGAGAACAAATGCGTTTGATGTCGAGCTGGCTTTCCTATCTTATAATTGATTCAGAGAGAGTAAGAGAATTATAGGGCAACATATTCCGAATCATTGATATTTATTTATGGAAACTTTAATTGCATTACAATTTAAATCTACCCTAAACAAGCTAATTTATAGTCATCAGCTTGACCTTGTATCATTGGAAACTCAGCCGGGATCAATTATGAGTGGCTTGCTTCCACCCTTTTCATTCAACATCAGTTTTGTAGCATGTAAGTAAGCTACAACTTGCAAAATTATCAAAAGGACAATGTTGATAAATTATGAAAATCAATTAAGCTTAGTAATGTCCTTTTTTTTAGCGAACTGTCAACAAAATAGGGAATAACTAAACTCCCTTAATCTTTCAAGGAATCTAGTAGTTTGACTGGTAAAAGGTGAGTTGTACTCTTCTTGGTTCTTCCACATTTGCCCTCATCTCCTTTTCTCCTTTAGCTTCTTGAATAGAGACTTCCATAGCTTCTTTAAACATGATGTCCGCTGTCATCTGCTCTTCGTCATCTCGTTCTTTCAAGATTCGAGCACATCAATTTTTCTGAATGCGTCGCCCTCCTCCGGATTCTTTAATACGTCATTCATGCTGAATGTCACTTGGTCATCACTTATCCGAATGATAAGGGTCTCTTTATGGACATCTACCCAAGTTTTTTCAATGTTCAAACATGGTATATCAAGAACTAGTGGATAATAGGGAGGGTTGACCTTCTTTTCTTCATCGTCTTTCCTCATCTCTTGGTCTTCTACAAGATGGGGTTTAGCTTGGTGTTCCATTGGTTCTTCTAGCTCTTCCCCATTCTTAAATGTGATAACCTCATATTGCTCTCGTTGATGTAATTCTATATTGTTCAAAGAGTCTTCCACACTTCTCTTACAAAATTCACGAGAAGTTGTCTCACTTGAATCTCCAGGTTGTAAATAGAAAAGGCATGATTTTCCATTACTTGATCAATTTGCTCTTCCAATCTTTTCTGGGTCTCTTCCATTATGTTTGTTATCTTATCCATGATTTTGTCCAATTTGGAATCCCATAAATTGGACTCATCTTGCTGAAATCCTAATAAGTCTTGATGTCCCATATGAGTACTTACATTGTTAGATCGATAGAAATTTGGGCGGTTTTGCTACCCTGAAGTGTACGTGTTTATATAAGGATGATGATTTCTCTAACTAAATTGGGGCTCATTGAAATCCGCAAGAGTCTTTTGTTCCCTATAATATATATTCTCCATGATCGTTCTTTTTATTTCTTCTTGATCTCTAATTTTATAGATTCTTCATCACTGCCTTGTGATGTCCAAATCAATGTGTTTTCAACTCTTCGCCCAAACTTTCTACACTTTTTTTCATAAAAGATGATGAAAAAGCCTTAAACTACAAGAATTAAACTAATCTAATTATTAACCCTTGATAATATGCAAGCGCACAGTTTGTTAGAGTAATACCAAAGGTGTCGATCCCGCGAGGAACAAACTAATCTAATCCTAAAATCCAAGGCCAGAAATAAATAACAGAAATTCAAGATACAACGAAACTAATACAAGAATTTGATTCAATCAATCAAATTAAGAATCAAGCATGAAAATACTAATTATTAAACAATTTGCAACACACCCAAGAATCAATCCAAGGAAATTACCAATTAAGAGAAAGGAAATTTTACCTATCCTTAATGCTAACCTAACTAATTATTAATTATTGTATTGTTAGTTCTGGACTATCCTAGGGTTGATTACTCTCTCTCGCGTTATAACTATTAACCCTAAATCATAAACCCTAATCAGATTATGGAGTTTGCAATCTCTCAATTCACAACCTATCCTAAAACTTAATTAGTTCTGAAGTTCTCTAATAAACTATTGGAAACATATACAAGATCCCTCTCCACATAAATTATCGGTCTGATTTAATTCTAGTCTCTATTAAACCACCTAACTCTTGTTAGTCCAATTTAATCGTTTTTCATTTGATTCACCCTCTTAGTTTATTGTTGAATTATTCAATAGCATAATCGAACCACAACAATATCCAATAAACACATAAATAATCAGATTCTCATTAATTCGAGAATAAAATTATGAAGGTGAGTTTAGAACATCCTCGACATTCTAGATCCTATCATCAACTGTTCAATCCAATTCTATATAATAATAAAACTAAAAATACTAGGAAATACAATCTAAAATGGATGACAGGAGGCAGTGATGTCGGGAAACCTCCTGATCTGGGAAGTACTTTGAGTCAGCTTCTTCTCCTCTTCTCTCTTCCTTTATCTCTCGATGATCTCTCTTTAGGGTTTCTTAAGGTGGCTAATGCAAAAAGGCCCTCTTCTCTGCCTTTTCATGTTCTTTTTATATTTCTTTATGTTTTGGGTAACCCTAGGGTTTTTTCGGAGTCTGAAAGGTCTGAAAAAAATCCCTTGAAACTTGACATTCATGAGTGTCTGCATGTCTGCCTAATAAGCCATAATCGTGGGCCAAACCTGGAGCTTCTATCACAATCATGGCCTAATAAGCCATGATCGTAGGCTATTGAATCTGCCCGACTTTCTCCGAAACTCCTTCGTTCTTTGATGTTGACCTTGAAACATTAGCAAACACATCAAGGTACCTCAAAAACATAACATTTAAGATCAAAAGCTTGTACTAACCCTTAAAACACTTAAAACGTAAATAATTAACAAACTATCACAATTCTAACCTAAACACATACTAGATGATTCAATTAAAGGCTAAACACATATCAAAGTATGCCCTAAAACTCGATGCAATTTACACTTATCATTGGCCATACTATATGAGGTGGAGCATTGGCTGACCAAACAAGTGCATAGTTATAAGTTAATGGTGGTAAGGATGAGGATGCTCCGTTCGATGTGTAACCTTGGTAGAAGAAATAAGGTCAAGAATGTAATGGTAAGAGATAAATTTAAAAGGGCCTAATATTAATGAAAAATTAAGAGAAATAAGACTTAGGTGGTTTGGGTAGGTTAAAAGGAGACATCATGATGCTTCAATGAGAAGATGAGATAAAATTGCACAAAGGAGCTGAAAAATAAAAAAAATGAAGGCTTAAGAAGAATTAGAGGGGGGGTGATCAAAAATGCTATGACTCTACTAGAACTTACAGAGGACAAGACCTTTAATAGAAAACTTTAACGTACTAGGATACGGGTTAAGTATCTTACATAAAGAGGCCTTTCTCTTTCTCATAAGTCTTGTATATATGTTCCTTCGAGTCTTATATCTTATATTTAGTCTAAACATTTAATATGCAGTACTTTTCTCTAAGTTATTTAACCTAAACATTTCCTTACTTAGCCTAAACTTTTTCTTGTATTGACCTGTTTATTTTATTTATTTACTTTTTTACTTTTTTACTTATTTTATCTTTTATTTTTATTCTTCACCTTATTATATATTTATTGCATTATTTATTCTTATATTTTTATTTATATGTATGTATTTATTTATATTTATATTTATTATTATCTTTTGTGTCTATTTTAGTTTATTACTTTATTATTTTAATAGTTTTTATATATGGATCGAAAATAGTCTCTCTATTAGTGAAGGGTAAGGCTGTATACTTCTAAACCTCCAAAAACCTCACGTATCAATTGGACTTCTACTAAATTGTTGTGTTGTTATTATTTACCTATATAATTAGAGTCAACATATCATTTGAAAATAAAGCCTAATTCTCATGTTCTAATGTGACATTAGAGGCCCCTTAATATATCTTAGAGTCCTCTTTAATACATTCCAGTGGTATCTACCAAGATTCACCATATTGCAACTAATCACTCTCATTATATGTGCAATGTTTGATCTTGTACAAATTAATAATGAACATTAAACTCCATACTGATGTATATGATACTAGACACATATCCAACTGTCATCTTCATTGTTAGGACTCGTACTAGATGAAATCATGAAATTAACATGAAGAAGGATTGATATTGGCTTACAATTATGTATGTTTAAACATTGCAAAACCTTTTTAGATAGTTTTTTTAGAAAGTCAAATTCCTATTATTTATGTTTGAATGAATATATATCCCTTGAATCTTTTTTGTTAGTCTCGAGTACTTCAATTTAAGTTCCTTAGTCCAATGTTCCTTTAATCTTTAACACAACCTTTATTGAGGCTTGCAACTAATATATTGTCTACATACAATAATAAGATAATAAAATCATTAGCGTCAAACCTCTTAAAGTTTGCCTAAGGATTTACATTAGGTTTATATCTAAGGATTATGATAAAGGAGTCAAATCTATTATACCAACACCTCAACGCCAATTTAAGACCATATAGAGATTTATTTAACATGTATATCAAGTTCTTTTTTCTTTTTCTTTAAAACCTTTTGGTTAGAGCATATATATATTTTTTCAATATCTCCATTAAAAAAGCAAATTTTCACATCTTTTTGTTCTAAATATAAATTAAACATAGCACACATTGCTAAGATTATTATGACTATAGTAAGTTAAACCACAAGAGATATTTATTGAAGTTAATTCTTCACTTTTTAGTATACTATTTCACTGTACGATATCACTTCACTTGATCGTTACCATTTTCCTTGATCTTGAAGAACTATTTATTACTAATTAGTTTCTTTTCCTATAATAATAGTACAAGTTCTCAATTTTTATTATTTTTTAAAGAGCTTAAATTTCTTCCTAATTGTTGTCATCTGCTAAGAGGCATTTAGATTATTAAGCACTTCTTGAAAAGTTATTAGCTCTATATCTTCTCTTAAAAGGTAGTATGTTATATTACCTTCCATTATATAATTTGAGTTCCAATTTGGTGGTTGTTTATGCAATCTAACTAATGAAATTCTTGAGCTTCATATGCAATTGATTATTAAACATCTTAATTTCATGCCACTTCAAAAGAAGTCTTTTCTTGAAATTCCCTTTTATAATCATATCGTAGTCTTTAAGCTTCTTCGAAAATACTTTTGTCTCCTTCTTCCATTTGTAATTTATTTTCTATAAAGGTTACATCCTTGCTAACCATACTTTGTAGGTAGTAGGATCCCATAGATAATACCTCTTCACTCCATCATCATATAATAAGAATAAACATTCTTTGGAATTTGGATCCAACTTCATTGTTTCTTTAGTATTATACATTATGTACATAGAACATTCAAATATATGAAGGTTGGAATAATCCACTGGCTTCTTAGTTTACATCTCCATTAGCATCTTAAACTTAATTATAGTTTATAGAACCAGATTCACCACATAATAGACAATATTTACTACTTTCTACCTAAAAAGCCTTATCTAGGCCTGCAAATCTCAACATTGCCTTTTTCATCTCTTACATAGTTCTATATGTTCTACCATTCTATCTTGTTTAGGAGCTTATACAATAATTAACTTTCTTTTTCTTTTTTTTGATAACTTAGAAGACTTTATACAGATGATAAAATATTATGTACAAAACTTGAGATTCCTACACATGAACCTCTTAACAACCTTACGACGAGTCAGTAGTACCTACAACATTTAGCTTTGAACAATTACAATCAATAATTAACACAATTTTTGGCCAAACAAGCCTTAGCAAACTATCAGGTTATACAGAAGCTCAAGTTACCTACTAACCTTCTTGTTGCAAGTGAAGGAATAGCGAAACAATCAATTTACTATCAACACACTAAGCAGATTAAGTCTCTTCAAATGCTCTTGTTCTCTGCCAATTTGCTCATTTCTTTAGTACTAGAAATGTGATTAGTTCTTATGCCTTCCATCCACAGATTGTGAACCTTGATCATCAATGAGAGACTCTGTTGTCGAATCCACTGCTTGTTATCTTTGCATGCTTTCCAAACAAGGAGTTCTAGTTGTTAACTTCCTGACATTTGTACCAAAGAAGATGCCTAGATCTTTCTTCTTTTTGAGATTGTTGTACCAGTTGGAGTTCCTAATCTATTAACCTGCAGAAAAATATGTTAGAGAAATAAAGCTCATCAATTACCTCCTCACTGTGTTGGAGCGGATATGTTCCATAGCTTGGAAGATTATTCTGGAGTGCACACTCCCAGCATCCATGGCTTCATCTTTAAAAGTTCTATTTTTCCGTTTAGTTCAAATATTGTAGACTGTAGTTGATAGAAGGATAGGGAAGACAGGAATGTCTGAGGTTCTGATATTTGGGGCAGTATTAAACCAAGTGAGAATGGATCTGAGGTTTGGCTAAAATGAAAGGTGTAGATGAAAATGGTAAAGACAATGGTCCCAAATGGATTTAGAGAATTGTCACGCAAAAAACAAGTGATCAATTGTTTCATTATCCGAGAAATAGAAGGAATAGTAGTTAGGAGTTTAAAGGTAGAAATGTTTGTCCCGGGTTTCTTTTGATTCCTTCTTGATTACAAAACTCAATAAAATCATTGCTAATATATTTCTCCTTTTTTATTCATTCTTAAGAACTTAATCTTTCTACCATAATTAAATTCAATACAAGCTTTAAAACCTTTGAAGACTAAAAGCAAATATGGTTTCCTCTTTATAAGGTATGCCCGATAGCTTTTAGAATCTTCTTCAATGAAAGATACAAATTACTTTGCTCCTTTTAGGGATGGATTTGGTGCTTACCATACATCAAAGAGAATTAATTGAAGAACAATCTTACTTCTTAAATTTGATGTATCTTTCACAATGATACTTATTTTTAACACAATGCCCATAAAAGGGTATTAATACCTTTGTAAGCTCAGGGAGTCGCATTTCATTAATAAGGATTTTCATTCCTTTTTTTAATATATGTCCTATTTTTTAATGCCATAACATTCAAGATATTTCACTTGGATCATTTGAAAGTGACTTACGTTTCTACTTTTAGTAATGTATCTTCCTTTAACTTGTACAACTTTACATCTATCTTTTCTCCCTTTATAAGTGCACTTTTAATTAACTTTAAAATCTTATTGAAATTTTCTTTACACATAAGATCATTTAGTCATTCTAGAGACAACAATTTCTTTTTCAAGCCCTCCATATGTCATACTTTCTGAAAAGTATGAATTTTACCATCATACATCTTGAACTTAAAAGTTACAATACTAAAAAAACATTAGAGAATAATCATCACAATTATACATAGATTCTTTTGAGATAGGTTCATAATGATGAAGCTATTCTGGGTACATGGTGGAAAAAGTTGATTACTTGTTCCACCCCCCAAACAGAAGAGGGGGAACATTCTCTTCACCTCTGGAACCAATTCTAAACTAGGTGGAAGAGGTGGATAATCCCAGCTAAGATCCTTCTGATTCCATTAATGAATTACGCTTAAAATGCGCAATTATTATTGAATCGTTCGCTAAAACCCAAACGAGGGACCCCCTTATATGGCAGGATATCACAGTAGGTTAGTATAATTCTCCTATTGCTGATTTGGGCCTGCGCTGATTCAGGAGCTTCTTCTTTAGTCTAGGATTCTAAATAATAATCAAATAAAAATCAAAGGGAATGAGCCAATGCTAGTGTCGATTTCTCCGTTCGAACAGGATTGTTCATCCCCGTCACAAAAGGCAACGAGTGGAATCCCCAAGAAGTATGTGCATGCAAAGGAAATAATATAAATAATAATAATCTCAAAAATAAAAAATCTAACCATTCATTGGGGTATAGAAATACGAGCAATCTGTTGGAATATCAAATGTAGCCCCTATCTCTTAAACAGAAAAGGATAGATAGTTCCAGGAGAGAAGTTCTGAATCCAGAAAAATTTCGTAATGATGAAGCTATTCTCTTTTAGAGGTCATATGAAAAGTAATTTTTGAGTTGAAGACCCATATATCAAGTAGTGAATTCCTATTTTCAATTATTATTATGGCCTTATAACATATAGCTCAAATTTTCTTGAGAATTGAAAATTTTGTTATTTAAATTCCATTAATATTTTTAAGGGACCTTTCTTTTCACATTTATAGTATTTTTTAAAAATTATTTAAATTCCATTAATATTTTATAAGGGACCTTTGATCTCACATTTATAGTATTTTAAATTCTTCTTACTTCTTGATTTTAATCATCTATAATTTCAACTCCCATTTAAGTCACATTTTATTGATCTTCCTCTTATAATTGTTAAAACTTTAACTTATAACTAGACTGCTTTTCTTCCTTATTCTTGTACCAACTTTTTTCCTCTAGAACCAAGGACAGAGCCATAGTGGGGGCACTTACCCCCACTGACATCTTAAAAAATTGAATTTAAAATTATCATTTAAAATTTTAATTTCATAACAAAATTAAAATTTTGTCCAATTAATTTAATTGGTGACAAAACATAATAATAAAAATTATAGATATATTAAGATATCAAATAAAAAATATAATCTGAGCTCATCTATTTTTATTAAGATTACTATTATTTAGGCCCATGACTTTTTTAAATAAAAGCCTACAATAGAGAGATAAAAATTACATGCTTAATTGACTTTTTTTATTCAGATTTTCTACCCGTTTGGCTTCTTCATTACACTACTTTTTATCTTTTTGGCTTCTTCTTCTCCTAACTCCGCAAGGACTACCACACCTAAAATGAAAAACAATAATATATATTGAATGCAATTGTGGAAAGGATTCCTCCACAGGCCCCACCCTGTTCTACTGCTGATAGGTAAATTCTCACTTCTTTTATTTGAAAGAATATGTAATACGTATAATTTAGAGTTGCGTTCTTGTAAGTTGTAAATTGTAATAGAGTTAGTACAGTTTTAATATTTACATTCTTTTAGACTTTTAGTAAAGACACAAGATAAGATTTCTCATTGTAGACGAAAAATCGTAGCATATAAAGTCGTAAAAATGATAATAGGGATAAAAGAAGTACCCTAAATACCCTTATGAATTGAAAGCTAGTTGAAACAAAAAAGGATGTTGTGTACCCTTTGATGTTTTTACTTGTGAGATTAGGTTTGATTTTGCCTATTGCTACTGCATCAATGGAAAGAGCATTTTTTTGCAATGAAGATAGTGAAAAATCGCTTGCGCAATCGAATGGAAAATTCTTGAATGAATGACTGTTTGATCACATATATTGAGAAAGATATCTTCAATAGTATTGACAATGAAAATTTTTTACAGTGATATAAAAATATAAAGACTCGTAGAGAACGATTGTAATAGGTTATATGTAAAAAGTTCAAAACAATGATGTAATTTTTTATTTATCAAATATAAAAATATTTGTATCTTTTTCAGTAATATAAGAGTACTTTAAATATTTTCCCCCACTTAAAATAATTTCTAGATCCGTCCCTGTACATACGCACCTGTACGTACGTAATCAATATCATTATCGCAAAATTAGAGAATTAAATTATTCGTCAAGTACAAGCACCATTCACTTTTGCATGCTCTTGTTGGTTATAGCTGAATATTGGTTAACTAGTTTTATTTAAGTTCTATTAAAAATTAAATAGTTAAATAGTCTTGACCATTCATTTAGTTATATAATAAATGTACTAGATTAAATTATAGAGTATATAAATTTATCCTTTTCCTACTCATTAGGATTTACTAATATTTTAAAAATTAGACCAGACATTAAACTAGTTAAAAGAAAAGTTTAAGGTTTAAATAATTAATCGATATTAAATCGCTGTAAACTGGTATATCATAAATAAGAAGTAAAAATTATAAGAATAAGTTAAAATGTAATATAAAAATAAAATACGTTATTGAAATAAAAAAAACACCAATGCTTATTAGTATTAATTTGTATCAAACTAATAATAAATCTAATAATTCAAAATAAAATTAAACCTAATATAAAACTTAGAATAATAATAAAAATCAAAATTGTATTTGTAAAAGAGGTTGTATCTCATCATCTTCAAGAGTTCTAAATTCTTCAATACCATCTAAAGACTCATGAACCACGCATTCATCCAAAGTGTCTGCATTAATATCTTCTACTGTATTCAAATAAATAATAAATTAAAAATGTATTACTTGGAATTTGTAATACATTATACTTTTAATATTAAATATGATCAAAACAAGACATCAAATGACCATTAGTAGATGTTCTTTTTAGAAGAAAAAATTGTATTAATAAAAGATAAAAAGGATGTTACAAGACACTAAATATTTCAAGGTATACCCTTTTTCCTTCAACACAACATAAAATAACTACCAATTAAGTAATAGTAAAATTGGAAACATTGGTATGGTATTCAAAGCAGTAAGTGTAAGCTGTTAGATGGTGCGAGATTATATAAAATTATGAGCTCTCAAATCCTACTGATGATTTCCACCAGTTGTCTCGAATTCCATTCCTTACAAATTGACTGAACTGTCAACCCCATAGCTATTATAAAATCCCTCTTTTATTTTTTGTGATGGAGGAGTGATTTGTCAACTAGTGGATGAGGCTAAGTAATGAGTTCTCGGAGGTATTCCAACAACGTACAGTCTTAACCTATTCCCAGGTGATGGTTGTTGTACAGCATGAAATGCTCTGGATTCATCATGCATTGAGTAGAGTGGGCAAGATCGATTGATGTCTATGTTTGAGATTCGATCAGCAGTGCTTAGTTTATTCTTCATGGTTATCCAGAGAAGGAAAGATGCCTTAGGGGAGAGCTTTATGCCAAACTATGGAGTTCTAAGTGACCTCAGGAGTCTTCAATCAGAGAAGGTCGATTATTCATTTACTCAACAGTTGGTGAGTGGTATGGTTCTTCCAAAATAATATATCTGACCTGTTGAAGTTGGGGGGGGGGGGATATCGTAGAGCATCAGGAAAATTCTAGGAGGTCCCCCTAATGAATGAACTGATCTTGGTGGACATAGGAAAGGGTAGGAGGTTGGGGTCTGTGTCTTGAAGGTGGAAGAGGGGGCCATGGCTAGACTAATTATCAAATCGGAAAGAGATTTTTCCCCACTCCCAATTTTGAACACTGCATCGTCCTGGACTAAGTTCTTTAAAAGGATCATGACATGCGCGTCGTAACACTAGTTAAAATAAACTAGACCTACTATCATAGCAGTGGTGAGTTTAGGTCGATCCCACAGAGAGTGTGTGTAAAGCTTTTGAGATGAAATTAATTAGTGCTTAGGTTTAGGTTTCGAAATAAGAAAATAAAATGAAACTAAACTAAGAAAAACAAATTAAACAAAACATGCAAAGTGATGAAAGTGGTGAATTCATTAGGAATCCGGTTCTTTGGTTATATCTCAACCTACACCTTAATTAAACATATTTTGATGATTTGTTACGCTCAAAGCTCTCTTAGAAACTATTAATCATAGGTTAATCAATTAACTCTAGTTTTTTCTTAGATTGTGTTTAATAAAGATACGATCGTTAATTAAACCTAGCCACCGAATAACCTAGGATACGATCTCTAGATTTAATTGGGCAACCACATTACAAATTAGAAAAACTGATTAATCAAGGTAGCAATCACATACGATGCGTCATTTAACCTAGGTTTTGTCATTCCTAATGATTACGAACTATTAGTCGCTACAAATAAATTTCAACATAACAATTACAGATTACATTGAATATTCTAGCAATAGGTTTGTAATAAAATGATCCAATGAAAGCATTAAAATCATCTTTTCACAATACCCAAATCCATACACATCAGATAACATAATCAATTTCTAATGAGAAAAAGAAACAACAAATACAAGGAAGGAATGCTTAACCGGGTTATCGATGTTGATATCGCCTCTAAATTAATGTCGGGAAGCTACCCCTTCATGGGTCTTCTTATGGTGGAGAGCTTACCTCCCTCTTTGTGCTCTCCTGAAGATCCCGAAGATCCCTCACAATTCAGTCCAGTCGAAAATACCTTCTCCTCTTTTCTCTTGGCCGAAACACACTTATTCTTTCATATCCCATTTGTCGTCACAAAAATGAAGATTTATAGTGACAATTAGGATTGGGTGAGCTGCTATTATGTTGTGCACGATTGTGTATGGCCCTCTCATGTTTCTGCCTATTTTATCTTGTCCCAAACATCTCTATTTTTCCTGGACATTTGCGTTCCTGCTACTCTTTTCTGGTGCTCTCTTTTTTAATCTACCTGCTACTCTCTTCTAGTGCTCTCTTTTTTAATCTACCTGCTGCATGTGTTTTGACACTCCTTACTTGTCCACCTGCACTCCACTCCTCTTGCCAGTCATCCCTGTAACAAAATGGACAACTAGTGTGTGGGCGTGAGTTCACGCCCATACAATACGTATGCATAGTCGTGAGTGATTGCTAATGGCTGTGCAAAAATTCCAATATGGTCGTGAGATTCTTCACCATTTTCTTCATTTTCTTGTCTTCTTCTTGTATTATTCTTGTTTTAATCTTCTTCTTCTTGCTCCATGAAGACAAGTGAGTGTGAACCTTTAGAAAACGACCCAATTATAATGCTTTCGACTCACTTTAACTTTTTTGCTTCCGAATTGTGCCTAAAATCAAATATAAACTAAAATTAGTATCCTAAGCATTTTCTTAGCAATAATCACTAAGTTCTATAGAATAAATTCATAATCAATTAAACACATATCAGATAAGATGATTCAGAAAATAGGAGTGAGAAGGACTGCTATTTATTTCCCAAATGCATCTTCCCTTGAGGAAATACAAATGGAGCCAACGAATCCAAACCGAATGTTTATCCTCCAGGATCCACCATAATAGCTTAGAATAAGAGCTTGGTTAGTGAGTTTCACTGGAGAAATGTTTAAGCCCCCTTCTGCTTTCAGAAAATATAGCTAAGCCCATTTTACTTTTGCAATACCTTTGGCACCATTTGAGTGGTTCCATAGCAATTTTTTGAAGAGATGCTAAATTGTTTTGATAACTTTCTTTGAAAGGAAAACATGAGAGCTCCAATAGAAGTGGAGGGAATTAAAGACTGACTTCACAAATTAAACCTTCCCCGCATAAGAAAGAAATTTGTTAACCTAAGAGTGGAGCCTTTTTTGGATTTTTTCAATAAGGGGAATGCATTCAGCAAACCATAGTCTCTTTGTTGATATGGGGAGACCTAAGTATAGCAGTGACGGGGGTTTCATCAGCATACCAGTGGCAGAAGCAATAGAGGATTCGAAGTTTAAGGCTCCTCGAGATAAAATGAAGTGGCTTTTTTGGAGATTTATATGTAACTTGGAAATTCTAGTGAAGAAATCCAAGGATTGTTTAAAGGTTGCAATAGAGTCCAAGTTTGCTCTGCAAAATAGCAGGAGGTCATCAACAAAAGATAGATTAGTTAGGCCAACCTTCTTACAATGGGAGTGATATTTGAATTTGGGACTTGTTGTCTCTTCCCTTTTGATGAAGGAATTTACGGTTTCCATGCATAGGATGAAAAGGAAAGGGAAAGGAGGGTTCCTCTGTCTTAATCCCCTAGCAGCCTTAAAGTAATTTGAGGAACTTCCATTGATGAGCAAAGAAAAGCTAGTCGTAGAGATACATTCCGCCATTCAGTTGATGAAGACCTAAGGGAAGCCATGAGCTTCTAGCATTTTCCAAAGAAAATTCCATCTAACATTATCAAATGCCTTGCAAAAATCGACCATAATAGTGCAATTTGGAGTGGATTAAGATTAAGATTTGTCTTTTAATAGCTCTTTAACTACTAGAATGTTGTCACCAATCTGTTGGTTACACATAAACACACTCTGTTTGTCGCTAATGAGGGAGGCAAGAACTTTCTTCAGTCGCCTAGCAAGAATCTTTGAAATGATTTTGTAAAGAACATTTGAGCAGGCAATCGGCCTGAAGTCACTAAATCCAGAAGGATGAGAACCCTTAGGGATTACGTATAGAAAGGTTTTATTGTCCATTTTGAGCAACTTGCCACTGGAAAAAAAATTCCTTAACTGCATATTTGATGAAAGGACCAGTGATAAACCAAGATTTTTGGTAAAAGTGTGCATTCAGTCCATCTAGCCCAAGAGCGTTCCTACCATCCATGGCAAATGCCACCTCTTCAATTTCCTTATCCTCTACCATTTTTTTAATGTAGCTGCTTCCTCTCAAGTTATTCTTGTGTTAATAATCTCCAAGAGTTTAGCTGAAGAGACATGAGCTAAACCCGACGTACCAAGCAGTGAAGAATAAAATGTTTTCACCTTCTGTTGGATATCATCAAGGCTATAAAGCTAGACCCCATCATCAAGGTTGTAAGTATATGGTTTTGGTTCTTTCTAGCAAGTATAGTATTGAAAAAAAAAACTTAAAACACTTATTTCCATCTTTAAGCCAATTGGTCCTTGCTTATCGTTAGAGCAAGGAGGAATGGTTACTAACCACTTTCATGTATTTGGAATTGGCTTGGTTTTCTCTAGCTCGAAGTAGGGCATCTTGAGGAGAGGAGGCACAAAGTTGCTAGATAGTAATGAGATTAGGCTGACTTGATTGTTAAGCAAGAGAAGTGTTAGAGCCCCTTAATGAGTTGAGAGTCTTGAGTTCATGTTTGATAGCTTTGAGTTTATAGATGTTCTTAATTCATTCGTTGTGAAAAATATATTTTCTTCATAAATCGTTTTTTAAAATTCATTATAAATACGATCAAGAGATAGTTCTTCTACTTCGATCCAAAAATTAGTATGATCAATACAACAGTATTACCTAGATCATACATTCTCTTCTTACTAAGCACTCTGAATATATAATAGAGATATTATAAAGTCAATAATAAAAATAAAATTAATGAAAAATAAAAGCAAATCAATAAAATACATGTTCTTCATTCTTATATTATAAGTAATGTAAACAAGATCATTAAGCCTTGATGTTCTAAATGATTTCATTTTTTATTTGAATATATTTAAAAAAATGCTTCAATTATGTTCATAACGTAATGTAGAAGTTGTTTGACTGAGTAATCTAATAGCGAGTTTTCTTAGTATTAGAGCACTTTCGCTAAATAACCTCCACCACTTATCTATTTTTTAAATTAATAATTATGAGAAAGAAAAAATTATTAATAATTAAAGGATGAACTAAAAGTATGGAACTTACCAGGATACATTTTTTTAATCGTAAGTTCTCTCTTTGCAAATGATCTAGTAAAACTCCTTAAACCTTCTTCATACAATATAATTTCATTTATCACCTTTGATTGCTCTTTAATAAATAAAATACCTTTGCATTTAATCACATCAAAGAGACTACCCATAATATCATTTATACATGCATCTCCACTATACAAGCAATATGGATTAAGAAAGTAAGCTGTTGAGTGGATCTTTTGAGTAAGATGCTTAGCTTATCATCAATCAAGAATATATGCATAAGGCTTGTACTGTTTCTCCTTCCTTTTAAAAAGACTCATAATTGTTTTGTGAACTCTATACATGCCATTATAGTTAACAATCCTCAAAAACCTTATAAATGGAGCCATAATCTTCATAATGATCAAGTAGACATCCTAAAATTTATTATCTAGAATAATAACATAAACTTATTTTCTTTTTACACTTTTTAATAAGTTTTGACTTGAAAAATGTTTACTTCTTATTAAATTATGAAGTCATTGTTTATGTTCATAAGCACTTTTCAAAGTAATATATGTAGTTACAAACCTTTTCAATGTAATATATATAGATGCAAACCTAGTAGCGGTAGGATGTATAATCTCAACCTAATATTTTTGCTTTCTTAACTAAAACAAAAATGTAATATGATCATACATAAAAATTGTAATCTTGGATTCATATAAAGCAATATTAAAATTATGATCCATGCCACCAATATATTTTAACATGTTATTTACACAATGAGAAGCATGTGGAGACCAATAAATATGCTCATACTTTGATTGCAATAAGTAGTCAACTGATACATAATTAGATGTGTTATTTATAATAAAATGAACAATATTCTTTAGTCAAACCCACTTGATAATTTGAGAAAACAATTTAAATAAAGCATGAGAACTTTTTACCATACCAAAAACATCAACTGACTTGATAAAATTTGTTCTAATATTATGATAAACCAAGAAATTAATCAAGGTACTTTTCTTTGATCAATCCACCTATCTATCATAATAGTGCATCTTGATGATTCCTAACTAAACTTATATATAGCTATAATCAACTAACATTTCTTTTTTAAATCTTGAAGAAAAGGCACACAAATCTCATAATAAGAATGTACCCTAAATCTTAAACCCCTTATTATTGTAGCATATATTGCTTCTTGAAAATATGGTGAATTTAAATCTTTTAAAGGAATACTTAAATGATAAAACCATCTAGCACATACTTGTTTAAATCCAAACAACATCCTTATCAATCAAAATAATTTTAAACTAGGTTGAGAATCAAGAGTAATTCTTAGAGAAAAATAAGAATCTATGTTAATAATACCTTTCCCTTTTCCCGTATGTAATCCTTATCGTGCTTCATTATCTCCAAAAGAGATATTATGAGTATCTTTATCTTCCTTTTTCTTTTTTACATATTACTGCAAATAATTTCCAATCTTCTAATGTACATCAAATGGTTTTTTTTTGTAGGAATCAATATTACTCTTAATATCAGTAAGATGTTCTTTCACTCTATAAATTCCTCCCTCTTGAATTATTCTATCGTAAAACATACAATTATATTGGATATTTCCATCAAATGTTTGAGAACAAGAAAAGCAATTCCATGATGGATTAGACTTACCATGAATAAAGGATGCTAAGTTCTTCAAATATTTTTCTAATGATTACATATTCTTCGTTTTAATTTTAACTTGAAAATATGAGAAAAATATTTTTGTTAGTTTTGTATAAAAATAAGTCACAAAATAACCAAAACAAAAATAAGTCACAAATAATGAACCAAAGATTTAAGATAAAAAGATAAGATAAGATAAAAGATAAAAGTCTAAAAATGAAAATACCCTTTAACCATTGTTTTAAAAATCAAATCGAAAGTTAAATCGGTGAGAAGAGAGATTTAAGGTTTAAAAGGTTCCATCGGTATTAAATCGTCATAAAATTAAAGAATTTAAAATATGATTGAAAGAGATTATCCTTACTCACCAAAAATTTTGAAATTTAATTGAAAAAGAGATTATTAAATAAAAACTAATTGATTTATTTTAGTCCCTAAGAAATTATTAATTTTAAAAAATTACCAATTAATTAATTAACAAATCAGCTTTTAATAAAAAGAGTTACTAAAGTAATAGAATAAAAAAGTTAAAAATTAAACCAAAAGTTAGTTTATTCAAGATTTTTAGATTGAACTAGTAGAACCGATTGAGCTTTTTAATTATTGCCTTTAACTTTGTCTTCATGATTCTTGTGTCTATTTATTTATACAAGATTTGTCTTCAATCACCACGAACAACAAAATAAATAACAATAAAAAGGAGGGTTAACTTATGATCTTCACACAAGGAACAAAAGTATATATAAAAGAAACAAAAGAGAGGTTGAAAGAGAATTGAAAACATTAAAGAAAATCAATTCAAGTAAGAGATAGAAACTAAAATATTTTCCAAGATTGAATAAATCTAAAAAGTCACTAAAAGGTTGAAGTATATTTAAAGGACATGTCCCTCTTTTTTTAATGTCCTTCTTTAAATATACTTTTTAAACTTTAAATATCACTTGGTAACACACTCTTGACTTATCCTAAGCAAAATTACTTATCTATACTAATTAATAATTCGATGCATTAGATAACTTCAACATTTCTTAAGGATAAAAATAGCAATTATCTTTTAACATTAATAATTTAAAACTAAATTTTCAATTAAAGTAAAAAGAAATAAATAAAGATAATATACTTTGAAAAATATAATTTGTTAGTGAGAATGTGTGAGGAACTTGAGTGAACTTGCCTAATTTTAATACATTAGTTGTTCTTTCAAGAAAAGCTAATAACGTCTATATAAATAGTCTTCAAAATAGTAGGAATTTGGAAGATGGCTCTATTTTTACAAGTTTTACACTTTTATTTTGTCATTTTCCTCGAGCAAACACAAAAAGCTCTAAAACCAAATATGGCTAAACTATCATCCACGAAAACTAATAAAGACACCGAACAATTTTTTGATCGAATGCACACTCGATTGGCTCTATGCAATGACTCCAAACTCCAGCCCTTACTCTCCAACCATCATTTGTAACAAGGTTGTTGTTATATTTTTCTATCTTTCTTTATTTTATTCATTTATCAGAGATTTACAATTCTTCACAGTTCAAAAAAACCAGTTGATTTGCTTCTTAACCAACCAATTTTTATTCATAATAGTTATAAACACAAACTGAACTGAAAATCAGGCCAATTTACACTTATTTCAATCAAATTGCCTAGTCCAGCACAATTTTAGAGTCATTGGGATTTACAAAATAGATACAAATTAATTCATCAAAAACATTTTTAAATAAAAAGGATCAATAGAAAGAAAGCCATTAGTGCATAAACAAGTTTGCAAGATGTCAATTTCAACAAAAATTTCAAGTATGTATTTATATATCATATTGTGAGAATTATACATTCAAGATCCTAAGATTAATTATTGTTTTAGGTAATTAAATTTATTTTTCCATAAGATAAAGTTTTTTACATGTGGTATCAAAGCTTGTGTTTTGGACATATAATTTATTTGTTTATTAATGAATCTTTATTATTCTAGATCTTGATTTTATGTTTTAATAATGGTTAAATGTTTTAGATCTTTGAGATTGTATTTTTCTGTTTAAATTGATAACATATAACTCTTAGTTTTTAGAAAAGGAATATAACCCCTTTAAAATTGTCAAAATTCATTTATCGAGTAGTGACGTATCACTAGGTTAAATTGTCTCAAGAATGAAGATGATTGAAAAAATTATAGCTTTGTCCAAAGTTTTTAAAAAAATGATAATTGCCTTTGTTTTATTTAAAGGCATAATTATGCCATTTAGTTTGTTCATAATGCTCATTATGCCACTGGTCTCTTCATAATTATGATTCTACCACTGGTTTTAAGAAAATCACAATTTCATCACTAGTTTTGTCGAATATATGATCCTACCACTACTTTTTAGAAAATTATAACTTTGCCACAACTTTTCCATAGTTCAATATTTGTAGCTTTATCCTTGCTTGTAATTTTATAGTTTTACCACTCTTAGTGAAGTACTTGTAAACTAATTTACATTTTTTTTCCTTTTAAATGTGGCTCAAGTCGTAGGAAGAAAACTCTTAAAGAATTTTTTGTAATTTATTAATTCATGATTCATGCAATAAGAATTTTGGCCTTTAATAAAAATGTTTTAAATATTTTATCATATTTTTATAAGTATATAATATTAAAATAAGACTTATTATTTATTAATAAATTTTGTATTTATGATTTATTAGTAAATAAAGTGGCCAAAATATGATGATGGCATGAATAAATAAATAAAAGGTTAATTGTTCATATTACTTAACAAAATGCTATAAATAAAGTGAGTGTTAGAATGATGTTTTCTATTTTATAATCTTTTGATTCACCCTAAAATGAGTTAAATTATTGTACAAGAGAGTAAATATAATAGGAGTAGATCAATATTTTTATCAAATATATTTGTGCATCTAAAGATGACATTTGCGTTTGAATCATAACATTTATTTACTTATAATTAATTGTCATTAGTATTAAAATTATGATGTTATATTCTAGTATCCACCTAAAGGGGAATTGATGTACTTTTGATTGCCTATTCAAAATCCATAAATGATATTGTAGATGATATGAGCATTTATCTATAATTGTTATAACATTTTCATCTGTTAATGTTGTCAATGGTTTTAATTTCTCTAAATAGGGTGAATAGTCAAATTTCACTTTTAAGTGTTTTGGAACTTGAATTGGGACTATTCGAGAATCAACATTCTTACTCTTACAGATATGAGTAGCAGGGAGAGAATTCATACCATAAGGCATGGGAACATTTTGATAAATTGAGCTTAATGTTTACGCAGATGAATATCTCCAACAACATCAAGACAATTATTCTAAAAACTGAAAGTGTAAGAGAATATTTGAATTCTGTGGAAGAATGTTTTTATTCTACAAAGAAATGATTTATTTGTACCTTTATGGTAAAACTTATGAAAATGAAGCATATTGGATCACATAGTATGCATAACCATATTATTGAGATGACAAACATTGTAGAAAGGTTAAAGACAATACGAATGATAACAGATGACTCTTTATGGTACATTTCATTTTAAACTCACTGTCTCTTAATTATGGACTTTTTCATATTTTTTTTTTGGTAAATCAGAAAAATTAATTAAATGAACCAAAATATGTACAAAAAGTTGTCAACAAGTGTCTCGTAAGACACAAAGCTAGCTCAAAGCAGCAACTGACCTACAGTCAAGTAGAAAACAAGAGACACCCTGCACTAATTGAGAAAACTAACCACACTACTCAACAGCATACAACCAAGACTCAAGCGAATTCTTCCACAAATAAGAAGTAAAAGGGAATCCAAAGCCAGCAGCAAAGGGACCATAAATACAGCCAAGGAGGGTGGGGATTAAAAGAGTCCAAATCCCCTACTTTCCGGCGACAGTACAGCTGTAGACAGAGGAGAAACCACCGAGAGGCGCGCGGACATGCTAAGTACCCAACCTGCATAGAAAGTGAAAAACAAGAGCAGCCAACTAAAGAAAGATTACATAAGAGGATATTAATGAATGATCTAATAAGCTTACATAAGAGGAAGCAAGATTAAATAAATAAGGGAGCTATCCAGTAACCTAGTGCATTAAGAAGTTAATATAGGAATGAAAGTAAATACCCAAAAATTTAAGAAGTCACATGCTAATACTACACAGATGAATCAAAAGGAACAAATGGTAAATAAATGTAAGTTCTATAGGAAATTGAATACTAGCAGAAAGATTGCCTAAATGTAAGGCTTGGTTCGAAATTATGATTATGTATGTCTCGAATCAAACTTAAGTGAAGTTCCTCTTAATTCCTGGTGGATTAATTTTAATGCTACTACTTATATTTCTAATATGATGTAGGGATTTCTTATGATTTAAACTATAAACCCAAATGAGAATTTTCTCCCTAAGGGAAACCATATGAAGGCTCCGGATAAAGGCATAGGGACTTATCATTTGATCCTAAGTTCTACTCATCAACTATATATTTTGGAAACTCTTTATGCACCTTTAATTAATAGGAACCTAGTTTCCATTTGAAAACTTGATCTTATGGGGTTTAAAGGATATTTTGGATATGGATGTTCTAATTTATTTAAAAACACTTTACTTATTAGTTATGTTGTTCTTATCGATGGTCTATATAAATTGAAACTTGATAATTAATTTGTTGAAACTTTGCTTCTTTTTTATGGTAATGTTGTAACTAAATATATTACATTAAATAAACCACTCAAATCAGAGATTTCTCATTTTTATTGTTTAGGATGGAATGTGTTGCAATATAAAACTTTCATCTTCCATCTCATTCCATTAATAAACTCCCAACCACACATAGCCTAAAGGAATTACAATTCTTGACCACTAATTTCTCCAAAATAGATATATGAGCTATACCAATTTCCTCCCTCATCTCTACCATATATCATTGGGAGAATTTGACTAATTTAAGGAAATGAGAATAACTAAACTCAATGGAACAAGAACCATTCTCCAAAATTAACGTGAGGTTTGGAGCCTCTAGAACTGAAGCTTCAAACTTCCAGTATCTTATTATATGCAATCTCTCAAAGAAGAAAGGCGCACGGGCAAAACACCTTTTAACTTAGGGCAATCCGCAAACAAGAGCTTTTAAAGAAGGAAAGCTCCATTGCCAACTCCCTTTCCATAGGGAATCCATTCCTAAAGTTGTGGCATTTTTCAAACCTTAAAATCTCAAGGGATTTAATGGTTTGATGGATGAAGAGGCAAAGCTATCTATTCATATGCCAAAGCTCTTATTGCCTCAACTCATAATTAAATTAGCTATGGGCATTGGTTTGGGTGTTTTAGTCCACGTCGATATTTAGTTAGTCATTAATTTTTTATCCGAAAGCCTACATGTCATGGACAAAAATGATTCCGATAGTTAAATCAACAAAATACTAATAAATTAATGTTTTGAACTGAATTGTTAAAGTTATAAAAGGATAGTCACTTAATTCAAAATTTTAAAATCTTGGACACTAAATTGAAAAAATCTGAAAGACTTTGACACTTGTGAAAATACTATCCCTAACAATTATAAAGGTCCTTGGTGCATCTATCTTTATTTAGTCATAATTAATTACCATAACTCCAGATTATGCACTGTTGTTATACAGATTGAAATTATGCAACATGAAAATTAAAAAAATAAGGGAATAAACTCGTATGTGCATTTTTCTTATACCTGCAATTCCGAAGGAATCTAAAAAAGTTAAAATAAAATGAGAAAAAAGTTGGAAAATTGCAACAGATGTCCAAGATAACTTATACGTCAGCAGTGCGTCATCCTTTTTGTTTTTGTTTAGGTGGATCGCAACTAATACGATTACACAGTGAAGAAAACAATAGCAATTTAATAAAAATACACTTTCAGAAGACATGGATTCTAGAAGTCAATAATTGCATTGACATTATTTGGTAGCAATAGCATAATCAAGATCTCTCAGCCATGGAATGATATAAATTCTTGGGAGAGATAATTTATGGATGTGAGGAATAATAGGTTGCTTGAGAAAGACGACTTAATTGAAGAGGTAAGAGTATACATAAAAAAATACTAGAGAGCATGAGATTGTTGACCTTTGCGTAGCAGCGTCTATCATGTGTGACAAAGTATAGGCTTTGGATGATAGTTATTGCTAGTCCCTATCGATTAGAGGAGGAGCAGGTTTTTTGTTTGGCGTGTACAATGAGAGATGGAATCTATTGGACGTGGAAGTGATTACGGTGAAACCCTAATTTTACCTACCATTTGCATCTACTTTCAAGTAACAAAATAAACATCTAGCATAGATATTTTTGCACATACCACCAGGACCTTGGGACAAGATCTTCTGTTCAGGTTTATGGTGTCTTATTTTATCCCATAAATCTCAGCCATTTATTTATGTGAGTCTGAAATTTATGGAACATAATAAGACTCCATAAAATTGGACAGAAGATCTGAACTCCCAGAATCATAATATACATCATAGAATTCCAAAGAGGAAACATACTAGCTAGTATTATATAATTTACTGAATCACATGGATGATTTTTATACTGAAAAACAACATATAATCTTAGGAAAGCTACTTCTACCTCTTACCATTAAATTGAACCTCCAATAGTATAAACAAAATTAATATTGTCTACAAATATCCTTTCCACTTGAAAATTTAGAACCCACCATAAACAACACCTGTAGATAGGTTGTTGGTCAGAGGCACATTAATCATGCCTTAAAAACTGCCTTTTATGTCTCATCGAATCGAAGACAATTGATGAGTATAAAAGAAGCCAAACGCAAATCATTAAGGCTGTTTACTAATGCTGGTAGGTTATCAAATCGTTTATCATGGTCAAAGGTGACATAAATGACTAAACCAAACCTTACATAAGGATTTTAACAAATGGTTGTATTCCTCTGGAGCTTCACATCACACTATCTTTTCGCAAACTACTTACTACAAGTTTGGGTAAAACTACAAGCCAAAGCATCATGTAAGGTATACATATCATTCGATACTCGATCTATGGTTGCATGATGTTAGGAAAATATGTACAGCAATATATATTCGTGTTATTAATAATCTAAAATTTACTAGCTAGAAAGAGGGAAAGTTTTACCTGAACAATAGCATGTTATTTATATTAGTTGTTGAAGAGCTATCTGTGACCCTGTGAAGGTCCAATTTCACCAAATCGAATATTTATGGATTGAGCAAATGTTTCTTGTTCAACTTAATATACATCAGCGCTCTAATAATAATAGTATTGATAAAAAATTGTACACGAAATTACAGATTAATTGCATAATTAATCAATACAAATAATTAACCCTATAATTGGAACATGTCATATTGAATAATTTGATGGATAAATACCTGGAAATTGGAGAAACATTAAATTTATTGTAGTTTTCCGTGAAACGATGTGATCGAGACGCAGAGGATTTACTACTGCTATTCCAAACCTGATTAGCAAAAACACACATACAATTTTCAATGGGGCGACTGTATTTAAAGGTTGGCTAGCAGTAGGGCTTCCTATGCTTTATAATACATGGGCCAAGCTTACCCATTATAACAGGCCCATGAACACAGGCTCAATAACACGTTAAAGAGAGAATTACCATTGACATCAAATTAATCAGGATTTGTTCACAATTATGTTTATTATGCTAGTCCACAATTATAATAAAATTCTATCAATTAAGCCACTATAATTGTATTTAAGCATTAAGCTAACATGGCTCTCATCCAAACCGTGAATAACTAGTACGTTTTTTTTCAATGTTAGGCATTAAGCTAACATGGCCCTCATTAAATTTTAAAATGTCGTCAATCAACATCAACGAACCCTTTATAACCTTCTACTTCTTTCCTGCTTGATATAATTTGATGGGCATCATCTCAATTGACAGCGAAAGTCAACTTGATTAATCACTATTTCACCATCCACTCCACTTGGCATAGTCGAGATTGGACATTAGAGTATCAACCTTTGCAACATCGTTTTTATTCGTGTTATTTTAAACCACAAAAGTTAAAAAGGAGAAAAAGAAATAACGTCGACTGTCTCCACTGAAGAGTCTGAGTTCTAGCATCGAATGTGAAAGATCTCAATTTCTTTAGATTCTTTCCGATCTCTCAAAATCTTTTGACCAATTCTTACTTTTAATCAGTCATTCAGTCAGTATTTTACTAGATAATAGAGAAGAGGAGAGTGAAAGAGAAAAGATGACTTGTAAAAATTTAACTAATCACAATGTTGTTGCTCTGTCTAATCATGGATGAAGTCATCAGCTGTCACAAACTTGCTATAGAACAAGTTGACTTGGTGAACCCCTGATGTATAGTTTTTTTTTTCTAATTATTAATCTGGAGACCTAACACCTTGGATTTTGGTAGTCTTGCTTCAGCTTTTCCCTCAGGGTTCATTCTCTTTCCTTCTTTCAGTAAACGTCATATCCTTTCTAATGTACATCTTCGGTGGTCTTAGGTAACTCGGGTCAAGTTCACGGAAGACTACTATATACTGTCTACTGCTAGAAATTAGGAGCTAGGCCACCATAAAGTTAAATAATGTAGAGTGCGGTGTGCATTAGTTTTTGTTGTCACTCATTCTCAAGCCTAGCTCCTTTGTGAGTTCATCAAGATTCAAGCAAAAACTGCTTTTACCCTCAACACTAAAGATGATTCTCGACAAGCATGAAAGTGGGCATTAAGATGATATTTTCCACTTATACTCAAATTCAAGTTCACAAGAAAAGGTCCCTTCATAGATTGGCTAAGTGATGTTGTTGATTATGAGACACAAATAAAGACTTCAGATAAAGTTAGGAACAACTGTGTCAGTTTTCGAATATTAGCAGTCGCAGCAGTCCGAATACCTGCTAGAGATGGAAGAAAAAGACGATATTATTATTTAAAAAAGTGTGAGTGCATGCGTGAGCCTACAAGATAGAAAGAGCAGCACTTGACTTGGAATGTGGAATTCCGACTGATGCCACTCGTTAATTTTAGACTTGTTCAAAGATGAAGGCTCCGTGTATAAAAGAAGCAAAAAAGTATCTATTCAATGTATAAGACCAAGTTGAATTCCAAGTAATCTAAAGGTTTACGAGAGAATAATGTTTCTCAAGTCCAGTCCTTTGTAAAACTTCAACCGCAGTCCCTTTGACTGCTTGAATATACTATTGTTCTTGCGCAATCAGCTCTGATTCATCGGCGATTCTAACCAAAATCAAGAGGGGAACTAATTAAGGGTCTTACTCTATTTGTATCAACTAAGAAACATGGCAATGAAAGGACGGGTTCTCCTGGAGGAATGATACAGGAAAAGGATTATCGTTATATAAGTCTATAAATAAATAGGGTTATATTGAACTTGATAGAACCGGAATACAAAGCTGTTATACATTTTCTGCAAATGAGGATCCATAAATAGCATTTCAAGATACCCTTTAACATTGATCACGCTTTAGAACTCGAGGCCCGAGGAACTAGTAAAGTCATTTTCTATATTAATAAATGTAGAAGAAAACAAGTCAGAATTTGATAAAATAGAGGTGCTGGCATGAGCCAAGGTAAAATCACTGCTCATAGTCATTGATGTCCATATCAAGTGCAATAAAACAAATTGCGCATAAAACAAATTGCGCAAATGAGGATCCATAAACGACTTGGACACGTTTTAATATGGCTCGTAACATTTTTATGAATTATTTAAAAATTTATTTAGTTGACATGGGTAGTCTTCCTTGTTAAGAAAGATATAATTGTTTAGAACTTCTCAAATCCCTTGGTTTTCCAGTCGACATCGCTCCTCTTTGTTTTCTCAAGTTCTTCTACAGTGGTTCCTTCTGTTCTTCATACGACGCTAACTTCCATCATCTCTTTCATGTCTGCGCTGGTTCTTCATAAAATGTTGTCTTCAATCTGTTCTTCACATCTGCTCCATCTATTCTTCATACAACACGTCATTCAAGTTCATTAAAGATAACAATTGAAAGTGACTTTTTTTATCTTGTGAAGCAATTGAAAGATAACAATTGAAACCTCACAGATATTTTGACACATCAAAGATAACAATTGAAAATTGGATATGGAAATCAGTAACAGTTTTGCGGTGAAAGTGACTTTTTTTGACTTTATGGTTGAGAATTAGGTTGAGAGATTTTATGGAATAAAGATGTGTTTCCAAGGAAGATTTCCAATCATATAGCTACTGGTAATAATGCAGCTGTAGTACAATACAAGTATAGTGTGTGATATTTATTAAGTCCTATTTTATTTTTCTAAATTTGCACTTCACACAAAATGCCATCTTATAGCACTCGCATTCCTCTCCTCTCTAACAGAAAAGCGTAATTTGAGTACAATTAAGTTACAGTGTTACACAAAATGTGTTTAGTTGAAAGTTCCTTTTCCCGTCTTGCTTTATTTATCGACATAAAAACACTTTATTGTTTCTTGATATTGTTTACTTGTTTGTTAATACAATTTGATATCTTAATTAGGTATTTCAGTCAACAATTCTCCTTTTTCCATGGCTTCTAGTAGTGGTGCTGAACAAGAAAATCCAGAAAAACTACCATGGAAATATGTGGTGAAGAAAAATAAAACAGAGGGTGGTGGAAACTTTGAGTTTGAGTATAATTTTTGCCATAGTTCATTCAGAGGTTCTTACACTAGGGTAAGGGCGCACCTGTTGAAATTGCCAGGCAAGAGAATTTGAGTTTGTGGTGACATTCCATTCTCAAAGGTGACAGAACTTAAAAAAATTGACAATGAAGCTACATTGTTGTTGAAAATTCCAAGGCAAGACCTGTCCCTCTTCCACCCTTATCTAGTCAATCTCAAAATTTCTCAACTAGTGAAGCATCATGTACTAGTAGTTTTGATTCAAGAAAGAGG
>JAOSBP010000002.1:17876550-17894309 GCA_027563825.1 Erythroxylum mucronatum | reverse complement strand
GCCTCATAATATAAGTTACTTCTGTTATAAAACATATGAAGAACAGTTTCCCAAAGTGGAAACATGGGTGTAAACTAGTTTTCAGACACAAGGAAAGAATTTCTATCAAAAGAATCATCCATGTTTAAAGTGGAAGCTCCAAAACTCAAGTTAAAGGCAATTAATTGCAAACTTACTTACAGGATGTCACATAACTTAGGAGACGCTTAGTTCACAGAGGGCAATGGGAATGAGAATGAGAATGAATATAGTAAGAAATAGGAATGGATGTAATCATTATAATTATGATGGTTGGTTAAGATGAAGGAATGATTATCATTACCATCAATAGTGGTTGGAAATGTTGAGAAATAAAAATTTGATTTATATCAAATTTTATATATATTTTAATTGATTATATTTAATTTATGCACCCTATTTATAATGATAGAATGTTTGAAATCAAGTACATTACGGTATTTCCTTTCCAATAGCTCTTGAAGAAAAAAACACTCTAGTATTTTCTTACATAAGCATATCATTAGTTACATAATATCCTCAAAATATAGTTTAATCATCCAAAACATTGTACAATTCATCAGCAAAACCATAATATCCACCCTTCTATTGTTATAGTAAAATCAGATAACATAGTTTAATACAATTTACATTCCTCTGATAATGTAAATGATGTAAACTATCACAGCTATACACAATACCTTAACCAAAAGCCTTTAATTGATGCAAAATAACCAGGTTAATACTATAAACTTTGTTTGCATCACAACTACAAAATTCCCAATGAATACAAAATAACATGGTTAGGCAACATCAATTGCATGATAAGTTTATAATGCTTACAAAAATGTTAATATGCTTCCTCGAATGATTCATAGACTAGAAGATGGATTGAGGAATCCAAGTACAAAAGACCTTTTCAAATGTTGTGGCACAGTGAACAAAACCGGAACTTTAGCAGGATCATTTACAGAATAATACAATAGCCTTACCAACATCCATTTGAGATATGCCAATATTAAGAAGTTCACTGATGAGCTCTTGCATCTTCTCATTAGTTAGGAAATCAGATTTAGACTCTGCAATCAAAGCATTTGTAATAGCTACGTATTGTGAGGCCATTTATTGACAAATAGACTCAAATTTAACGGTGACGCTGTCTAGCCTTGACTTAATAGTATTCTGAAGTGTTGCTGGTTTTTTTTTGTAAGAACTTTCCTTTATTGGTGACATGTTTTTTTGCCTTTTTATTCCAGGGATGCTTAAAGGAATAGCTGATGATCCTTATGTATCAGATACCACAACAAGTTCATCTTCGTAGTCCGATGAAGAACACACTGTCATATTCTTTGGACTATTAGCCTTATCACTTTCTTCAGCTATATTCTCGGCTTTGAGTCTCGTCGCTCTATCTTTATCCCACACCATGTCTAGTTTTCGTAAATATGGGAATTTAAAGTTCCATTTTCCAATTGCATTTTTGTGATTCTGTAAAAAAGAATTACAAGAAGAAGAAGATTAAAAACGTAATATCAAGAAAATGTTATAATTATGACAAAAGAAACCACTAAAATAAGAGTTCAATCAACTTTTGAGTTAGATGTCCTTACCAAACACCATTCATCAAACCATTGTTTCTCACAATTGATCTTATGCTCAACATCATCCCACTGACAGCCCCTTTGCACACACATTTTAGAAATTGGAATGTACTTGTTTCTTAACCATTTAATTTAGAGTTAATGTGGGGATCGACATCTTTATCAAATTTGGGAATCTTGCTCAGCAACATCTTGTGCACTTCAACCATTCCTGAATGTCAACCACTCATCAGTTGGACTAATTTGTGTAATGTATTTCATTTCATCATCTTCATCACTCTCATCTTGCTCACTCTCCTTTTCATCTTTAGTGATTGACTCTAGTGGATCAAAGCTTATGAACTTGCAAATCAAGTTGTGTAGAACGAAATAATCCAATATAATGCTAACTTGGGTTTGAATTGAGAAAAATGAAGGTGATGTAAGGATCTTTCATCTTCCTTTTAACAATCTAAAGTATCTCTTAATAACATTCCTTGCTTTGGAATGTTTCAAATTAAAGTATTCCTCTGTCGTCTCTAGTTGATGGCCATCAAATTCTTTGAGATGATAGCATTGTCCTCGATACGGAGCAAGAAATCCATTTGCATTGCAATATCTAGAGTCAACCAAGTAATAACATCCTTCATAATGAAACAATAAGTTATTATTAAACAAAATAACTCAAAGAGACATGAAATAGGATATTGTAATAGAAATTTACCTCGAGGAACTCGTAAACCATGAGGCCTTAAGGTCGCATCTCGAAGCACACGACCATCGTGTGCAGAGCCCTCCCAACCAGGCAATACATATATTAATTGCATGTTTGGGCAACAAACACCTAAAACATTTATTGAAATACATTCTTTTCTTGTGCGATATTGGGGCTTATCTTCATTAGGAGGTGTAAATTTAATTAGTGTCCAATCTAAGGCTCTTAGGCAACCCTACAAATTAAAACTAAAAGGTGATTTAGCACATAAAAGTTATAATATTAATGTCATAGGTTAATTATAATGTTCAATTACCTAAAAACATTTCCATCTCTCATCTTGATAATCTTGAGTAATAGGCTCCAGCTTCTTGAGCAAAATATGATGCAATCTTATAATTGCATGAAGAACTTGATGGAATTGCCGACTCACGATTTTTTTTACTACAGAGAAAAAGTAGACTTATTGTCCTACTCTTTTTATGGTGAGAAAAGGTGTATATGAACATTACTACAACCTCTTATACGGATATGTTCCTAGTGTCTTTTAAACCCTCAACATCTCTTACCATATCACACAATATCCTAAAAGTTGCCCTATCTATGCGAAGTTCACTAATGCAGGCATTATCACAATCCATGGTCAATCTAAACATCCATCTCATTCTATCAATCCTTTTTTCTTCCTTTGTTTTAATTTCAAGGACCTTATCTTGAAGGTACAACCAATAGATAACAGAAAACCATCATATTATTTGTTGTTTGTTAAAGTATCAAAAGTTGCTTTAGTTTGTGCCGTCGTTCACTAATAGGGGGCGAGCCATGTTAATCTACATTAAAAATTGAGAAAATAATTGTCTAACATATAGATAAGGCATGTTGAAAAGCTAGGTAATAGCAGTGGAAAAGAGATAAAACAATAAGCGAAGGTAATAGAGAAAGATGATTAAGAAGAAGATTAGTTCCTATGCATACTTTAAACCAAATAGCTAATGTACTTCTAGTTCCTAACCTTGATAAAAATATATCAAATTTTGGTTAATTGATTAATAAAGGATATGAATGAACTTTGCTAAATCAAAATTTCATTATCGCTTCTTCCCAAAGGCTTATCGTTATAACGTAAGTAGTTTCTTATTATAACAAGAAGAGTAATTTCAAATTTTATACAGTTCATAATTTCCAGGTGTGATGAAAATAGTGAACTACGGTTGTCTTAATGACCATGTATTTTACATCTTCAAAGCATGATCGCTCAAATTGAGTAAACAATTTAATCACAACAGTAACACTTCAAACTAAAAAATTCAAAAGAAATAAGGAAATAACAGAGTAATCAAGAAGGCTCACACAAATTTCAGTATATCATATTTAACATTAACTTAAATCCCAAAGAAAAAACATAAGAATACTATCCAAATTTCCAATTTTTCACATTTCCAGTCACAAATATATAAAAAAGGACGTTCATCATAGAAAAGAAAAGGCTCAACATAACTCTTATAGTAGACATTACCACTAGCTAAATCACATTTTCAGACTAAAATTATAAACGTGATTCGTTAAAGCAAAAAGACAGAACAAAATTTTGTCTCTAGATTACAAACGTCAATCAAACTCCACCCCACAAGTTGAAGACATTCAACACCAACCCCACATATGAGATCGAAACCTAAGCATGTTCTATGTACACATTCAAACAGATGCAACAACAAACAGCACATAGCAAGTGACAAAAGCAGAAGAAACAAACCTAACTTAAGCATAATAGAGAGATAAATTCAAACAATACCCAAAACAAGAAATAAAGTGGATGAAGAAGGACATTGATAAAGATTCAAGAAAGAAAGTACAGAAGAAAATGGATTTAGGAATTGAAAACCCTAACCCAGTAGAAAAGAAGAGAAAAATATGTAATTATATTAACTGAAAAAAGAAAAAGAAAGAAAGGAAGACAATTACTAGTGTTACTTCTTGGTTTTGGTTGTTTCCATTGTGGGTTGGGATTAGTTTGTGGAGAGATAGGACCAAGAGTAAACGTTTGTGGGTCTCACATAAGAGGAAAGCTAGATAGATGCTGGTCGACGCAGACGTGTAGAGTAGATAGTAATAATGTATGAGTGTGTGCATATATATATACACGAAAGAACAACAGATATTACAGACCAGTAAATGGACAAATGAATCAGTCCAATGGCTGAGCAACCATAGTGCGAACAGACAAAATATGTATAGATGATTCATCGGACGATATTCAACCAATCTGGACTACATAATAGGGAATGATGATGAAAAAAGTGGATCCTATGGAAAATGACTGATAGAATAAGTGGGATGTTAATGGAAATTTTGATCCGTAAAACAAATGAGTTACAGGATCACTTTGCAATAGAGGTTCAAAGAGACGACTTTCCGATATACATCAACAAATAGACTCAATAACCACAACATCATGCTTGTCGTCCCAAAAGAAATGCCACAGTGAACTCCCAAACAAAATATTCTAGATTTCTGTAAAAAAAGGACTGAAATGTCAAAACCACATCTCTTACACGAAATCAAGAAAGTGATTCAAATGCAAAAGTAACTATATTCTAAGACCCCAGATGTATAAACAGTAAGCATTAGTAAAAATGATTCATAAACTTGGCAACCAGAAACAGATAGACAACATAAAGATGAAGTACCTACAAATATCTTCTCCAAACAAGTAGGCATCTCTTTTTGGAAAATAAATCGTTAGAAGACAAGAATCTACTCGAGTGATATAAATGTGTCAAAAATCAAAATAATAAAGCAATTTGATCTCCTTGCTCCCAAGTAGGCCATATGTTGTTACGAGTAACAATCACCTTAAAGTTTTAGAACAATAGGAGTTAATCTTTCTTGTGAGAAGATGAAAACCCACTATTAAAAAAACTTGCAAATTAAGCTCTAACAAACACAATAGGAACCCAAAAAAAAGACAGCAAGTAATGCAAAAGCCATAAAGGAAGTGATTCAAGAGAGAGAATGAACGTCTTCAGATAGACATAACTAAATATCAACAAAGAGCATAAATCTAAAAAAAGAAAACTTCAATCAAACCAACCGAGAGATCCAGCATAAAAAATATAAAGACCCATTAGCAAAGACTACGATCAAGCACCAAAAGTCCGAACACAAGTAGTAATCAAACCAAAAAGCAACGTTGAAAAGGGGAAGGAGCCTTACATTAAAACATAAGATTTGTAAGAAACCAGATTGAAGAAAAAACGTGGCTTGTAAGAAACTGAAATCTTAATAAAGGCGAAGATGGCTACTGCTGTTGTTACTCGCTTATAGAGAATGAGAGTAGAGAGTGAAGGAGGAAACATCAAGAGTCGCGGGCAAAATGCGCGCCAAAAATATATAACATTGACTCTCATTCCTTTAGATGACGAAAGGAATGGAATAATATTCAAAACGAGGAATCAAAATATACACTATCCAATTATAATTCTTTACCAAACTTTACTTTTCATTCCATACTCGTTCCTCTTTCCTTGTACCCACTAATCAAGCACGCCTTTAATCAAAAGCAGAACCGTACCTCTCAAATACATTATGGTCAATGTTAGCAGTAAGAAATTCAGAGACGGTCATATGGTGCCCAAGCACCCATTTAACCATTCTCCTATCACTTATCCACCCTTGCTTTAGCCAAGTACAAGAATGCATGAGCTACGTCAATTATCGACATAAGTAACCAAATGGAAGCAAAAATGCGACCTGACATTGACTTGCATGCCCTATCACTATAACCGACAGTAGTAACTGACATAACAGAGAGATAAAATGAATCCAACCATGCAAGTTTCTCCACCAGATGCATGACGCCGCCACCAATTCCAATACAAAGAACCACTACACCTAATGCCAACGCCACCTTTATTCTTATCCTCATCCTCCCCTTCTTCACATCAATAAGAACCTGCATTCTCTCTTTCACCACCTTTCTTAACATTCCTCAACAGATATTCCTCTTGCAAATTAAGCACATAACTTACCATACCAGAAAGTAAAATGTCAACAAAATCAAAACCCACGAACACAAACAAAATCGAAAACAATTTAGTGGAAGTGTTGTTCAGGGTAATATCTCCATAACCAATGGTACAAATTGTGACAATACAAAAGTACAACGCATCAACAACTGGGTGCATTTCAATAGCAGAGAAATCATCTCTGTGAAGAGAATATATAAGCACGTCAAAGGCCAAATATAACAATAACACGATTACAGCTCAATGATGTAAGGATTTTTAATCAAACATGTGGGCTTATATGTGTATAATTGTATATAAAGGCTATCATATAAAGTTAAAACAATTAATTAAAGTGGTCTAATATATTTATGGTATTTTGGGAATTATGCATCTATTTTAAGTGTGGGCTTTATATGTGCAGAAATTGTGTTTATAATTTCTAGTTTTATGATGGGCCAAACTAGAAATTAGATTAGGTTTTACCCTAATATAAGTAGTTATGGTCCCTAAATTAAACGTACACTTAATTCTTTTCTGACATCCCATCATCAGAGAGAAACAGAGAGTTACGAAAAACTCTAAAAAAAGGACTACATTCTAATTTGGAAGACAAACTACAAAACTCCAGTGTAGATTTTAACAATGGATTCAGGTACGCTTCCACTTTTATTTGATTCTTGATGATTTAAGATGAATCGATCCTGTATTTTAAAGGGATTAAAATCCCACAAGTGGTATCAGAGCAAGCTCATAATTAGGTCATCAAGAATGATTATTTGGTTTTCTTTTTGTCTTCCAGAGTTTCTTTCGATTCTTTTCTGTCGATTTGGTTACTGCATATACGATTATATTTCAGTGGTGGTCTTGTTTTTTGTATATGTATTCGGTGATAACTCCAAGATTTTGAAGAATGTTTATGGTTGATTTGTTTAACGTTGATTGATAAAAGAAGGGAGGAACTTTGTTGGATTGGATTTGCAGATGGTTGCTTTCAAAAGCCTTGTCTTTATTCAATGACCAATAAAGTTGTTTATGTTTTGTTCATAGTATACCTGTTACAGATTAATATTACGAGGAATGAGTTTTGGGTTCAAAATTTATAATTTCTGGTTTGATTTGTAAAATTTTGACCCAATTCTCGATTTGAGCTGATAGGATTATCAGTATCATACCATCAAGAAATTAGAGCTATAATGCTTTCATACAGCTTATATCAAATTTGGTATGAATTTTAGATTTTGGTATTTTAAAGAAATATATAATATTTGAAATTAAATTAATTGAAGCAATATGTTGTTAAAGCAACCTCTCTTATGAAATTAATTTAACTTAGAATGTTAAAAAGTTTTGTGTGTATATTATTCATGCGAATATGGACTAGCCCAAAGGAAAGTTTATGTTTGGCCCGAATTGCATATACACTTGTGGTGGTAAATGCATGGTAATTATTCAGTATAATATGTGAAGATTAAATCCGTCTAAAGAAAGGTTTATTGTTTGACATGCCTTATTGTCAGTATTTGATCACTACACCAAAGTACTACTTACAAGGTAGTATTTATGTCCAAAGACTAAATATTAATGTTGTGCAAGGTATCTTGTGATGGGGCCCTACCATTATCTGTATATAATTAATTTGGCATATTATAGTGTTGTTATGTGAGTAATTAGATTTTGTTTGTTTTTTGTTCTCTGTTTAGTTCCTGGTTCTGCTACAAATATCTCTACTAGTGTTAATTCAATTCCTATGCTTAATGACACCAATTTTAAGTTATGGAAGGAGAACGTTTTGATAGCTCTCGGAGTCGTAGACTTAGATCTTGCTTTATGAGTCGATCAACCTGATCCACTTACGGGTGAGAGTACCTCTGATCAAAAGAGTGAGATGGAAAAGTGGGAAGTTCGAATCGTATGAGCTTGATGATCATGAAATGTGCCATTCCAAAAGCTTTTCGGGGCACTATGTCTAATCAGATTACTACGGCTAAGGGTTTCCTTGAGGATCTTGAGAAAAGATTTACCAAAAATAAAAAGGCTGAAACATACACTTTTGACAAAGCTTATCTCAATTAGGTATGTAGAAAAAGGAAACATAAGGGAGTATATTATGAAAATGTCTCACATTGCTTCAAAATTGAAAGCACTTAAGTTGGAATTATCCAAAGACTTGCTAGTGCATTTGGTTTTGATATCTCTTCCAACACATTACAGTCAATTCAAAGTGAGTTATAACTGTCAAAAGAAGACATGGTCTCTTAATGAGCGTATCTCATACTGTGTCCAAAAAGAGGAAAGGTTGAAGCATGATAAGGCAGAAAGTGCTCACTTAGCTACAACATCTAAGGACAAAAGGAACAAAAAAAAAGAAAACTAAGGAAGTTGCGGTTCCAGCAGCACAAAAGAAACAACATAAGGAAGAAAAACCAAGAGGCCGTTTCTTCTGTGATGCTGAAGGTCATGTAAAGAAGTAGTGTACCAATTATAACGCATGGCGTGTAAAGAAAGGTATGCTTTTTAATTTTGTTTATTCTGAGGTTAATTTGATTTCGGTACCTAGACACACATGGTGGTTAGGTTCTGGTGTAACAACTCACATCAGTGTGTCTATGCAGGGTTACCTGAGTTGTCAAAAACCAAGTGATGGTGAAAGATACATCTATGTAAAAGACGGCAAATCAATAAAAGTTGAAGCAATAGGGACTTTTAGATTATTGTTAAGAACAGGATTTTATTTGAATTTATTTGAGACTTTTGTTGTACCATCTTTTATACAGAATTTGATTTCTTTTTTCTTACTTTCCTTCGATCTAAACCAAGGCTAAGGGAATTTCGAGACAGAGTATAGTGTCACCTTTTAACTTCCAATTTCTATGCTCCACACTCGAGCAAAGCACGTGAAAACATTTATTAAGCACTTCTTCAAAACTCAGTAATTAGTTATGCTAACAAGGCATGGAGAGGAGTGCTTGCTTATTAATACTGGTATATTAAAATGATTTCATTGGTTGGTTTGGTTGTCATTTGTCATTAGAAATATGATGCCCCGTACTGGACACACCAGACAAAAAAGCTGGACTTGTATTGAATGCAGGATGAAACCACCTTTCAAACGTGCTTCCACAATTGTTTGGTTTGGTTGTCATTTGTCATTAGAAATATGATGTCCATCTTCTTACCCTGCATGCAGGATGAAAATTATTAGAAGGAATTTGAAGTTTGAACACGAAGTCCTTAATTCGAAATTCCTGTTGAAAAAGACAACTTGTTCTGTCCCAAGAAGCCAAGCTGTTGAGAATGAATTAGCGATGCATGGAAGCCATTACATTTATGGTCATGGTCCGTAAAGCATAGGCAATTAGGCATAAATGTTTTTCTGTGAAAACAAAACGAGTCTTCATGATAACCACCTTTCAAACGTGCTTCCACAATTGTTTTCGCAAGCGAAAACAAAACGACAGCTATGGGCGTATGTCTGTTACAGCAATCATTGAAAGAAGACGATGAACCGCAACAAGATCCCAAAACACTGATAGCAATAAAAATTTCACCAAATATTTATATTCTTGACATGCTCATTAGGATACTGAAGAGTTATGCTATGATGGGAAGATTAGAACTCGAAGTTTGTTATGCTATGACGGGAAGATTAGAACTGGAAATTTAAGGAAAAACTGCTTAGACCAAATCCAAACGATCTCACATTATAACACCACAGCAAGAACAATTTGGAGAAAATCAGAACCATCCAATTGCAAGCAGTTATGACAATGACAGCCTTAATTTCAATTTTGAATCTGATCAATTGCCAGTCCATATGGTGCTCATAATTAATCGACTCTCACGCCACTGTTCTAGTATTGAGGGATAGTTTTTTGTCAACGTCATCCACATTTATCATCAAACAGAGATGTATGTGTGTGAAAATAATAGGAACAGCTGAATAAATGGTCAATACGAGAATACAAAATACTGCATGAAAGACCCATACTATCTCACTCTTCTCCACAAACAAGGTGTTGGCACACATTGTACTGCATGATACAGCTAGTTAATCATCATCCTCTAGAACATTCCGCCGCCTTTGGATCTGAGGAATCAGAGGTAATTACAGAAAAATATCAGAATCTTGTGAACATTGTTGCATGATTGTAAATAGTAGCTTCTGGGGTTACCGTGACTTTCGTCTGTTTAGTTGTTTGATTGTTGATTTGTTCCAGCAGTGAGATAAGCCTCTCCTCAGAAACCTTCAAAGGATAAAGATTCAGAGAAAAAAATTGCACGCTACTTTTCAAGAAAACTGCAATGCCAATAAGAATAGGGAGGAAAAAACACTAGTATACCTTCTCAACCATCTGACCCATTTGAGCAGCCCTCAATATAACATCTTCAACTCCTCTTGCCTTCTCAGGTTTCACCAATGCAATTCGAGCAACTGCGTAGATGATATCAAAGCAGGTTAATGTATATAACATTCGGAAGAAATGAAAAGTGAAATCAACACTCCAAATCCTTCTTAACTGCAGGAAACAATCATTGCCAGCTGTTGAATTATAGAAGGGTGATATTTTAATCAATCACTTCTACATCCGATAAATGAAGGCTACTATAACTAATAGAATCTATTCCAATCGGTATATTTAGCATCACGAACAAATCCCCCACATAAAAGCTCACAATTAGCCTACAACAAGAAAAGAAGTCAATTAATAATAAATATGGGACCCATGGGTTTGATATTTTCATCATTACCACTAGACAGTATCAGTTTTAGGATAATAACATGAAACAAAGTGCAAATCCAATCTAGAAAATCTACTTTGAAGTTTAGTTTGAACTAACGTCTTTCTCGAGCTTCAGAGGATAGAATCTGACTAAGCATCATTTGTCTTCGCTCTTCAGCATCCCTGCATCATATAGTGCACAGGTTACAAAGCTTTCACTCGCAAGTTCCAAATGAAATACAATAAAAAGAAAATTTGGTAACCATGTCCCAAAAGTAATTTTCTGTTTCGTTAACAGGAACTTGTTGTACATGAAACTAATTGTATGACTCAATATTTCATCAAACATTTTGGAAACAAGAAAGCAATTAGATCAATTTCAGGGGGAAAAAAAAGAAGACAATGAAAATGTGGGTTAAAAATGAAATAAAATTTACTCTGTTCATTTTCTAAGAAAAACTCTTTATATAGCTTGGAAATCAGTCTGAAATTTGCAGAACATTACTAAAAAAATGAGAGACAGAAGCTTACCTCTTTGCATCTTCCTGAGCCTTCTGCTGTTCAGCATTCTGCTGATTTCCCTGTTAATACAAAGTTTGAGTTAAGGACGTCATCTACCAATCATACTTGGTGACAATTAATTAATAGTAATCCTGTATACGCATAAAACCCAGTGACAGATTACCATGCCTCGCTGAGCCATGAGTTCCTGCATTCTTCTTTGCCTAATTGCTTCTAACTCAGGATCATCCTGAAAAATATAAAAGGAATCGAACTTTAGAGCTTCCGGAAATCCTTGAACTCGTATGACATTCACTGAAACTTATAACATTAGAAAAGGAAAGAAAAATAAAAAGAAAGGGTCAAAGAAATATAATATAAACAAGTAAATAAAAATACAATTCCAAATGACATTAGAATCTTTAATTGCGTCTGGACATATCTACTCAGTATCTGGGCGTGTTAGTCTATATCACTTGGAGATTTGCATAGAACTCTTATCAAGCCAAAATAAAAAGGATAGTAGAAAACTGAGCAGGGAAAAGAATGTCTTTACAGCATCTTTTGTGTGGTCCTTACAAGTGATGCTAATCATCAACCCCTAAAACATGGCAACCTTATCTCAGAAAATTAGACTATTGTTTAGATACTGCAATCAAATTCAATACGAAGATGATCACTTACTTCCTGCAGCTAATCCCAGCATTCACTCAAATAGATAACATAAGTTTAACTCAATTGGAAATGCTGCTGTATGAATCAAGATTTATAGCTACGGCAACTTTCCTTCACCAACACCTTACAGCAAAACTCCTATTTTAGATCTTAGTTTAATTCTTCAACTTCGAAAAAGAAAATACTCCCAAAAAAAGTACTCCTTTTATGATACAACAAGCAGATATTTGAAAGTTCGAATCAAAAACTAAAAAACAAAGAAAAGGAAAAAGGAAAAAGAAGAGATCTCTCATCTCTGAAGCAAAAGGTATTGAAGCAGTGAGACAAAAGGGTATACATAACTGGACCAATAACAGTTCTGAACCTTTTAAATCAGTTCGCTACCACGTAATTAAGCATAGCACAGGCTCAAAACGGAAAACAAAAGCAATAAGAAAAAAAAGAAGCAAATACAACCCTAACAAGCTTCAGGTTGCCGGGGAGAAAACAATAAAGAGGAGATGAGGGAAAAGTAAAGAACTTGAAGGCAGAAATAGTAACGACATACCATGATTGAATTAACGACCGGATCTTCGTCGAGTTCCTTGCTCTTCCGCAGACTAAAGAACCTGTGACTGAGAGTCGTTAGCTCCTAAAGAACCTGGGCGTTTTTGATACGCATAGGATATTCGTACCTTTTTTTTTTTAAGGAAACTAAACCAAAATTACGTAACAAATCGGCAGAAACAGGTTCTCGAAAAGTCCTCCGACAGGTTTATGTGGCACCCGATAGGTATTGTTTTAAATAAGTGACTCTAACATTAAAATGCTCTGCATAATTAACACGTTAGTCGGTGTATTTGTTGCTCTCTCGGTAAATATGTCGATAAATAACAGCCGAGTTTCTATTGAACAGTTCATTAATGCCTCGAACGATAGAGTTAAGAGATCTAGCTCGATGATCCGGAGAAGATAGGATATCAATTACCGCTGTGGAGTTCACTTCAAGCTCGATCCGTCGATACCCTAAATTCTACGCGAGGGTCAACCCTGTATAAACTCCCCAGAGTTCTGCGGTAATTGGAGTACACCATCTAACATTTTGAGCAAATCCTCCCCGCCAATTGCCATCGCTATCCTCGAGGAGACCACCTGTGGTAGCTATGGATGAGACCTATTTGCATTCATCATCAATGTTTAACTTGAGTCAACCTACAGGAGGTTTGCTCCATCCGATGAATTGTTCCCATCGAGGTCAAGGATTGACGGACGTCGCTCTGCCGTGCCACACTGTTGAATGGTGAAGTAGACCTGCATAAGACAAAATATGAAAAATAGGTGAGGAGAGTCAAGAGAACTGATCATCGAAGAGGGATATATTCCTCCATTGTTATAGAAACCAGCAGGTAATGCCAAACAAGATGGATTAGTCTTGCCCCAACACATTGCAGTGATATTGGCGGTTGTGAGTGAGTCACTCCCTCGTTGACATACTGGTGAAGACATGTGAAACGATATGAGGAAGGAAGTTGTGCCACACTTACCGGGCTTTAAAGCAGTTGCGCACTACATGCAATAAGGATTCCTCCTGTTGACAATGAGAACAAGCGTCGTCTGTAGTGAAATGTCGTCGCACTCTTTCCTGGTTAGTAATTAATCGGTCTTTCGCCAGGAGCCAGAGGAAAGAGCAAATGCGTTCAGAGCCTTTCTAGTGCTAGATGACCTTCCAAGCCTCATGAACCGGGTTAACTACGATTTCCATGATCATGGCATAAGTGGAAGCTACTGTAAACTGACCATAGTCGAATGGTCCCCATATCAGTTTATCCTGCCCTAAGAAGGGTTTCGGGAGAAAAGTCCCTGCTATTAATCGACAAATCGACGGCGGAAGGTGAACTTGGAAATTGTTCCATTTCCAAATACCATCTAATTCCACGAAGTCCTGAACTCTGAAATGGAGATTGGTTTCAGAAATGGGAGATATGACTTGGGAAGTAAGGGGTCCTGTTTCGATAAGCCAAGGGTCAAGCTAGAACCGAGTCTGGATGCCATCTCCAACGCTCCATTGCATTCCCTGCGTAACAAGGTGCCAAGTTGTCTTTATGCTCCGCTATATCATGGAACCTTTAGTGACCTCAAAGGATGTGAGAGGATTGGTAATGTCAAATTTGTACTTTTAAATAACGTAAAGATTTGTATTTCTAACAATACATTTAAATTTTGAGTAAATCAATAAGCGTATATTGAAAAGTATTACAAACACACGACGAAAACGTATTATTTTTTATATGGATGGAATGATGTTAACTTACGTTACGTAGGTAATCTTAGGTATGCGACCTACAACATTCAATGCCTATCCTTCAGCTTCAGCTTACACAGACACAAATGGTCAAGCCTTTTAGATTTTTGACAATTAGGTATTTACCTGAAGAATGTTACAAGATTACATTATGTATTTTCAAATCTTAGTAATAATAGACTGTGATGCCTTTGAACAATGGCTATTTGAAGGATGACTTAGGAGATAGGACTAAAAAGGTATTAAGAAGTCTAAAAAGTTATCAGTAATTCTCAAATCTCAAAATTTAGATTTTTCTGAAAACAAAATTTTCACTAAAAGATGATGTACAGGTTACCAGGGGATGAGTTAGCCTTCCATAGACGTGTTAGTGGTGGGCCTAGTTTAGTACAAAAATCTTAGGAGGACGCTTGATTCATAAAAAATAACGAGAATGAAAATAAATATAGAGAGAAATGAGAATGAATATATTTATTATAATTATTATAGTTGGTTAAGATAAAGGAATGATTACCATTACCATTGATAGTGGTTGGTTTGTAAAAAATATTATAATTAATTAATTACAAAATGAATTATATTTTAATTAATAAATGAATTATATTTGAATTAATTACAATACTTTAATTAATAAATGAATTATATTTTAGTTAATTATATTGCAATTAATTAAATAATAATAATATTTTAATTAATGAATTGTTATATTTTAACTAGTTATATTTTAATTAATAATAATATTTTAATTAAATATGATGTAATTAATTAAATAATAATAATATTTTAATTAATTATAATTATTTAATTATTTAATTACAATATTTTAATTAAATAATATTTTAATTAATGAATAGTCATATTTTAATTAGTTATATTTTAATTAAATATAATGTAAATAAATAAATAATAATATTTTAATTACTTATATGGTAATTAAATTACAATGTTTTAATTAATTAATAATTATATTTTAAGTAATTAATTAATTATAATATTTTAATTAATTTTAATGTAAATAATTATTTAATTGATTTCACCATATTTAATTAATTATAGTGCAATCACTCTCATTTGAGGAGGAATGGAGGATTGCTTTAGATTATGAGAGAAATGGAGGATTGCTCAAAACCAAGGAATAAAACTCGTAGGGCTTCAATAATAGGTTTATACTAACCATCAACTTTCATTCTATACCCGTACTCTTCAAATAAGCAAACCCTCTTAGCCAACAATTATAGATTACCTAGCACGTGTATTCTTGCTGCCTGACAAGCTACTTGCTACAATAGTTGTCCATTACCGTGTCAACTCCTTGTCATCTCATGAACATCTCTCTTGATCAAGCTCCACCCCTAGTCGATCCTTTAACCCAAAAGGTGAGTGCTCATTGAGTTCCCTTCCCTGCATGTTGATCAGTTTCCTTTTGTTTCCTAGGTTAAGCTGTTAATGGTGGTTCAGGAACATTGGGATGAGCTAATCAGGAGTAAGCCCTATCTCTTCTCTTGAGGTACCTTCCCTTTAAACTATCGCCCTTATTCTTGATTTTCTTCTGTTTTTAATACCATTATTGCTTCTCTTAAAAAGAGAACCAGTAATCTTGGCATGGGTTATCTAGTTACTTCAATTGTTGATTACTATAGTGTAAATGTTGATGGACTAATTGTTCTTATGCCTGAGTTTCTTAATCATCGTAATTTGAGGAGAGCTAAAATCTTAGAGGTCTAACATATGGAACTTCAAGATGTTAGCTCTAAAACACTCATGAAGCACAAGAAAGGGCAGGCTAGTTTTAGCTCAGCACCACCTCAACAACAAGTTGAAGACTCAACCATTGAGGAGACTGAGGATGAGGAAGCAGCAGGATGGTAGAAGATGCTTAATATAGTATCAGACAACAATAAACTATTGAAGGAGATGACGCAAACATAACGACGGCAACTCCGCGACATCAATAGAATCTATAAATACTCCATTGCTCAAGGCATTCAGATCCCATCTCCGACACCATCATGACCTTAATCACTATAACGAGTTCATGCTCTAACTTTTCTTTTTATTTTTCTAGTCAATTTTTAGTTTCCTTTAAGTGTTATTGCTTCTCCTCACATTAAGGACAATGTGTTGTCCAAGTTTGGGGAGGTTTGCATTGTTATTGTCATTATGAATGTAAATTTTGCATGTCATATTGTTAGTTGTTTCTTAGGTTGACTTGGTGTGTAGCATAAGTGTGAATTGTATGAATGTGTGAATGGCTATAACTTGATGAAAGTAGTTTAGATTTGAACATAGTCATTGAAGTTATAAAGACATATTAGCTTGTGAAATTTATGTTCTAAGTGTCTTTGGTTAAATATGCATGTTAATTAGGATATGACGTCAGTTCATTTCATTTTATGAATTTTGTTACATACATTGATAATTATAAGTCAATTGAATAAGTAGCATCATTAGTAATCTTTCATGAGGATGATTAGTTAAAAGAAATGAGATAGGCCATGTAAAATATTAAAAAAGTGTATATCTTTAGTAAATAATTATTCCGTCGACCTTTGGGCTATGAATAGAGATAGTAGCTACTTAAGAATGAGATACAACTGAGTAACTAGGGACATTCACAACAAAATGTTTGCCTTCATGTCAAAAGGCTAGAATGACATTCCAACCAATCTAATTAATAAAACGTAACCTAGTTGACTAACTAGGGGACATTCACGACAAATTGTTTGCCTTCATGTCAAAATACAAAGTCAACGTTAAAGAAAATGATACAAAAAAGTGGTGTTTTGATAAATAAATTCTACCGATCTTTGGAAATAGCAAGAATTATCATGAAAAGTTACTTGGTGATTGTTGCAATTTTGATTGACTACTAATTATCAATTTATGTATACAAGTGCTTTAGGTGAATGAATATTATATTAATGTCATGATTAGTATGTTTATTCAATCCAAAGTGCTTAGCCATAAATTGCATATGTTAATATATTAGAATAACTTGAATGATTGTTGTTTGAGGTTTTTCTTATGGACAAGCAAAGGTTTAAGTATGGTGATGCTAATAGTTGTAGTTTATATTATGTTTTGGTAGATGTTTTAGTGTGTTTATAGGTGTTGGTTAGATGATTATTGCATGTTTAAGCTTAGAATTATGTTAATGTGATTTATTGTTTATGTTTTTATGTTGGGTCCCGAAAATTTTTCTTTTATTTCATTTTTACTTATTTATTTATTTGTTATTCTCTGGTTATTTCTTAGTTTTGCTTTAATTGTTTTAAGTCTTAT
>JAOSBP010000002.1:17859493-17876450 GCA_027563825.1 Erythroxylum mucronatum | reverse complement strand
CCTGTGTCTTGCGTCCCTTCAAAACCTCTAAAGCCTTATTAAACGCCCAAAACACCTTAATTTGCTCTCCCATTTGTGCCATGCCGCCACCTGTCCTCAACTAATTTGTTGCGTGTCTCATTTCCGTATGCGCCTGTCACGTGAGCTGTCACCTTCATTATCTTCCAGCTGTCACTCCCTTGTTGTGCGTTGATATTCTCCAACGCCTTGTAGCTCATTTCCCTTGTGCATCTACTACGCTCTCTCTAATTGGCATGATTTGTCCTTGTGGCTTGTCTCTGTGCGTTGATCACGCGTGTCTCCTTTGTGTGCTCCCACACATTTAATTTGTTGTCCTGGTGCTAATTGATTTCCTCATGTGTTTAATTTGCTATCTCCTGAGTCTTTGTGCGTGTCCCTTCGTAGCTGCTTGATGCGTGAATCACTTGTTGCGTTGTCCCCCAAAAACGATGCCACCTGTTGCTTTCACTTCAGTCTCTTTATGCCTCATTTTTAGTGACCATTTAATTCCCTCTTGTCTTATGCTTGGGTCGACCCTCTCTATATGTGTATCTCGTGAATGTCCTCTCAGGAGTTGCGACGGCCCACTGCTCATTTAATTCCCTTAATTAATTTGTTCCTCCGTATGCGCATCACAGCCCTCTCAAGTCTATTGTTCTATTCTTCAAAACGACGCTGCTTCCTTGTTCTCATTTAATTTGTCTTTCTCTATTTTTCTTGTCTTTTAATTGTCTTCTTCTTTCATAAAGACAAGCAAAAATAAATATCTAGAAAATGACCCATATGTGGTGCTTTTAATTCACTTTAATTTATTTGCTTCCAAATTTTACCTAAAATAAAATATGAATTAAAGTTAGTATCTTAAACATTTTTGTATCATTAATCGCTAAGTGAAAATAATTAACAATATTAAAAATCAAGCACATATCAAACATAAAAATCAAAGAGCGTTGGAGGACTCGGAAAAGTGGCGCACAAGAGGATTACGCAACTTCTTTCGATATTTTTCCCTTGATTCCATGATTTTGCCCACAACACAAGTTTTATACCTGTTTCAAAATTAACTCATAAAGAAAATAATTAAATAATAAATTTTTTAATGCTTCGGTTCAATCAAAGTATGAATATTAACCCAATATAATTTTTGGCAGTTGATTTAAGCACTCTCATCCTTTAATTAAAGGTATCGAGTTTGAGTTTGTGGCCATGATTAGTTTAGTTTTGGTGTGGACAGTTTAAAAGCACCTTCTTATAATTAAGACCTTCCTAAAACAAATCAAAATGAAAATGAAAAAAACAACCATGTACAGCTAATACCTATGTGGTCCTAATTCATTGTATTATCTTCTTTTGTTTGCTTCTTTAACAAGTCCGCATAATTATTTGGCCGTCCACCAGTGATTAAAGGGAAGTATATAGCATTACTAAACTGGGAACCTCAGGAAATAACAACAAAGCAAGGTATAAATCAATGGGAGATAAAGATACAGTGAAGGTTTTGGGATTTTGGGTTAGCCCTTTCGTGCATAGAGTTATGTGGGCATTGAAAATAAAGGGTGTAGATTACGAGTACATAGAGGAAGATGTCTTCAACAAAAGCTCTACTCTTAAAGAGCTAAACCCTGTTCATCAAAAGGTGCCAGTGCTTGTTCATGGCCAGAAGGTGCTCGCCGAGTCCATGGTTATACTGGAGTACATTGATGAGACCTGGAAGCACAGTCCACTTATGCCTCAGGATCCTTATGAAAGAGCCTTGGCTCGCTTCTGGGCAAAGTCCGTAGAAGAGAAGGTGAGTACAAGATCATGATTATACAGGGTTAATCATTCGCATAGCTTAATGCTTTTGGTTGAGTGTTGTGTTAGTAGTCTTCAACTTATAACTACAGTAACACATTTATGGATAAAAGAGAAAAGGTTAACTTAGTCCATAGACTGGGTGATTGAGCAATCATAACTATTATTTTGATATTTTTAAATAATTTAAGTAATATTAATTATAATAATTATAAAGATTAAAAATAATGTCGAGAAGAGTCACTTTCGTAACAGTTCAGCTAGTAAGAATAATATTAAGATAATTTGAAAGTTCTACAGATACTTCAATATTCTCACGAATGATATACTTTCTCATGTATCCATGTAGTGCTTTTTTTTTTTTTTTTGGGTGCGTTGATGGCATGCATATATAGCTGCCTGAAGTATCGGGTGCTACATGGTGCCGAGGAAAAGAGAAAGAATCAGAACTGAAACAAGCCATAGAGATCCTAGAAAAACTAGAGGAACAGCTACAGGGAAAAAGCAATTTGTTCTTTGGAGGAGAGAACATTGGGTATTTGGACATTGTGCTAGCGTGGATTTCATACATGCTGCCTGTATGGGAAGAAGTTGGAAGCCTTAAAATATTGGACACTTGTAAGTTTCCTGCTCTAACTTCCTGGACTCGAAGGCTTCTGGAGCTTCCGTTGATCAGAGACAACTTGCCTCCTCAGGACAGGATGTTAGAGTATTTTCACAAGCGCAGACAAGAAGTCTTGTTCAACCCTCCTCGTACCTAGTTTGTTTGAAACAACATGTTCAATAGGACTAAGTATATGTTAGTTACTGTATATTCGCTTCTATTATCCGTTGAAAGGAAACGCTAACTGTTGAATAATGGATTTTCCTTTCCTACACGACTTGTTGGAAGAGAAGTTCATGGTACAGGTTTCATATCTGCAACAAGTGAATTAATAGATGCAAATAATTATTTTAGTTGAAAATAACTTCTCGTTAGTAGCATCAATTCCTCTCAATTTTGAAAAACTCATCTAACAGTACAGAAAAAATAATTTAATGATTAAGGACTGTGACCGTGAAACGTTGGATAGATTCCACTGAAAAGCAAATTTTGCGTGATTGAAGAAGACGGCTGTTTTAACAGAACTCAGCGTTTTTTTTTTATATAGAGCAAGGGAAAGACTACAAAGTTATACAACTAGCCGAGGGAGACAGATCCCTGCAAGATCGACTTAGCATTACAAAAGCATACATACAAACAAACATATGGTAACCTGAGATGATGCTCTCTTTGTTTGCATCTGTTTAGAAGAAAACTCGGTGCCCTGGGCTTTATTTATTTAGTAGTTATTAAAAGCCCCGTCACGACGAAGCGAAGTGAAGGGCATGCATGGTGAACTAACGGTGGCAGTCTAATCAGTCGCGAGGGCCAGGGCGGGAGAGGGGACTGAAAAGGCTGACTTCTTCCCTGTTGTACTTGATCCTCCTGGCATCCTCCCTGGAAATCTGGAAAGCGTTGGACAAAACTTCCTCAGGCATGGCGCGGATGGTAGAAACTCGGCCTGCGAGTTGGCTGATTTGAGCTTGGTCATTTGTTTTGAAGGAAACCCATTCCAGACCTTGCTCGCTTGCCCTCTTCACCACCACGAAGTTCTGTGGTATCACCAGGATTTGACCCTCTCTCACCTCTCCATCGAACACCGTCTGTCCTCTCTGATCAACAACCTGAACCCTTCCACTTCCTCTGTTGAAGTAATGGATTCCGTGGGCATTGATGTTCCAGTATGGTGTCATTAAAGCATTCTGCCAACAATTTGATATACTTATGAATTATGATTCATGTCCATGTGTATCATAACCCCCCTTCCCCCAAAAAAAAAAAAGAAACAGATATTCATACCCTGTATAAAACAACTTTCTGAGCGCTAAGCCCGAGGAATCTGAGGATGGGAAGCTTGAAGCTGTCAATGGTGGTCAGACGTCCGGCACGTGGATTGAAAACGTCCGCACGTGATGGCTTATCGATGTTCTGCTTCAACCTAGCGGTGCAAAAAGTTTCCATGATGCCATTTTCCCCTTCACGCGTTTCGGACTCTTCTTCTTCTCTGCTTTGGTATGGGATTACAATATCAAGCTCTCCCTTTACCCTCACAATAATGCCTCTGTCATCTCTCTCGTTCTTCATCCTCCTGGCCAGCTCAGGGTTAATGTTGAATGCTTCGGCAAGTGTTCTATCGTCAAATCCGCTAAAGATGTTGCCTGAATTCTGTTTCCGTTCCTTGGGGCTTTCGCTCTGGCTTTGTCCTTGAATTTCTTGTTGTGGGTTACCAGCCAGGAAGAATTTCTGATGAATATGCAATCAATCTAATGGTTAAACCTTACACGTGCCTTTAGCTATAAAATTTATGTCCTGCTTTTATCTAAGTTTGTTCGTGTGAATATTACTTCTGCTTACCCTGAAGTTTTCATCAAGCTGGTTAGCAGGATTGCTGGTGTCCACGATAGCAACAAGAACAAGTTGAGACTGGCCATTGTTGTAAATCCAATCAGCAACTCCTGCAGGCACTGCGAGAATGTCACCTTCTTTAAGTTGTCTAATCTTCTGGTGCTGGTCCCTAGAGCTTGGTCTCTGCTCTTGAGACTGTGATTCCGACGACTGGAAAGTCTCAGGACAACCTGGGATTGCAGCTCCATGTATGCCCCTACCTGCAAGTGCACATCAAAATGGAAATTGCAGTGGGGGAGGCTTAATTATTTATAAGTCGACTCAAGGAAGTTTTAACAAATTGACGCAACATCCTATTCGAGGAATCATAAATGGACATATGCACTAGCTAGCAAAGGAAGATCGTGTTCATGAAATTAATAATAAACACGTAAATGCGTGCCTTGAGCGACAAGCATGAGCATATGGGCATTAATGTAGCCGGGCAAAAATAGGCCTCTCTGTTGAATGGTATGTCGGATAGCAATAACGCCTGCACATTTGAACTGGTCGTCATTTTCGTCCCAAATCTCAGTGACTCCGGCCTCCGACTGGATCCTCCGAGATGGTTCAGCAGCGTTTAGGCGGTTGAGTTGGCACTGATCAAACTGCGGTGATTTCTTCTCCTGGCTCCGCGAAATTACTTGGGCTATATGAGCAGAACAGCATTGAAACAGAACAATGAAACAGAGCGTAAGAGGAAGCAAAGAAGGCTTGGCCATTTTGATATTTGTGAAATGGAAGGTGATGGTGATGAATTGGGTGGGTTTAGTGGAGCTGTATTTATAGAGCCAAGTGAGGTTGTAGCCTCAGAGACGTGGCGAGTTCAATGGGTGAGTAAGGTGGTGGATTGTACTTGTATCTGCATGAGGATTTGTCTTTACCAAATTAATGTGTAATATGGTTTGGGACGTGGCGAATGGCATTGAAAGTGGCTTTGGGATCTTTTGCATGTGAAAATGTCCTCACATAAAGCTGCGATTCACCTCGTAACACTTCAGGACATCTCTTCATCTGAGCTTCATTTCATGCTCTTTTGGCCTTTGTTTGTTCTTGCTGTTGACAGTCTAGGTTCGTTGCACCTTCACAGCTCACCGCATCCTCATGACTGCAGCAAAAGTCTTCTCAAGTTATATGATGAGAGTAGTTTGTTCGCTGCGACTTAATAGTTAAATTATTTTGCAATATTAGACGAGTTTCTAATTCATGGTTTTTGATGACACCAAATATAATATTGTTAATAATTTTATTTTTAGTGACAGGAACTAAGTTTATTTGTTAAAGATCAAGTTTAACAGAAGGCTAAAATGATCAAAGAATAAAAATAAATAAAATTGAATGTAAAATATAATTTAAAAGATTTTTACAAAATTAAGTAAAATTCATGAACAAAAAATAAATAAATAAAATTGATTTGATTTGATTTTCTTTAAAATCGCTAAAATCAAACGAGGCAAAGATGTAATCTATTAACTTTTTTTTTTTGCATGTTATGTTATACATTTAGAAAACACCATATTTTGTAGTAAATTTAAATTACAAAATTTTTATTTTATCTTGTTATTAAAATAATTAAGAAATGATTAAACATTGTTATAATATATAATTATTATATTAAACCCATATAAATTGAATAAAATTAATAATTGTCTATAATTATGTGTGATGTAGATAGTATAAAGAAAATTATATTAATTTATATAAATGCTACAATTAGTATGTATGACAATTGTAATTAAAAAGAATTCTAAAAACTATTGCTAAATAATAATGTTGGACATATTTAGTATGGTAAGTTGGTAAATATATTCAATTAATAAAATTAGTAAATTGTAATATAATTAATAATTGATTGGTATTTTAAAACATAAACATACTTATTAAAAGATGTAAAGAGTATAAGCATTAATCTTGAATATAAATAAATATATGTGTCTGTTAAAGGGTTAATTTAAAAAAATTAAAATTTACGAAACAATTCTAACTCAAACTTTAAAAATATTAAATAAATGCTTAAATTTTTAATGTTTTGTAAAAATAACCTATCCTTAGATTTTTTTTGGTCAATGTTGTTGACATAGTATGTCAATTCAATTAATGACCCTGTTTGGCAATCAGCTGGTTTGACCAGCGGATTGCATTAGCTGTTTGTTAAAATTAGTTGTTTAGTATTAGTTGTTTAAGTGTAAAATGACTTATAAGGACATGACTTAAAAAAAATAAGAATATGAATATTATATATTTTAGTATTTTAATGAATATTCTTATAAGAATTTAGATTTTAGATATTTAATTATACAAAAATTAAGCTTATAACTCTAATAAAAACACAGAACATATAATAACAACAACAACAACAACAACAACAACAACAACAACAACAACAACAACAACAATAATAATAATAATAATAATAATAATAATAATAATAAGAAGAAGAAGAAGAAGAAGAAGAAGAAGAAGAATAACAATAATAACAACAACAACAACAACAATAAGAATAATAATAAGAATAATAATAATAACAACAACAACAACAACAACAACAATAACAATAATAAGAAAAATAATAAGAAAAATAAAAATAAAATAAAATAAAATAAAATAAAATAAAATAAAATAATAATAATTATTATTAATTATTATTATTATTATTATTATTAACCTTGAAATAACAAACGCAAAGATAAATTGTAACTAAAAAATACCAATTATGGAAAGAGGAAGTCTTTTATACTCTCACACTCCCTATCTTTTTCTTTTTTCTTTTTGCATTCTTTTAGTCATAAGGATGACGCACAAGTTTTCCCCTTTATATAATCTAAAGGGGATAAAGGTTTATAAAAATAGATCAAAGAGGTTGCTTGGGTTATCCTAATCTACGTAAATAGACAAAGTGCTAAAGAGGTTTAATAAGGAGAATTTCAAGAGGGAATTCTTACCAATTTCGCATAGGATTTCTCTCTCATAGAGTATACATCCAAAGACACAAGAGGAGAGAGATAAAGTGGATTGTATTCCATATGCTTCGACAATTGGATCAATCATATATGCGATTGTATGTACTAAACCGGATGTCTTTTATGCTTTAAGCATAACAAGCAGGTTTCAAGCCAATCCAAGTGAGTGTCACTAGATAGCTATGAAAAAGTCTATGGAGGAGTTGAACTGAGAGCTCTAGGATATTTAGATGCTAGTTTTCAGTTAGATCCCGATGATAGTAGATCACACTTAGGGTATATATTCACTATAAATGGTGCTATGGTAAGTTGGAAGAGTTCCAAACAATCAACCATTACAGATTCAACGACTGAGGTAGAGAACATTTCAATATCAGAGGTAGCAAAAATTTATCACTGAACTTAGAGCGGTTCTTAGTAGCCTACAGTATTGTAATGTGACAACAACAATGCTATTGCACAGGCAAAGGAACCAAGGTCTTATAAATGGTCTAAACATGTACTCATTAAGTTTCACTTAATGTACAGGTAAAAGAACCAAGGTCTTATCAATGGTGTAAACATGTACTCATTAAGTTTCACTTAATCAGGATATAGTAGAGCAAAAAGATATAACATTGGAGCGAGTTCCTACTGAAGAAAATCTTGCAGATCCTCTCACTAAGTCGTTGTCTCAGAAGAGACATAATCAACATATGGATGGATATGGTATAAGGTACACAAGCGATTGACTTTAGTGCAAGTGGGAGATTGTTAGTTTATGTCCTTGTAACCAATCGGTTAATTGCAATTTGATGTATGACATTATTATTTAATTAATAAAAGACATTATTTATCTTTGTGTATTAATTTAATTACATTTGATGTTTTAATACTAAAGGTAAAATCCCTAGAATAATTACTGTGTAATTGAAATTATGATGAGATTATAATTGTGAGATTCAATTTACATTTACATATTGTTTCTAAATGTTCCTAATTACAGTTTCATCAAGATGAGGTATTGTTGAAATAGTAAAACTAGCACATATTATGTTTCTTTCTCATGAAGAAAGTAATTGATCTCATAAATTAAGCTATAAAGAAACTTAAACTAATGTGTAGGTGATTATTAGAGAATAAATCACTGAATTGACCAGATAATGAGAATCACAAATGGAATATTACTTATGTGTTTGTGGTTTTCCTCATAATGATAGTTGTATAATTAATCTTTAGACTTGAGATTCCCAAGGTATATCATATATGAATTACTATGTTTTAATGCTACTTATAAGTCATCCTAGGATAATTCAGTTGGTAGTACTTGGATGCGGTATGAATCATACAGAGATAGTTGAGGAAGTCAATAAAGAATTCATCACTCTAAAGTAATTAGAGAGAATGTTCTACTATTCTTGATTATGAGTGATGTATAGGATTCTCTAGTTAGAGTATATTGACCTTTGAAAAAGGAGTTTTCAAATTTCAATTATAAATCAATTGCTAATTAGCAAGAACGAACATGACTGGATGAAAAGAGTAGACAATGTATCCATACTCTATCCAATTGGAACATTGGATGATGAAAGGATTAAAATTATTCATCATAACCATAAATGAGCAAGTTAAGTCAAACCATATTGACATTTATGATATTTGGGTGATCATGAAAGGTTACAAGACGTTAATCTTGATATATGATTATAAATTATTTAATTAGAGAATTAAAGATAAATTAAAAGTACTTTTAATTTATCTAATTATAATTGTGAATTATAATTATATTTATAATAATTGTCAATATATTAGGAACCTAATAAGTCACACATTAAAGAGCAGCTTGTAAAGGAAAAATAAATTTTAATTAAGTTGGACTTAATTATAAAGTTTGAGAAACTAATATATGATATTTGATTTTATTAAATTAAATTAATTATAATTAGAGTATGAATTAATTATAATTAAGAAATTTAATTTTAATAAAAATTATAAAAAAACTAATGCTTTTTTCTATAAATAGAAATAAGCATCAAGAAGCTAGCACTCCTGCTTATTTCCTCTCAAGCATTAAGAAATTGCTCTGTAGATACCATTAGAGGTTAGATGATTGAACAACTTCTTGTTGAAACTTGAAACTTAAAAAAGCTTTCAAAGGATTTCAACAAGAAAAACGAATCAGATATGATTTTATTTTACGATTTGTGTTTTATTAATCAATGTCCTTACATGTTCTGCACTCTATTATAACGTGATTTACTCAAGCATCGGTGACCAACATACACCAAGGCTAATTGTAGAATATCTGAAGAGAAATCAACTTGATTTGCAAATTATGATTCACTCTGCTTTAGTTTAACTGATCAACTTCATTGTTCTCTCGAGTGGTAAAACTAAAAGACAAAACATGTGGGCCATTAGCCAGTAATGCTTCTCCAAGACAAGAGAAAGGTAATTCATCTTAAGTGGGATGTAGCTAGCACCCTTGGCCCTCACAATCACTAATCTTTCCTCATTAGACATTAATAATCTTTTTTATTCAAGATAGGTACTTCGATATGCACTAGCTGCTCTAGTTTAACAATCTACATGAATCCACACCACATCTTGCCAAGATACACATCAATTAGAGATAAAACTCTATCACAACTAGAAGATTATCTTCAATAGCTTTATGAATCCAAGTCAAACAAAGATACTTGATTAGCTATCATCATCCAATTAATATCTTACAGGTCCAATTAATAATAAATATGCCAAAACAAAATAAGAAGATATATACTATATATCTAACAATCTCCCCCTTTTTGGCATTATTTGTCACAAATAAGAAATTCCTCCTGAATAACATAATTGGACATATAAGTATCAAATTTGGTTGGGTCGGCTGGACCGGCCTTACCAGGCCCAGCCCCAGGCCCAGATATCGAAGGCCCAGTCACAGGAGATAATCTCCCATGCAAACACAACGACTCACATAAAGACCTAAACCTAGCGGTAACCCCAGGTATATAAGGTACTATTCTTCCCTGATTCAGGTATGAGATTACAACCCTACTTTCTTCTGTTTTTAACAGCCGAAACCTACACAAAAAGACTGACTTGAGCGTCGAAGGGGCCTCCTGGAAATTAACTCCCAGCTCGCCGTTATCTGTTTTGCAGGTATTCCATAGCCAAAGTCGCACAAATCATGGATCCAAACAACGACGTTCAACCTCAGCAAGATCAGGCTGAACCATTTGGCACCCATCGTGGGGCCCAGTGTCAGGGCACTACGTCCAGAACCACACGGATCAGTCAGGCGGCAGCAACAAATCTTGATATTGTCGCCGTCACGGCACTTGCACTGCAACGGGGCTTTGCAGTTAACTGCCATTCTCCCACCAGCACATTCCGATTCTTGCACACAGTCTTCGCATCCGAATGAACAACAACGGCCTCAAAACCAATATCAAGATGATGGCAATTAAGAAATATGAATGCAAGGAACGTTATTAACATTATGGTAATAAAAGGTAATAAAAATAATGGACATTGCATGAAAACGTTAGAAACTGAAAAACAAGAAATGTATGCATTTAATCAAGTTTTGGAACAACCAAAGCACCAACAGTTATAACATAGATACAAATGTTAGCATGTTTGCTTAAAGGATCGTGAAGAAGAAGTTTATACCTCTAGTCCAAGTCTCCACAACTGGATAGCTCCACCAACGACAGATAGAAGAAGACATTTTTATCCTAAAGAGGAAGATCAAGTATTAAGAAGAAGCAAATGAAGAAGCATGAGTCAAGATAGGAATCCCTACCTTGGTTGAAATCATTAGCACAGAGAAGTAGACCGAACCTAATGACTTTACCCTAATTTGGAAGCTTCTTGATCTCCGGGAGGGATTACTTTACCATTTATAGAAACAACACAAACACTAACATTTTGATATACTTCTGCCCTCACTACATTGTGTTTTGTTTTAGTATTAGGTTGATATAGTAACTAGCACAATGTCATTTTTGGTTGTTCCATGATTTCATTAACGTTGTCATTTAGCTTTTTTTTATGAAAGGTAAATAATATATTGAACAAAATCATATATACAATGATCTTTGGGGCACACCTGATCAAGACAGTAATCCAAAAAAATACATCAATTCCCAATACATCCGAAAAGAGGCTATAGCCAAATATATACAATAATCTTTGGGGCATACCCCAATCAAGATAGTAATCCAAAAGATACATCAATTCCCCAATTCATCTGAAAAGAGGCTATAGCTAAAAATACATCAAACTCTCCAATACATCTAAAGTATCAAAATGTAATAAGATCGATAGGGTACAATCTATATAAGATTCTGTGCATAACTGTTTTAATTTTGAGAACTACATCTAAGCTCGTAGTAGAAGCAAACTCTAGCTATATGAGATTACTTTTCTTCCATATTATGTATACGGTACACATGAATGCAAGTCTAGTGGCTTTGCTTCTAAGACATGCTCCAGTGTAGTCTTTTCGAATCAATTTGATTGCACTAGCTAGCGTGGACATGGTTCGAGTCAATCCTAGCTATACCCGGCTTGCATTCCAAACTTCACCTGTAAAAGAGCACTTGAAGAATAAGTGGTCAACAGATTCTAGTTCAACATTACAAAAGCCACATGTTTGATCTATCTCCAAAAATTGTAAATTATCCTTAGTTGGTAGTCTATTCTGAAGACTAAGCCATGCAATGAAGGAGAATTTTGGGGTATGTACTACTTCCATATAAAAGCCATCCATGGTCTTCATGTATGCTTAACTCTCAAAAGTTCATAAATTCTCTGTGATGAAGGGATTCCATTTACACACAACTTTTGCATGCCATGGAATACTTCCCTTCGACCTCCCAATTTTACCACCAGTTCATCCCGAATCTATGCCAGTTTTTTCAACAATGGTGAGTCACGGTTTTGGGGATCCCAATCCCAAATGGATATACCCTTCAAATACACTTCATGTATCCATCTTACCTATAATGAGTCTACTTTAGCATGAATATTCCATAGTACTTTAGCCAGCAAGGCCGAGTTCCATTGCTTGCAATTTTTCAATCCCAGACCACCTTCATCGTTTGGAGTACATATATTTTCCCATGCCACTCTAAAGTACCGACCACCCCATAGGAACAATCTACAAATGGAGGGTAGCCTCTCTAGGATGATTGTAGGGATAGGAAAAGCTTGGAGCCAAAATGAAAGCACTCCTTGAATGACTGAATTTATGAGTTCAATTATGCCTGCATATGAAAGGGAATGACCCTTCCATGATGTAAAATAAGCCTCTACAAATTCTATAAGCACAGAAAATTGGGCCATCGAAACCTTCATAGGTGCCAATGGGACTCCCAATTATCGGACAGGAAATTCTCCTAAAGGGCACTCCACCATCTGCCTTATGTTCTCCCTCTCATATCCATACACCCCTGCTAGGTATATACTAGACTTTGATACATTCACCTTCAGCCCTGCCACCCTTTGCAATTCGTCCAGCACGTCTACTAGCATGCCTATGGAATCTTCATCACCTCTACAAAATATCATAAGATCATCCGCAAAAGCAAAATGGGTAATTCTAAATTGTTTGCACTTCGGGTGGAAGTGGAATTGAGAAGTTGTTGTTCTGTTTTTTAATAACCTTGAAAAATACTCTAGCCCTAGTAGAAATAGTATGGGTGACATTGGATCACCTTGTCTTAGTCCTCTTCAGCCTTTGAACATCCCATGCAGTGAACCATTTATTGAGATCGAGTAGGAAGTAGTTTGCACACATTCCATGACCCACCATATAAATTTTGTAGGGAACCCCAAACCTATTATCATGTTCTCAAGAAACTCCCATGCAACCGTATTATAGGCTTTTGTAATATCTAGTTTTATCATGCATCTTGGTGATATCCTCTTTCTTGTATAACCCCTAACAAGTTCCTAGACTAGGAACACATTGTCAAGCATGTTTCTCCCTGGCACAAAGGCAGTCTGAGCTGGATCAATAATTTTCCCCACGACCTTCACCATACGCTCATTCAGTATTTTGGTAATCACCTTGTCCGCCACATTTAGGCAAGCAATGGGTCTAAAGTAAGTTACTTTTGATGCAGCCTTAATCTTAGGAATAAGGGCAATAATGGTGTGGTTATTATGTTTTAACAATTTTCCAGTGGCAAAAAACTCCTGTACAGTTGCAATTACATCTGGCCCAATTCTTTCCCAATGCTTTTTGAAGAAGGCTGAAGTGTATCCATTTGGACCCGGGGCTTTGTCATTACTTATATCAAACATGACCCTTTTGATCTCCTCATCGCTGATTGGAGCAACTAAAGATTCATATGTCTGCTCATCCAGGACCATTTCATTTCTTATAACTCCAAAATCTAGCCTATGCAAAGGAGATGCTGAACCAAGGAGGCCTTGGTAATAACTTAGGCAGCAACTTACCACTTCTTCCATCAAGGTGGTTGCGGTTCCATCTTGCCTTATAAGGTGGGAGATAGTGTTCTATTTTCCACTTTTCCTAACTACTGCAAAGAAGAATTTGGTGTTTTTATCAGCCTCAATGAGGTGTATACACGTAGCTTTTTGTTGAAAAAGTAGAAATTCAACATGCTTTCTCTTTGTCTTCACTTCTTGATTTAACCCAATATCATCAGGCCTATTGAGGGAGGCCTTGTATGCTGCTTGAAAAACCTCTGTGCTTCCTTGACCTTGCTAGAGATGTTCCTAAAAGCCTCAAAGTTCAATAGCTTCATGGGGTATTTTAACTTCGTTAGTTTCCTGCATAGGGTATATTAGGTTGTGCCCTTCACTGCCATCTCCCAACTACTATCTATAATATCCTGAATCTGAGGATATGAAAAACTTAAAAGGGTTCTTACCTAGCATCTCTATATGGTTGATATCCACTAAAACTGGGTAGTGGTCTGACTCTGTCTTCATTTCTAAGAAGTGAGCTGAGCAATTATATCAAAGAGTCCTATGCTTGGTTTAGTAGGACCCTTTCGAGTTTAGCCCATAATTGATTTTTGTTCCAAATGTAAAATTCCCCCTACTTAGAGCATCTTCTAGCCCTATTGCCAATCTAAAATCCATTAAGTCTTTATGTAGGTAATCCGAGGGAGGTTGGCACCCTAGCCTTTCACTTGCAATACAAACACAATTGAAGTCACCCATTATGATCCAAGGCCCCACTGAATCCACATTCACTTCCTTAAGTTTCTACCATAGCTCCTTTATTTTTGTGACACTATATAAACCATAGACAAATGAAACTGTATAAGTAAACTGTGATATGCTGCACTGAATCCCAACATGAATGTATTGCTCTCCTATCTCCAAAACCTGACATGTATAGAAAGTGGGATTCCAGGTAATACACATTCTTCCTCCTGTAATGGAACCAAAATTATGACAGCATTCCTAACCTCTAAATCTATTTCTCATCATCTTGCTCACACTATCACTGGATAATTTTGTTTTAAGTGGACAAGCAAAGTTACAGTCGTGTTGCCTAAGGAGGTTGACAACACTATGTTGTCTCGAGGCCTTGTTTAGGCCTCGAACATTCCAGGATAGTAACTTCATTTTTCAACTAGGGGAGGCCGCCCCCTCCTATCCTCTTTGAAGCTTCAATATTACTCTTACCCATATCCTCCCTATTATTGCCCTCCTACCTTATATTCCTCTTCTTACTCCCTATCTTATTAGGTTGTGTCCTGACTGCCTTCCCCTTGTTGGCAGTCCTGTAATTTTGTACCTTCTGCCATTCTCCTTTATATACAATTTTGGGACCCATCTGAGGTTGACTCTTCTGTCCCCTTATTCCAGTGATCTCTTCCCTGCATCCCATTCCTTCAGTACACCTTCAGTACAAATTTCCTTCTGCAACTGTTGTACTCCCTCATTAGCAGTAATTCCTTCTTGAGCTACTTCCTCGTAGGCTGCTGATTGTTCCTGTATGCCTCCTCCCATCTCTTGGTGATGCTGGTTAGTTTCCCTATCTTCCTCAACAGTGTCAGTATCCCCTGCAATTGTAGTATCCCTCATCTGTTTCTTCTTAATTTTTCCCCTTACAAACAAAAGGGTTGTGCCCAAATTTCTTACAGTGACAGTAGTAGTTAGGGTATGTCTCATAAAGCACCATTTGAGTATATCTAGTACCTCCAAGCATTTTCACTTCAAAATGTGTTACAAGTAGTTTGGAGACATCAACTTCAACTAATAGTCTTACATAGCCTATATGTGACTTATTGCTGGTAATCTTATATGTGCACAAAGGCTTTCCAATTCGGGAACCAAGCTTTGATAGCCCCCTTTTATTCCATAGCTCTAAAGGCACATTTGGAAGTTGCAACCAAATGGGAACTTCCATGAAGTCTTTGTAGTCAAATGCGAAACCTCAGGAAAGTTTCTTTAGCAATAGAGTTCTCCTATACACTACATACGGACCTCCTGCCAATACAATGGTACGATCCTCTTTTGTATCGAATTGGAAAATCATCCAACACTGACCATAAGGCAGAATCTTACATTGTACATTCCATTTCTCTATCTGCCCTTCGAGACCCTTCATCCCTGGGAAGTAACCCACAAGGCAGTATCCCTATGCTTACTCAATTTCTGTTACATCCTCTTCCTCCATGGTAACTTCCTCTTCTACTTGGACAAAGTCAAGCTTCATTCCTTGTTTCATCTCTTTGTTGTTCCTGAATAAACTGACATAAGAAGGTTTAGCGTTGCCTTCATCATGCTTGTCTGAAGTTGGTTTTGGCATTCTGTCAAGCACCTTCAGGGCAGGTTCTTCCTTCTCTGACTTTGACGTTTCAGAATTTACATTTGCCGCATCTGAATCATCCTCAGATGTAGTTGACTCATCGTCACTATCAATTCCCCAGTTCCTCCCCCCACCAGTACTCACATTTGCACTTTTCCTTCGCAGACTTACTCCATTATTCTCAGCAGTTAACAATCCCTCCTTCCTTTCTTCACTGATAATGTTTTCCCTCTTTTCCCTGTTACCCCTCGCTTGTTCTTGTCTACATATACCAGCATTGGACTCATCCACTGCTTTCATTATCAACTGATTATTTTTCTTCGCCTCCACATTGCCTTGAATCCTGCCTTGCTGTATTGGTCTTGTTGCTCCATCTCTGCTTACTCCAAAAGCCATGTTCACTTCCTTGTCACCTCCCGCAGTATTCTACGTATTGGCCTGTTTCGTCAGAAAATAACTCTTCGCACTTACTTCCTTCACTTCATCATTAGCAATGTCTAGGTTTTTCATAGACGCCTCTCAGGCTGCCTATAAACCCATGACACAATCTACCATAATGTCTTTGCCCTTATGAGGCGTCTTCTTCTTCTTGCCTATATTCCGAACCCAAGAAGCCTGGTAAGGTTTAACCCTACAATTTCCAACCTTTGAAGTCAACACAAATTTCAATCTCAGTTCACTAGATGAGGCTAATGCTGTGTTTGGTCAGCGTCTTCAACAGACAGGGACGGGACGGGACGAGACGGAACAGGACAGGACGGAACAGAACAAGAATTGAAGACAGTGAGATGTTTGGTTGTGGTGGACAGAACAGAGACAATTATCTTCGTCCTGAGTACAAAATGTGTTTGGTTGCCGAGGACAGAACAGAAAATAGTGTTAATGACGGAAATGCCCCTATAGTATAATAAGAATAGTAGATGTAATTCATTGATTATTTGATAATTGTTGCAA
>JAOSBP010000002.1:17844427-17859393 GCA_027563825.1 Erythroxylum mucronatum | reverse complement strand
TCGGACAATTACCTATTCGCTAAACGTGTTTATCAAATGTTCTCTATCCTATTCACATGAAATAATATCAAGAAGAACTGTCAACTCCTAGTATGTCCGTAGGTGAAGAAGTTCCTAGTAGACCCTGGTAGAAATTTAAGCAGTAGTTTACTACTTCTCCCATTGAGGTAGTTGCATTTGCATCTTCCCTAATGAGATGGGATATTGCATTCTGCTTTCCCCCTTTTCTCACCACTACGTGGAAGTATTTACTGCTCTTGTCTGCCTCAATAAGATGTGTGCATTTTGCCTTCTGTTGATAAAAGAGTCTTTCTGCTTCCATTAAAAATTCAGCATACTTCCTTTTTGCCTTCACCTCTTGACTCAATTCAGTATCCTCTGGTCTGGTTAGGGATGTCTTATAGGCTATCTGGAAAACCTCTTGTGCTATCTTAGCCTTAGCAGAAATGTTCCCATAAGCCTCAGAATTCAGTGACTTTAAATCATACTTTAACTCTTTTAATTTCCTGCACAAGGCAAACTGTGTTGATCCTTCCACTACTCTCTCCCATCTATTGTCTATAACCTCTTGTATTTGAGGATGCTTCAACCACATATTAAAGAACTTGAAGGATCTCTTACCTATCATTTCTATTCGACTGATATCCATAAGCACAGGGCAGTGATCTGAGTCAACCCTCATTTCCAGGAAATATGCTAAACAATTGACTCCTAAATTGTACCATGCTTGGTTGAGTAAAACCCTATCCAATTTAGCCCATAACTGGTTTTTATTCCAAGTATAATATTCACCCCTGCTAGGAGCATCCTCTAACCCCATTATCATTCTGAAGTTCAGTAGGTCCTTTAGGTAGAGGGTGGCTGGCAACCTAGCCTCTCCCTTGCATCACAAACACAATTGAAATCTCCCATGATAATCCAAGGTCTTCTTCTATCCACATTCACTTCCTAAAGTTTCTGCCAAAGCTTCTTTCTTCTTGTAACACTATATATTCCATATACAAAAGATATTGTAAAGGTTAACTGTGTAATCCTGCATTGTATTTTAGAATGTATAAATTGATCTCCTGACTCCAAAACCTAGCACTTGCAGAAATCAGGATTCCAAATTACACACATTCTGCCACCATCAATGAGTTCAAAGTTATGGTAACATTCCCATTCTCCAAATCTGTTTCTCATTAGCTTTTTCAATCTATCAGCAATTAACTTAGTTTCCAGTAGACAAACAACATTATAATGGTGTTGTCTAAGTAAGTTGACAACAATGTATTGTCTCGAGGCCTTGTTTAGTCCTCAGACATTCAAGCAAAATACCTTCATTTTTTAGATTGGGAAGGTCTACCCCTTCCTGCAACCTTTTAGATTTCAGTGTTGTTCCTCACTGCCACTTTATAGCTGCCTTCTGGGCTTTGTAATGTCCTCTTTACATTTACTATTTTAGTTTGCATTACTGCCTTCCCTTTTTTGATGCTTCTGTGGTTTTGAACTTCTTGCCATTCACCCTAATTCAATGTTGTGTTGTCCATCCGAGGCTGAGAGCCTAGTTGTTTCCTTTATGTCAATTCCACCATACTCTCCAATCCTTTATCACCTACTTCATTTTGTTGTTGATGCTCACATTCCTTGTCAGGTTTTTTATCTTGAGCAACTTCTACATGAATATTAGATTGTGCCAGTTTCCCCTCCCCCTTTTCTAGGTTAGGCATATTCAGGTCACTTACTTGTTTAACCAGTTCAGTATCTTCTTCCTCAGTGGTCTCCTTAATCTGCTTCTTCTTACTTTTCCCTTTACACTTAAAGGGGTTATGGCCAAATTTCCTACAATAACAACAGTAGGTAAGGAAGGTCTCAAATATCACCATTTGAGTATATCTATTGCCCTTAGGCAATTTAAAGTCCTTATAGTCGAAAGCAAAGCCTTGAGTAAGCTTCTTAAGCACTAGAGTTCTTCCAAACATAATATAAGGACCTCCAGCTAAGACTTGCATTCCTCCTCAGTGTCTAATTGGAAAATCAACCACCTCTAACTGTGTGGTAGTATTCTGCTATGCACATTCCAATTTGTAGTCAACCCTTCAACAGCCTTCAATAATGGGAATCTTCCCGTGAAACACCCTACAAAACAATATCCCCATATATGCTCAATGTCTGTTACATCTTCCATTTCTATAGTGACCTCATCTTCTACTTGCATATAATCAAGCTTCATTCCTTGATTCATCTCTCTATTGTTTCTGGACAAACTAACGTAAGCTGGTTTTGGGTTACCTTCATCCTGCTTGTTTCAGGTTGGTTATGGCATTCTATCGAACACCTTTAGTGCGGACTCACCTCTTCTAAACCATCAGAGTCTGTTGAGTCTACACTCCCCAACTCAATGTCCTCATCAGCTGTGGATGTATCCTCATCCCCTAGCTCTTCACACAATACTCTAGTACTCACAACTTTTTCTTTATTTAGTAACTTACCTTGCCTATTCTCAAAACCCGTATGCTCTTGTTCTCGAGTCCTACCTTGTTGTATTATTCTTCTTTCTCCAACTCTGTTTACGCCCGAAGCCATGTTTGCATTTCTATCCCTTACATTGTTCTTCGTATTTGCTATTTTCTTCGTATGAATGTTTGTCGCACCTACCTCTCGCTTTTCCTCTTCGGCATTGCCTAGATTTCCTACAGGTTGCTTTTGTGGATTCTCTACTTGTAGACCTATTACGCAGTCGGCTGTAATGTCTCTCCCTTTGTGCTTTTTCTTTCCCATGCCTCAGACCAAAGGAGCTTGGTAGGGATTAACCCTGATCTAAATGGTACCTCTCTTTGTTACAGTACACAAATCAACACAAAATCGAGTCAAGGAGAAGAGCGATGGTTACCATAAGGCGTACAGTGCCTTGAACAATCAGGGGAAGTGTTGGTTGCCCCCATCAGTGAAGAGGAGATAAAGAAGGCCATGTTCAATATAGGAGATGAAAAAGCCCCTAGACCAGATGACTATACTTCCACTTTCTTCAAACAGCAATGGGATATAGTAGGGTCAGCTGTTATTGCTTCAGTGCAGGAATTTTTTGTAACTAGCCACCTTCTGAAACAGCTCAACCACTACATTCTCACTCTTATTCCGAAGAAGAAGACTACTCCTAAGGTAACAAACTTCAGACCTATTGCCGACTTAAATGTGGTTTATAAGGTGATTACTAAAGTTCTGAATGAGCAAATGACTAAGGTGATTCAGAAAATAGTTGATCCAGCATAGGCAGCCTTTATACCTGGCAGGAACATGATGGATAACGTGTTTCTTGCTCAGGAATTGGTAAGGGGGTATACAAGAAAAAGAATCTCACTAAGATGCATGATCAAAGTAGATATTACAAAAGCTTATGATACAGTTGAATGGGGGTTTCCATGAGAACATGATGATGAATTTAGGATTTCCTTCAAAATTCACAGGTTGAGTCATGGAATGTGTACAGACTGCCCCTTATTCAATTTCAATAAATGGCTCAATGCATGGAATGTTCAAATTCTAAATAGGAAAGACAAGGTGACCCAATGTCACCTACCTTATTCTTACTAGGTTGGAATATCTCTCAAGGCTGTTAAGAATTAGAACAAATACTCCTCAATTCCACTTCCATCCGAAATGCAAACAGTTAGGTATAACCCACTTTGCTTTTGCAGATGACCTTGTGCTTTTCTCTAGAGGGGATCATACCTCTATAGGCATATTAGTAGGAGTGTTGCATGAATTGAAAAAGGTTGCTGGACTAAAAGTGAATGTGCAAAAGTCTAGTATTTATATAGCAGGAGTGGATGGCTATAAGAGCGAGCACTTAAGGTAGATGGTGGACTACCCTTTAAGAGATTTTTCTGTTCGTTATTTGGGAGTTCCATTGGCTCCAATGAAGGTTCTGGTGGCCCAGTTTTTAGCACTAATTGAGTCGGTTGAGACCTATCTTAACTCTTGGATGGGTCAATCACTTTCATTTGTGGGTAGAATTGAGCTCATCAATTATGTTATCCAAGGAGTGCTCTCTTTTTGGTTATGAGCATTCCTTATCCCCATTTCAATCTTGGATAGACTAACCTCCATTTGCAGATTGTTCTTATGGGGTGGAAGGAACTTCAGAGTGGCATGAGATACTATATGTACTCCAAAAGGAGAAGGAGGGTTGGGGCTGAAAAACTGTAAGAAATAGAACAATACACTACTAGCCAAAGTTCTATGGAACATACATGCAAAGGAAGATTCACTATAGGTAAGGTGGATACATGAAGAATATTTGAGGGGTACACCAATTTGGGATTGGATTTCCCACAACTGTGATTCACCTCTATTGAAAAAGCTAGCATGGGTTCGGGATAAAATGATGGAAAAATTGAGAGCCCGAAGTGAAGTTGTCCATGGCATGCAGAAGTTGTGTGTGAATGGAGTTCCCTCATCACAAAAAATTTATAAACTAATTCGGGTAAGGCATACAAGGAGACCCTGGAAGACTTTATTTGGAGGCAATATATACCTCCTAAATTTTCATTCATTGCTTAGATTAGTCCCCAGAAGAGACTACCAACCAAAGATAACTTACAATTTTTGGAGATAGAAAGAATATGTGCCTTGTGTAATGTAGAACCAGAAACTGCTGATCACTTGTTCTTCAAGTGTGCTTTTACAGGTGAAATCTGGAGTGCTATCAGAGTATGGATAGGATTGACCCGCACAATGTCCTCATTACCTAGTGCCATTAAATGGATCTGAAAAGACTATAGTGGAGCACGTATAAGAAGCAAAGCTGCTAGACTTGGCCTCATATGCACCATATACATGATATGGAAGACAAGGAACATCATCCAACTAAAGTCTGCTTCTGTTATGAACCTATATGTAGTTGTCAAAATAAAAATAGTAATGTATAGAATTTTATATAGATTGTATCCCATAGACCTCATTACTTTTGAAAAATTAGAATGTATGTGGGATTCTGATGTACTTTGCTTATAGCCTCTTTATGGATGTATTAAGGAATATAAGATGTGTCTTGGTTGAGGCCTAGTGACTATAGCCTTCTTTCGGGGGTATTGGGACATTTGGTTTATTTTAAGGGCAGAACTTTATATGGATGTATTGGGGAAAGGGTTGTAATTGACATATATTTTAGGTGGATTGGGGTATACCCCAACGACCCACGAACATATGTGATGTATTTTGCTCATAACCTCTTTTTGGTTACTTGGGGGAATATGAGATGTGTTTTGCTTGAGGCTTAGTGACTATAGCCTCCTTTCGGGTGTATTGGGACACTTGACTTATTTTGGTTGCTGCATTGTAGATCGTGACAAACTGAATGTATTTTTGTATTTCTAGCCTCTTTTCGGGTATATTAGGGTACTTGGAGTATTTCTACTTATAGTTTCTCTTGGGATGTAATGGGAAAATGGTAGCAATTGAGGTCGGCTTTGGCTTACACTCGTGACACAGCGGTTGTATGAGGGATCTTGAAGCAACTCGACTTACAGCCCCCATCCGCCTATATTGGGGGATATGATGCATGTTGTGGCTGCTGCTTCAGAGGTAGTTGATCATATCCTCCCTTCGGTTGTATTGGGGAACTTATGAGGGATCTTGATGTAATCTTGATTATACTGGTTATATTGGGGGATATGATGTATATTTAGGCTGATGCATTTCATGTAATCTTGTTTATAGCCTCTTTTCAGTTGTATTGGGAATATAATTACTATTGCTTTTGATGTATTGGAGAAATGGCTGTAATTAATGTAGGTTTTGGGATCATAAAGAGGATCAGGGTATACCCTAAAGATCCATGTACATAACATTTTGTGCAAGATTACATTGGGTGATTTTTCTCCCAATTTTCGCTCACATTACAATCCGATTATACACCATTTTTTAACTAATCTTGAGTGAGTTAGTGATTTTGAAGTGGATTTGCCGGGTACATCTGGTATATTAGAACAACCGACCGCCTTATTTTTAGGGCAAACCATCAGCCTTGGTCTTTGGCGACTATGGTGGTATGGGAAAGAAAAAGAAATCAACGCAGAAAGGAAGGGACATCACTAAGGATAGTGTGTTAGGTTTACAAGTTGGGGGTATACTCATGAATAAATCTGATAGTGCAAGCATTGAAGACCAAGAGGAGAGGGGATACAGCCAAGCTAGATGCGAAAGGGGAATGAACAACTAGCAGTAGAGGGCAGACAAGGAACTATTGAGACAAAATCAAATGCTGGTCTCTGTCGTCAGGAACAGTCAAAGGAAAAAAGGGAACAACGGGAAAGACAACAGAAGTTAGGGTTTGATGACAAGGAAGGTAACGAATTGCATAAAATCAATAATGTAGGCTCTGGGATGTTGTGTACTAAAGAGCTAGGGGATGAGGATGCATCCACAGCTGATGAGGACTCTGAAGTGGGGAGTGAGGACACGACAACATCTGATAGCTCAGAGGAGGAGGAGCCAGCACAGAAAGTGTTTGACAAAATGCAAAACCGAGTTTTTGTAATCACCAAAGGAGACAAAAACAAACCATCATTTGCCAACCTCTTCAGAAACAACCGTTATATGAAGCAAGAGTTACGACTAAAATACATGCAAGTTGAGGATGAAGTTACAATGGAGGAAGAGGACATAATGCCAATTGAGCAGGAATGGGGGTATTGCCTTGTCGGATGTTTCACAGGGAGATTCCTGGGAATGAAAGCATTTGAAGGCCTAATTGATAAATGAGGAGTGCATTGCAAGATACTGCCCCATGATCAAGGCTGGATTGTGTTTCAATTCGAAGCAGATGAAGACCGAACCAATGTTCTGGTAGGAGACCCCTATATTTTGTTTGGGAAAACATTGTTGCTGAAAAAATTGTCAGAAGGATTTGCTTTCAATTACCAAGACTTTATGGAAGTCCCACTATGGTTGCAATTTCCGAATGTCCCATTGGAATTGTGGAATGAAAAAGGACTCTCCAAGCTTGGCTCCTGAGTTAGTAACCTATTTGAACGGAGAAGATAACGGGTAAGAAATCCAGAATTGGTTATGCTAGAATATTGGTTGAGGTGGATGTGTCTAGGAAACCAGTAACTAGTTTTGATGTTAAAATGCCGAGGGGTAGTAGATATACTCAAATGGTGATTTATGAAACATTCCTTAGTTATTGCTGCTATTGTAAACAATTTGGACATAACCCTTTCGAGTGTAAGACTACTGGAAGAACACATAAGAAGTTGCTGAAGGAGATTACTAACGAGGGGGCATGAAGGTTGGCAACCCATCGGATAAAAGAGATGTTAATGAGGATGGTGACTTAAGGAATCAGGCTAATCAGAGTATGGATGCTGAGAAACCTGACAAACTGAGAATCCACATGGGAATAAACAAAGACACAAACCAAGACAGGGAAAGTGGACTGCAAATACAAACATAAAAGAATAAAGAATCTACTTTAACCAAAGAGGCAGTAAATGAAGCTAAGGGACAGCATGACATCCAACATCGAAGGGAGGTAAAAACAACTAATGGTAGTGACCGACAAAAGGTGCAGAGTTATAAAAATAGAACTAAAGGCAAGGTAGTGATAATTACCAACAGAAGAAAGAATGAAGGAGATAAGGGGCAAGAACAACCGAAGGGGAGTAAAGAGCTGAGTAAGAAATGCACTACAGATGAAAACAAAAAAATAGGAGGGGAGGGGCCCTCCCAAATAAGAAAATGAAGATGTTATGTTAGAAAGTCCAAGGCCTAAATGCGGCCTCGAGACAACACAGTGTTGTCAACCTCATTAGACAACACAACTGCAAATTTGCTTGCCTTTTAGAAACCAAACTAACTACTGATGGTTTGGGTAGTATAACGAATGATAAGTTTTTAGGATAAGATTATGTCAATAATTTTGGTTCTATCTTAAGGGGTCGAATTGCTATTGCTTGGAATTCCTTATTTTATTACTGTCATGTATTGGAGAAGGGTGAACAATTTATCCATTGTAAGGTGTTATGCCGAACAACTAAAAGGAAATTTTTGGTGACATGTGTGGATGGGCTACATGTATAGTGTGACAAAAAGAAGGGAATTATGGTAGAAGTTGATTGGGCTAGCTACGGATTCAATGATGCCATGGATGATAATGGGGGATTTCAATTGTGTATGTACGGCTAGTGAAAGAATTGGATGCCAACCGCTATCCGCATACCTGTTGAAAGATCTACAAGAGTTTCGTATGACTCTCGGATTAGAAGATGCCCAATTTAGAGGAGAGACTTTCACAAACTATCTATGGGAAAAATTGGATAGAGTCCCTGTCAACCAAGCATGAGAAACAAAGGGTATGCACTATTCGGCTAACTTCTTACTTATAATGGTGGACTTGGATCATTATTTCGTAATAGTGGAATTTAGTCAACAGGAAGTCCGAGGGAACAAACCTTTCAAAATTTTCAACATATGGCTCCACCATCCTTTCTTCTAAGATATAGTAGCCAATACCTGGGACATGGAAGTGGATGAAACTGTACAATACATCCTATATGCGAAATTGAAAGGCTTTTTTACCAACAAAAAGCCAAATGCAAACACTTGATGAAGGCTGATAGAAGCACTAGGTACTTCCATATAGTAGCTCGGAAGAGAAGTAGACAAAATGCAATCACCCATTTTATTAAAGAAGATAGATTCGAAACCACAACAATGGAGGAGGTGACAGAATGTATAGTAAGCTATTATAAGGGGCTTCTTGGCACTCATCCCCTCGGGAAAGTGTAGACCTACAAGTGATAAGGAATGGAGAAATTTTGGATCCAGAGATGCATGAAGCTTTGATTACCTCAATTACGGATGATGAGATCAAGCGAGCTATATTTGATATTAGTAATGAAGCTCCAAGACCAGATGGTTATACAGCCGCCTTCTTTAAGAAACAGTGGGATAGGGTTGGACAAAATGTCAGGGAAGCCGTTCATGAGTTCTTTGTTAATGGTCGTATGCTAAAACAACTCAACCACACTATCATCACTCTTATCCCCAAGAAGCAGACAACATCGAGAGTGACTGATTTTCGACCAATAGCCTGCCTGAATATTGTGTATAAGGTGATTACAAAAATATTGACTGAGCATATGACTGCGATTGTGGGGAAAATAGTAGACCCGGCCCAATCTGCTTTTGTACCAGGTAGGAGTACGCTGGATAATATTTTCTTAGTGTAGGAACTTGTTAGGGGCTATAGTAGAAAGCGCATCTCCTCACGATGCATGATCAAAATTGATATTACAAAAGCCTATGACACAGTCTCATGGGAATTCTTGGAAGAAATGATGAAAGGGCTGGGATTTCCAGATAAGTTTGTGTATTGGATTATGGAGTGTGTAACAACAACCTCATTTTCGGTCTCGGTCAATGGCACATTACATGGGATATTCAAGGGGAGGAGAGGATTGAGACAAGGAGACCCAATGTCACCCATACTTTTCTTACTTTGTTTGGAATACTTATCAAGAGTTTAAAAGTGAGAACGACCATCCCTCCTTTAACTTCCACCTGAAATGCAAGCAATTAGGTATCACACATTTTGCCTTCACTGATGACCTTATGCTACTATCTAGAGGTGATTACACATCAATCAGTGTACTGGTGGATGGATTGATGAAATTAAGAGAGGTGGCAGGGTTGAGGGTAAATCCCTCAAAATCCAATATCTACCTAGGCAGAGTACGGAAGCATGATAGAGAAGACATTTTACAGATGGTTAAGTTTCCTATTGGTGAATTCCCAGTTCGGTATTTGGGAGTCCCCTTGGTGCCGATGAAGGTATCAGTAGCTCAATTCTTAGTATTGCTTGAATCGGTGGAGACCTGCATTAATGTATGGAATGGGAAAAACCTTTCATATGCGGGGAGGATTGAATTGGTCAATTCAATTATCTAAGGAGTTTTATCATTTTGGCTTCAGGCGTTCCCTATTCCAGTAGTTATCCTTGATAAGATAACCTCCATATGTAGACTTTTTCTATGGGGTGGTGAGCATTTTAGGGTGGCGTGGGATAAAATTTGTGCACCTAAAGAGGAGGGTAGTTTGGGATTGAAGAATTGCAAAATATGGAATTCGACTTTGTGTGGCTAAAATGTTGTGGAACATACATGTCGAAGCAAACTCTTTATAGGTGAGATGGATCCATGAAATCTACTTGAGAGGAGTACCGATATGGGATTAGGTACCTCACAATAGAGACTCCCCCTATTAAAACGTTTGGCAATGATTTGTGACACAATGGTGGGAAAGTTATGAGGGCACAGTGAAGTGGTAAATGAGATGTAGAAGTTATGTGTCAATGGAGTTTTATCATTACACAAGGTCTATGAGTTAATATGATTTATACACAGTAGGCGCCCATGGATGACCTTTGTTTGGAAACAGTACATTCCTTCAAAATACTCCTTCATTGCATGACTTAGTTTGCATAATAGATTGCTAACAAAAGACAATCTTTCAGTCTTGGATCTGGACCGAACATGCAGGTTGTGTGAGACCGAAATAGAATCTGTTGACATTTGTTCTTTAAATGTTCTTTTATAGGTGAGATTTGGAATGCAATTCGGGGATAGTTGGGAATGACTAGAGACTCTCGAGTGCTATTAAGTGGATTCGGAAAGAATAAAATGGAGCACGCTTTAGAAGTGAAGCTGCAAGACTCGCATTCCTGGGCACCTTGTACATGATATGAAAGACCAGAAATGCTGTTCAATTAGATGAAGCCTCCATTACAAGTTTCGACGTGATCTCAAAGATAAATTCTGTGATGTATAAGATATTGTATAAATTGTATCCTGTTGAACTTATTAAGGTTATTGCTTCTTTCGGATGTATTAAGAGTAATTACAGTTAACCTCCAATTGGATGTATTGGGGCATTGAGTGCATTTGATGTAGGCTTTTCGGATTACACGTTTAATTGGGGTATACTCCAATGATCTTGTACATATGATTTTGAGTAATTTACTATTTACATTTCATAAAAAAAGAAAGAAAAGAAGAACTGTCAAGACAAGGCAAACACTCGACCTAACCTAACTCCCATACGACATTGTGCCAACGGAAGGTGTTTAGAATGTGAAAATGTTAGAAAAGGTGTGACATGTAATAAAATATTTGTCGGCGTGCTGACACGTGTCAATGGTCCAAATTGAAAGAGGTTGAATCGGGTAAAATGAATTTGGATCCGTTCTTATGCAGTCCACTGCGATTCTCTCTCCTACCTCTCTGTCCAATTTTGTTCGGTAATAGAAAGTGAAAACTGAAAATCTTTTGTAAAAATTCATTCCTCTCGAAATTCATTCCTAATCGCTTTCACTTTGATCCTTACTGTCACTTGTACTCTGTCTCTATCTCAAATCAAGCTTCTCTTTCTCTCTCTAATTCCTCATTTCATTTGCATTGTGTATTATTCAATTATCGGTAGCAAAATTTGTTGATGAAGTTTCTTTTTTTGCGTCGGGTTGGTTTAATGTTCTTCTGATGCGAATTGGGTTTTACTTATTCTGATTGATTATTCAATTGCGTGGCCAACTTTCCTTTTTCTCTCTCTCTCTTCTCTTCCCTGAGCTGCGTCCTTAATTTCTTTTTTAATTTTTCTCTAATTCTGGTAAGCTTTAATGATATATCCATAATGGGATACTTGGTTTGGAATTGGGTTGATTGAGTTGGAGAATCCAGGGATCTGCAGTTGTGTTTTTGAGGTCAAGTTGTGATCCGTTGGGTGGTATTCCAAATCAACGGTTTGGATTCAATCGGCGGAGAAACAGCGCCATCGCATGGCGCTGTTCAGACGCTTCTTTTACCGGAAACCACCGGATCGGCTTCTCGAAATCTCTGAGAGGGTCTATGGTAGGTGTACCCCACTTTTTGTTTTTCCTAAATTTTGCATGTTTCAGCAGAATTGGAAGGAAAATGTGTAATGTCTTGCTTCATTATATGGCTTTCTGGCCTGCATTATTTGTTTAGCTTCTGAATTTTGACTTCCTGTGATTCATCCCTCTGGGATTCATGTGGGTTTGGCGATTTAATTGATAATTTGGGTTTTGAGAACTAAAATTGGTGATCTTTTTAGCAATCGGTGACAATGGCAATGCCCCATTAACACATTTTTCCTTTTTCGGCTTGGGAAATGCAATGAAGCAAATGTGTCTAGAATTGCAATGTTGTCGGGTTTTAGTATTTGGCTTCCGAGATTCTTTTGGGGTTAGGGTTTGGGGCAAGAAGGTGTAAGCTTAAGCAGAATTGTGAAGTGGTTGGAAAAAGTTGATTAATTGGATTGCGTTTCAAGAATTTTGATTCAGCTAATGAGTTTGTGTAAAAACCAATTCATGTTTATGAAAAACAGTCAAGAGGAATATTGGCCGCTGGTTGTCTCATTTTATCAAATTCATTGTTTTGCAGTCTTTGACTGTTGCTTCTCCAGTGATGTGTTGGATGAAGATGAGTACAAAGTGTACCTGGGTGGTATTGTAGCACAACTTCAAGACCATTTCCCTGACGCTTCCTTTATGGTGTTTAACTTTAGAGAAGGGGACAAGCGAAGTCAGATTTCAGACATATTATCCCAGTATGACATGACAGTTATGGAATATCCTCGACAATATGAAGGATGTCCTACGCTGCCGCTGGAGATGATCCACCATTTCCTTCGATCAAGTGAAAGTTGGTTGTCACTGGAGGGGCAGCAAAATGTCCTTTTAATGCACTGTGAAAGAGGAGGATGGCCTGTGCTTGCTTTCATGCTTGCTGGTCTTTTGTTGTACAGGAAACAGTACAATGGAGAGCAGAAGACTCTTGAAATGGTCTACAAGCAGGCCCCTAAGGAACTTCTTCATCTTTTGTCCCCTTTAAATCCACAGCCATCTCAACATAGATATCTCCAATATATTTCCAGAAGAAGCTTTGGTTCTGAGTGGCCTCCATCGGATACACCTTTGTTTCTAGATTGCTTGATGCTTAGAGCCCTTCCATTGTTTGACGGGGGAAAAGGTTGTAGGCCAGTTGTACGCATTTATGGTCAGGCTCCTCTAAAAACAGCTAATAGAACTTCAAAACTTCTATTCTCTACCTCAAAGATGAAAAAACATGTTCGCCATTACGCACAGGTGATACTCAAGTCATCTAATTTTCAATTAGGGTATAATTCGCCACAATATGAGTTATCGCTCCTAAATTTCATCTGCAGGAAGAGTGTGTGCTGGTCAAAATAGATATTCGGTGCCGCATTCAAGGTGATGTTGTACTTGAGTGCATCCATTTGGATGAAGATCTGGTCCGAGAAGAGATAATGTTCAGAGTTATGTTCCACACAGCATTTGTGCGGGCAAATATTCTGATTCTCAGTCGGGATGAAATTGACACAATGTGGGATGCGAAGGACCAATTTCCGAAGGAATTTAGGGCAGAGGTAAATAATTGTGATTTTCCATGCCTTTTTCTGAATCTGAAGGTTTGATAAATGCATAGTCACATTTGTGTCAGGTTCTTTTTGTGGATGCTGATGCTGTTCTGGCTAATGTCACTACGGTTGTGGCTGGTGAAGATGCGAATGAGACAGAATCTGCTTCACCCGAGGAATTTTTTGAGGTGGATGAGATATTCACCAATCTAATAGATGGACAGGAAACAAGGGGTGATAACGGTACTCATGTCAATGCTAGCAATACGGTTGTTGACATGGATTCCAAAGATGTTTGGAAGGATGAGGTGGAACCTCACTCATTCCAAGACTGTGCAGCTGATGAAAGCAATCACAAACTGGATGGCACTGTGGGCTTTATTGTTGATACCGTGAAGGATATTGCAGTTGATGATGTGAAGTATAAGGTGATTGACAAAGGGGATTCTGATCTTGATCTGGTGAAAGACATCACTGTGGATGATGGGGATACTAAGTTGGATTATGCTCTGGTTGCCTCTGGTGTGGAGGGTGCCAAAACAACAAATGAAGCAAGTGAAGATACAGATGTAGAATTCAAGGATATGGAAGATAAAGGTGATGAAGAAAACACCACAACCAAGAAGAAGCTAGAACCCAAGGCTCCACCAGAAAAGTTAAGTGTTGCAATTGGTAGACAGAAACCTGAGAAAGTGGTGCTCCCTTCTCCTAGGAGACAAGCTACACAAAATGCAAAACCTGCTATAGATCCAATTGTGGCCAAAACAAAGACGAAACAACAAGAAACTCATAATGCAAAACATGCAAAGCCAAATACTGTACCCAGGTGGGTTCCTCCTAATAAAGGTCCTTTCTCTAATTCAATGCACGTTGTATATCCACCATCAAGATATAATAGCGCACCACCTGCTCTTGCTGTTGCTGCTTCTTTTAAGGATTCTAAAGCAGCTACTCATGCCAAATCTTCTTCGATTCCTCCTGCTCATGGAGATCAGGTTTCAAGTGATCCAAATTCCTCTCCAGCTGTACCAGTACCATCTGTTAGTCTGGAAATTGTGTCTCCTCCACCTCCACCTCCACCTCCACCTCCTTTACCACCTCCTTCTTCACCTCATTCACAATCCCAACCACCCCCACCACCCCCACCTCCTCCAAGGCATTCTACTAACTCTACCTCATTGTTTAGTAGGAAAATTATTGAGACAATTTCACACCATACATCTCCTTATCCTCATAAGCCTCAACCACTATCCACACCTCCACCTCCGAGGCAAAATATTGGGATTGTAGTGCCCCCTCCTCCTCCACTGCCATGGAAGTCCGAGAATACTTCATCTGTCCCTATGACATTTGTTTCTCCACCTTCAGTATCATCATCTCCTCCACCTCCACCTCCACCTCCACCTCCACCTCCACCTCCACTTCCACCTCCTTCCTATTCTACTACTTCAAGACTTGGAGTGGGAGTTTGTTTTACATCTTCCTCTCCCAGCATGTCAAGTGTTTCTCCTCCACCACTACCCCCATTG
>JAOSBP010000002.1:17833912-17844327 GCA_027563825.1 Erythroxylum mucronatum | reverse complement strand
TCTGCATATATGGTATATATCTCCAAGACAAATTCCATACCATATCCAATACCAAAATTGCAAATTCAAAAACCCAATTCCAAACAAAATCTCCAACATGCAATTACTAATTTAAAACAAATCTTCAAGATATATGGTATGTCCCATATCTAATAAAAATGCCAAAAATAAAGATAGGATATATTTAACATAAATCCTAACAATATCCATCTCAACATTCAAAGAAAAAGAACATAAAGATGGATGAAATACACTTTGGAAGGGGATCGGGATGCCTCAGGGAAGCAGCAGCAGCACAAGCCGACTCCTCTCTCCTCTTCTTCCTATTCTCTCTCTTCTTCTTCCCCCTTCTTGGAGTTTTCCCAAAAGTGGCAAATTGGAGAGCTCCCTTAGGGTTTCTTCTTTATCCTTTTATACTCTTTTCTATTCTAGACAGCCCTAGGTTTTTTGGGGTCTGAAAAGTCCCTCAAAAACTTAAATTCGAAAGGCTATCCGCATCTGTCCTCTCACAGGATTTCCTTTCTGTCACAATTGTGGTAGACCAGGCCATGATCGTGGCCTTGGTTTAGCTTCGGGCCTTCTCTGAATTTCCTTCATTCTTTGATATTTTCCCTGAAATACTAGCAAATACATTAAGGCACCTCAAACACATAAAATTGAAGCTCAATCGCGTGCTCTAACCCACAAAACACACAAAACATAAATATCTAACTAACAAACATAATCTTAGCCTAAACATGCATTAATCGTTCAATTTAATAACTAAACACATACTAAACTACCTACTAAAATATTTTGCAATCTACCATTATCAGTTATGTATCCAAATGTGAATCACAATAGTGTCACATTTGAATTTATACACAGTCGTAAGTAGATACACGATCTTGTATCTTGCAGGCCATGCTGAATTCTTCATTTTCTTGCATTTTCTTATGCCATCTTGACCCTAATCCATCTCCTTCTTATTCCACAAAGACAAATGAGTTTGAACTTCAAGAGGATAACTCAAAGGATGTGCTTTTATCCTATTTTAGTTCTTGTGCTTCCAAATTATACCTAAAACCAATTATAAACCAAAATGAGTATCTTAAGAATTTCATGGAATTAATCACTAAGTGTTATAGAGAAAATATATAATCAATTAAGCACATACCACTCATTCAGTTGGTGGATCAATCGATCAAGAAACCAATTGGTATGGTAGAGGATGTCATCATCAAAGTGGACAAATTCATTATTCTTGTAGACTTTGTGGTATTAGACTTTGAAGAGGATAGGAATTTCCCACTCATTCTTTGAAGACCATTCATGAATACTTCGAGAGCTTTAATTGATGTTTATGAAGGCAAACTAATTCTTTGGATTGTTGATGATCAAGTAGATTTTAACATGAACAAAGTCTTGAAGAATTCAAAGGAAAGCAACTTTTATATTAAGATAGACATCATGAATGAATTTATCAAAGAGCAGGAAGAGAGCTGCAATGATGAAGCAAGTTTTGAGGAAGTTGACACTAAGGAAAAAGGAGAAAGCTAGGTGTTCAATCACATTAAGACATTTTATTAAGAATGGAAGCACCCGTACCACCCTCCATTATAAAGCCACCAAGTCTTGAGTTGAAGCCTTTAACTACACACCTTAGCTATAACTTTCCAAGTGAGGGTCCAACCTTATCCATCATTATCTCAAGCAAGTTGGATGGGGAACAAAAAAGCAAACTGGTAAAGATAATTAGGAAGTAAATGAAGGCCAAAGGATGAGAAATATCCGACATAAGAGGAATAAGTCTTAGTGTGGTTATGCATAGGATTAACCTTGAATAAAGAAGCAAAGCAATGAGGGAAAGACAATGAAGATTGAATGCTCTCATGAAAGAAGTGGTCAAGAAAGAGGTCAAAAAGTTGTGAAATACAAGTATCATCTACCTAATTTTAGATAGTGAATAGGTCAACCCAATGTAATGTGTACCTAACAAAGGAGGTATGACAGTAATGGAGAGTGAAAATGGTGAGATGATTTCTACTCGAACAGTCACAAGTTAGAGAGTGTTTATTGATTATAGGAAACTCAACAAGGTGACTAAAAAGGATCATTTTCCTCTTACATCAAATGATCTAAAGGGTAGCTGGCCATGCATTGTACTATTTGCTTGATAGATATTTGGGCTATAATTAGATTTTTTATCTATTCAGAAGATGAGGAAAAGACCACTTTTACATGTCCTTATGGAACATTTACCAATAGAAGGATGCCTTTTAGGTTATGCAATGCTCCAGTAACTTTTTCAAAGGTGTATGATGTCTATTTTTGCATACATTATTAAGGACATAATGAAAATATTTATATACAATTTTAAGTCTTTAGAGACTCTTTTAAGCATTGCTTGAAAAATATAGATAGAGTTATTCAAAGATGTGAAGAGTCACACTTGGTTTTAAACTGGGAAAAATGTTACTTTATGGTGCACAAGGGAGTAGTATTGGGACATAAGATATCATACCAAGTATAGAAGTTGATAGGACAAAGACGAAGGTCATTAAGAAGCTTTCATTGTAGATTAAATTCAAAGACATGTAGGATTTTATCACCACTTCACTAAGGACTTCTCTGTAATTGCTAGACCTCTTTCAAATATTTTAGTTAAGGATATGCCTTTCATATTTGATGATACTTATTTATCTACTTTGAACAGGTTAAAGGAGGCATTAATTTTTTCATTGATCTTAAAATCACTAGATTGGTCATTACTATTTAAAGTCATATGTGACGCTAACGACCAACCTATGAGTTGTGTGTTGTGATAAAGGAATGACAAAAAGCTGCATGTAGTTTATGATATAAGCAAGACCTTGATGGGGGCCTAACTGAGTTACACTACACTACTATTGAAAGAGTTGCTAGCATTGGTGTTTGCATGTGACAAGTTTCGGTCTTACTTCTTGGTATCTAAGGTGATCATTTTTACCAATCACTCTGCGCTCAAATATCTCTTTGTTAAGAAAGACATGAAATTGAGGCCTATTTGATGGGTGCCTCTCCTATAAGAGTTTAATATCAAGATTAGAGACAAGAAGGGAGTAGAAAATGTGGTAGCTAAACACTTATCATGTCTTGAAGGAGGGGAATTATAATAAAGTGAGGACATCAATGAACACTTCCCCGATGAAACCTTGATGTTGCTAAACTACCTTATGGTACCATGGTGTATAATTTGCAGGTGGTATCCTTCCCCTTAATTTATCTTATCAATAGCATAAATGATTCTTATAAGAATGTAAACATTATTTATGGTATCAACCAATCCTTTATAGAAAAGCTACTGATGGATTAATAAGAAAATGTGTTCTAAAGGAAAAAATGTTATACATACTAACAAATTATCATGAATCTATCTATGCAGGGCATTATGGAGTGAACAACATTGTAGGGTGAGTCTTGGAATGTGATTTTTATTAGCTAAACTTGTTCAAGGATGCTTGGGATTTTTTTGCACAATGCAACAGATGCCAAAGAGTGAGGGAACATCTCTAAAAGAGATGAAATGCCATTATCTAACATTCTAAAAGTGGACGTGTTTAATGTTTAGGAAATAGACTTCATGGGTCCATTTCCATCCTCCATGTAGAACACTTATATTTTAGTCAGAGTGGACTATGTACCACGATGGGCTGAAGTAATGGCGAATCCAACTAATGATGAAAAGGTGGTGTATAAATTTATCAAGATATTATTCAATAGATTTGGAGTGTTATGAGCCATAATTAGTGAAGGAGGAGAACATTTTCGTAATAAATCTGTCGATACTCTTCTAAGACTACCATCGTGTCACCACTCTATGCCACCCAAAAATAGGTGGACAAATGGAGGTTGTTAACTACGAGCTAAAGAGAATATTGGAGGAGACTGTAAGCAGTTTAAGGAAAGATTGAGCATTAAAGCTCGATGATGCTCTAAGGGCCTATCGAACGTATGCTAAGGCTTGTCACCTGCCCATGGAATTAGAGCATAGAGCGTATTAGGCAATAAAAGCCTTAAATTTTGATTGGAAATAAGCAGACGAGGAAAGACTTTTATAGTTGAATGAGCTCGATGAACTTAGAATGAATGCTAAGTTCTATAAGGAAAAAGTTAAGAAATGGAAAGATTCTCATATCAAGATAAAAAGGAGTTGAAGGTAGGAGATGCAGTTTTATCATTTAACTCGAGATTAAAACTTTTTCCAGAAAAGCCCAAGTCACAATGGAATGAGCCTTTCAAAGTAACCCATATATTTGCAAATGGAGCTTTAGAGTTGGAAAATCATAATAACGAAACCTTTATGGTGAATGGAAAAAGATGTAAGTCGTATCTTGAAGGAGTCTTTTCATAAGAAAGGGAAGTAATTTCTTTCCTTTCCTTCCATTAAATAAGATTTGAATGGTGAATGGTCAAGCTAATGACCATAAATTAGCATGTTATGTTAGGTTTTTCTTGAATTCCAGCATGTAAGTGTTAGATATTTTTGTCCTTAGGGGCAATTTTGTCAATGTCTCATAAAGTTGGACTAGCATAATTGCAATTTGGTTTGTTAAGTAAATTACTAGTTAAGCTACGTCATTTGATCCAGATAAAAGATATTAAAGTGACCCAATAAATGATCTAGTTTAAGGGGTCGAAGTCCAGGTGAAAAATGGGTCCCAATCAGTGTGGACCGGGTCCATATCGACCTTGTGATGGGGACGCTAGATATGGAAGCTATATAAAGGTAAGGTCTCCTGCAGTTACTCAGAGAATGAGAGGATTCCCGAGCATAAGGTTCCTGACCCGTTAGGGAAGCTCAGGATTTGAGAAAACTATAGAAAGGCCTTGCCCGTGAGCCGGTGAGCACTTTCCACTAAAGGACCTAGGAGATTCAGAGTTGTTTGGAGCTCGAAATCGGCATTGAAATCAGAGATGGAACCGAATCCAGGTATTTCTCATTACCTTTATTTTTTATCCTTTCACGGGACCCTGGGGTACGTAATAAGGTCTTCTCTACGTACTAACATGTGGTATCAGAGCGGTTACGTGATCAGATTGCCGGAAATGAAGGTTTTTCAATTTTTCATCTCATTTGATTTTCCGTTGATTTTGATTCGTTTTTCAGCTTTTTTACGTGATTGATTGTGTAAAAGTAGTTTACATAAGGTTAGCTACAAAAAACGGGTTAAAAACGGGCCGAACGGAGCCAAAAATGGAGTCTCGGGTCGTTGGAAATCGTCACCGGCTTCGGAAGGGGAGACCGTCAGGTGCGTGTGGTCCACGCGCCTGACAGCACTACAGTAGTGCGGGACAGCCGCCTACGGCCCTCGCGTGTGTCGCGCGAGCAGGTGCCCATCCAGGCCGTCCACTCGGCGGACACATGGGCGCACGGATGTGCGCCACGTAGCGGTGGTGTGGTGCATGCCTGCACAGTCCCCCGCGCGTCTGCGTGTGGGGCGCGTGCAGACACGGCCGCTGCGTGCAGACACGGCCGCTGACGTCATCTATAGTGCATTAAAAAATAAACCACAAAAATTTCAAATTTCCCATAAGGTACCCCGGGGTGTTTTGGGTCAATTTCCGGGTTCAGAAAATTTATAAAGTAACCTTTTTCTATTTTTCTGGATTTATTACATATGTAATAAATTAAAGTTTAGCTCCAGGAAAAGGAATTAAGGTATTCTGGATTTATTACATATGTAATAAATTAAAGTTTAGCTCCAGGAAAAGGAATTAAGGTATTATGAATCCGATTTCGATTAAATTTTCATGCTTCAGACTACGTATGAGGGAGATGCATAAGGGTCTCGTGTCTCAGGTCTCATTTTCAATGTTCGGGATTGCACGATTATCAGATATTCTGAAACCATTTTTGAGTGAATTTTCGTGCAATGAACTTACCATAAGGGAGATACATGAGATTGTCATGTCTCAGGAGGTCGGTTCAGTATCCGGTGACGCACGATAGTCACTCTACTGAGATTTTTCTTTTGAAGAAGATCTCAAATGAAGTTTTCAAAGAATGTCTTCAGCACGTGTGTGTGACAATAAGATAGTGCATTCGGGTTTTTGCATTTATTGAGGTTACATTGTCACATACAGTATGCCCATGAAGGATGTGAGGATGACATAAAGATGTATCCCTTGTGTTTGCGGACTTTTTGGATGCTGATAAGAATGTAGTCACCAAAGTGGCCTTTCAAGTCAGTATTTGAATTGTTTTGCTTGCATGTTGGGGGATGTCTTTGATTTTATGTTTGGTTATTCTGCCCAAAGGTGTTGGCCTTACATAGAATTTTGAGATGTGCATAAAGGCATTAGATGGAGGATGGTTGTTGCTCAAGTGCTCTATTCACCCAAAGGTGGTAGTGTCATGAGAGTTAATGGTTTGTGTTCCGATCGCTTTTATGTGTGGAAGTCTAATTGCATATATTATGTATTCAGCTCAAAGGTGTTTCATAGTATGTGTGATCGGATTTGCGGGAAAGATACTATTGATGGCTTTAGTATCGCTGTTGTCCTACATTAGTGCTGATTTAAAGATTATCATCATGAAGTCACTTTTCCAGTCAACCAAATCAGTGTTACTATTGAAACCCTTGTTGTTTCAATATAAGGAATTAGAAGGAGAATTGGACGGAGGATGTTTTGAAGGTTATGGAGATAGGATTGAAATGGCCATATGGACGGGTAAACCATCTCCAATTACATCCATGAGCTTGGCAGCTCATAATACAGCCAATTAAGCCTAGGATTGGTCTAACAGATTACATCTGATGACCATTAAGAAATCCGTACCTAACCATCTGCAAAGTGAACTTTTGAACATAGATATAGCGAAGAAGTTTCTTGATAAAGTCTCCCAGAGGTACACTACCTCATCTGGCATCGAAACAAGTGCCTTATTGAAAGTATTGTTCTCCATAAAGTATACAGAAGAAAAGGGGAGCAATGGAGTACTTATCAAGAATAGTTTATTTTCACAGTAGGTGAAGATATTGAGACTTCAACACTTTGATATTCCATCGGGTTGCTGAGGTGGAGAAACTTAAGTTGTTACTCCTATAGTCCTCGAAGCAACTTTAGGGAAGACAAAGATGAAGCCCATTAAGTTCAAAGGTAGAAGTTCAAATCTTCTCCATATGCTGACGCTGGTCAAACCAGTTTAGGTAAAGGTCCTTAGGACATAAAGAAACCAGTAGTATGAGGTTTAGAGGAAGACTGAGATCATTAGGTTATTCTTTGGTTTATCTATTATGAATCTAATTTGCGATAGTCGCATTAAGTATAGGTGGCTATTTAGTGGAACATCTGATCAAGGTGGTTCCACAATGTAGTAATTCATGTCCAGGATAAAACCAAATAAAAGGAATGAGGAACTGATGGTTCACAACAAGAGCCATCCGTGTTAAGTTTAACCCAGTCGGATTTAAAACTTTCATTCATCTAATGAATATTTTGATTATAAAATTATTATTATATTCATATTTTCAACCATAAATAGATTGGCCTTATTTAATTAGTTTAGTAAAATAAAAAGGAAAAGGGAAATGTGGCTTAAACATTTATGTCACGCCATGTATGACTGCTCATTCATCAGGTCCTTCATACCTTGTTTAGCATGATACGAAGAAGTATATATCTAATTCGGGATAAGACACATCCTATACAAACCATATGACAAGAAAGTTCCACCTTTATGTTTTGCATTAAACAGCAACTGTGTAACAGAAGTATTAACTGCAAAACATTAACCTTCATTGTACTTCATTGATCAAAAGATCACATATAAAATGTGTCGTGTAAACCTTATGAATTATGCTACTACATAACTCTTAATAATCAGTCCATTTGTCTTCTAATTTGTATACTAATGGTCTCTCAATTTTCAATGACATATGTCATTAAATCCCAATATCACATATAAAAATTTCCATTGTCATTCGACTCTTATTTCTACTACTATTCATCAATTGTTCTGCCATTTGTCATTTTTCATATTTCACCAAAAATTCTAAATCAATGCTTATACTCTCAAAAATCAATTTTCAGTACAAATAATTCAAAATTCCTATTATAATCACATTTACAGATCAATTATACTCGACAATTGTCAATGAATGCATGTACAATCATTTTAATGTGTGCAAAAATTCATATTCATGTGCATGTATGACAACAATATGCATGAGCATGAAAAATGCATTTTCTTAATATTTCACTATTCGCATATTTACCGTATGTTTGGGTCCTAACTCTTAATATGGGAATGGGATGTTACAATTGTAATCCTTTTGGATCCATTTAATGGCACTATGTAATGAAGACATTGTGCAGGTCAATCCTAACCATGCTTGGATAGCATGCCAGATTTCACCTGTGAAAGCACACTTGAAGAACAAGTGGTCAACAGTTTCTGGTGCTACATTACACAAGACACATGTTTGTTCTATCTCCAAAGATTGTCAGTTATCTTTGGTTAGCTGTCTATTATGGAGACTAAGCTAAGCAATGAATGAAAATTTAGGAGGTATATATTGCTTACAAATAAAGGCCATCGAAGGTCTCCCTGTATGTTTGGTCCGAATTAGTTCATAGATTTTTTGCGAGGAGGATGCTCCATTCACACATAACTTCTGCATGCCATGGACAACTATACTTCGCCCTCCCAATTTGTCTATCATTTCATCCTAAATCCAAGCTGGCTTTTTCAATAAAGGTAAATCACAGGTATGGGGAATCCAATCCAAAATTGGGGTACCCCTCAAGTATTCTTCATGTATCCACCTTACGCATAGTGAATCTGACTTTGCATGTATGTTCGATAAAACTTTGGTAAGCAGGGGATTGTTCCATTTCTTGCAGTTTTTCAGTCCCAGCCCTCCTTCACCTTTTGGGGTACATATAGTATCCTAGGCCACACTGAAGTGCCTTCCACCCTATAAAAACAGTCTGTAGAGAGAGGCTAGCCTATCCAAGATTGAAATGGGGATAGGAAAGGCTTATGACCAGAAAGAGAGCACTCCTTGGATAATAGAATTGATGAGCTCAATTCTGCCTGCAAATGACAGTGATTGACCCTTCCAAGAGTGGAGGTAAGACTCAACCGATGCAATTAACACTGAGAATTGGGCCATCGAGACCTTCATTGGAGCCAATGGAACTCTCAAGTAACGAAAAAGAAACTCTCCTAGAGGGTAGCCCACCATCTGTCGTAAGTGTTCCCTCTCATATCCGTCCACTCCGACTAGATAAATACTAGACTTTTGCACACCTTGAGGCCAGTAACCTTTCCCAACTCATGCAACATGCCCCCTAATATGCCTATGAAGGTATGATCCCCTCTAGAGAAAAGCATAATGTCGTCTGCAAAAGCAAAGTGCATTATACCAAGCTTCTTGCACTTCGGATGGAAGTGGAATTGAGGAGTATTAGTTCAGATTCTTAGCAGCCTTGAGAAATATTCCAACCCGAGCAAGAATAAGATAGGGGACATTGGGTCCCCCTGTCTTAGTCCCCTTTGACCTTGAAACATTCAATGCATGGAGCCATTAATGGAAATTGAATAAGAGGCAGTCTGCACACATTCCATGACCCAACCTATGAATTGTGAAGGAAATCCCAAACTCATCATCGTGTCCTCAAGGAAAACCCATTTAACCGTATCATAAGTTTTGGTAATATCGACTTTGATCATGCTTCTAGGCGAGATTCTTTTTCTTGCGTACCCCCTTACCAGTTCCTGAGCAAGGAACACATTATCCATCATGTTCCTTCCAGGTATAAAGGTTGCCTGTGCTGGATCAACTAATTTTCGAGAATCACCTTAGTCATTCGCTCATTTAGAACTTTAGTAATCACCTTATAAACCACATTCAAGCAGGCAATAGGTCCGAAGTCGATGACTTTAAGATCAAACTTCTTCTTAGGAATTAGGATGAGAATGCAATGGTTGAGCTGTTTCAATAGGTGTCTAGTGGCGAAAAATTCCTACACTGAAGTAATAACAGTTGGCCCTACTCTATGCCACTATTGTTTTAAAAATGAGAAAGTATAGCCATCTAGTCCAGGGGCTTTGTCATCTTGATCGCGGCTCTATCGTTCGATTAAGAAATCGACCTTGGAAATCGGTCAAAAATAATTAATTCCAAGATTGCAGCAAGCTGAACCTCGGGTCGTCTCTCTCGTTGGAACCTTATGAAAATTGATCTAAAGAACTAGCCTAAATCGAATGATGCAATTAAAGCAATTAAAGAAGGGGTTTTGATTGATTGATTAAAATTAAAAAAAGAAAAGTATTAAAGAATATTTTTAGAATTTTGGAAAATTTTGCATGTTGTAAAAATCTAAGATTGAAATCAAATTCTAAAGTTCTCTTGAAAATGGGCTCGGGTTATCATTGTTCAAAACGA
>JAOSBP010000002.1:17727289-17791633 GCA_027563825.1 Erythroxylum mucronatum | reverse complement strand
ATTTGGTTAGATATATTTTCATTTATGTTTCATATGGTTTAAAATTATATAATAATTAATATATTATGCTTTGTATACTGTTTAATATACTTTAAGTAATATTTATATGCATAAATAATTTTTATTACAAAATAAAATATAGTTAAAATTAAAATTACTTTTTATAGTATATTAAGCTCTTTTAAAAAAGCTTTTTTTTTTTTAATGACAACCAACTAGTCAACCGACTTCTTAAAAATATTCTTCTCATAAAAAACCTACATAAAAAAACTTTATTAACAAAAACTCTATTAGTATAAGTCCAACTAATCATAAGCTTAGGCCTGAATTCAATTTTAAAAAAAGTTATTTTATTCTTTTAATTTTTAAAAAATTAATGACCACAAATAAAATTGTTTCGTGTTTTGGAGAATGAAGGACATTTCCGATATTTGGGCCTAAATAGATTTTGGTTATGAATAACGTGGTATTTGTGTGTGAAAAATTATTCTGAGTGATCCATTGTGTGTTTTATATTTTAAGAGATTTTAAGGAATTTTTTTAGACTTTTTCGGACCGAAAAAATCGCCAAGTGGCGAACCGGTTGATTTTCGGTAGCGAAATTTGCTATTCAATGGCACTGCAATATTGGGTATATTATTTTAGGATTGAAATTAAGACCATTGGACTAGAATGGGTCAGATTTCATTAGGGTTTCTAAATCCTATTCCATAATTTGTCTTTTACCTATTTTGTTTCTTTCTTAAAAATAATGTCACTTGTCCTAATGAATAAATGCTTTTATCTTATTGTAGAGTACTTTGTGTAACGACCACTTGTCCTAATGAATAAATGCTTTTGTCTTATTGTATAGTACTTTGTGTAACGTGTTTGGAGGATTGTACAGACAGATGAAATTAACAGTTGTATAAATTGCTGAGTTTGATAATATGCAATGGAACACAGTTTAGTTTTAAAAAGTTGCCATTTCCTATTACTGTTTTGTTATTGTGATGCCATGGGGAGTATAGTGTTGTTTGTCGGTAGTTCTCTCTTATCGTAGAATATGTACCGGAATGACCTACGGGCGTTCCGGTGGGTACTTTACGGTAAGGGGACGCTACATTAGATCCAATAATACGACCTTAACTCTGTTAATTAAAATGCCCAGATTCCATAAAATTACAGGACTCATATGAATGATATAATGTAAAAAAATACGTATCAAGTCAAGACGAAAGCATCATCCTACCAAAATTTCTATATAGGACTTGAACGATCTAAAGTTTCTAGAACTCATGTCCGATGTTGAAAATATTTAAGATCTAACTGATAATTGAATACAAATATTAGGACTAAAAATATATTTTTTGAACGGTTAGGGTAAAAAAGAAACTAATGCTATCTCAATTAGACTCGTCTAATGATCTCCCATCACCAGACAATACATCTGACAATTTCTCAACTTGCAATGGTGTGTTCCTGAGATTCCCAGGTTCTTCAACTCTGCGTGTCCAGTAATAGCAAGCAAAATGAATAACATAGGCCAGCAAAAACCAGATTACTAGAGGAAGAGAATCAAAAGGATTTGCAGCTAGCAATGGGTAAAACCTGTTTGATTACTTACATCAATCATCTAGGTAATAATACGAGCCAGCCGATTTTTGTTCCCTGTCCTTGGTTGATTCCAGTTTGTTAATTCCTGGTCGGAAGTTAGTAGGGTCCCGTCTAAAAGTGATGTCGAGATGCTGCATATGTAGTACAAATGAAATGCATACATATAGGGGATAGACTGAGGAAAAGAGTGCAAGAGGAAAAAAGAATTTGTTGAGCTTACAGATAAAAATAGATTCATTCCGGTCAGCAATGACTGAGGAGAATTTGCAGTACAATCCAAAGATGGCGTGCCCTCGTAAACAATGACTCTGTCGGCAAGGTAAGTAGCCATTATGAGATCGTGCTCCACCACGAATGCAGTTTTCTTTGCATGGTGGAGGATAAACCTCTTTATGACTTTTGAAGCAACAATACGCTGCTCAGAATCAAGATACGTGCTTGGTTCATCTATCAGATAAATATCTGCAGGCTATAATACCAACAAGAAATAATGATAAAATCTGTCTGATTAATAATGAGAAATAGCAGTTTTTCTGCTTGCAAAAATTTTACATACTTCGAGCCAAATAATCCACAAGCAATTATAATATTGGAACTGTAACCAATATCTCATCAACCTTTTGAATGAAAGTTAATAAGCCTAAATACGTCATGCATGTAACATGTTTAACATGTTCTCTATCATGACTTAAGTAACAGTGGAAGAGAGGTACTTTAAACTGGATATATATAAACAGATACGATTACAAAGTTTGGATGCAAACATCAAAAGGCAAGGCAGGCTCATACAGAAATAATATGGCTTTTCTTTGAGGGAATCATTCTTCACATGTCCTAACCCACTCCAAGAGTTATGGACAACTTAGAACTGACCCCACACCCACATAAGAAACATAAAGCTACCTATTAAGTGTTATAATTGTGAAGAATCCCAACCATAACCATTGTCAGGCGAAAAAAACACATCAAAGCAATAAAATCAACAACAAAAAATACACAGTTTTCTTGTAAAGCAGCATAATTAACAGGGATCAACTGTGCAGATCAAGTTGCTATCTTCCATACATCATAAAGGAGATTTTATTAGTCGAAAGCAGGAAGCACTTGCCTTTCCAAGGCAGAGACACAGTGCAACTCTTTGCAATTCTCCACCAGATAGATTAAGGACTTCTTGATCCATTAGTTGTTCATGAAGAAGTGGTCTCATGACATCAGATACAAACTGAGGATGCATATAAGAGTCACGAATTCTTGAATTTAACAGGTTTCTAACAGTAGATTGAAATTTAGGACTAATTTTCTGTGGCTTGTAAGAAACGTTGAAATCAGGTATCTCGACAGCAGATGCAAAATTTATTCAACAGAAGGGACAGCGGTTGAAGCAGAAATAGAAAGAGAAATCCTGAATAAAATTGTCTTTACCAGCATCCGGATAAATGTTGTCTTCCCTGTTCCATTTTCACCTAACATCACAACAATCTGAGAATCTGTAAATTCACCCTCAACCACACGAAGTTTGAAATTTCCCTGAGTTTTAGTCATAGTTGGATATCTGTATCATGCATACGATTCAATCTCTTCAGCATTCTCTTGTGGAGTCTCCGCTACCTATAAAAGATAACAAAATTAACAGCTAAAAAAAAAGATTAAAGATAAAAGGGACCCACATCAATAACAACAACGGAAACAGATAGCAAAGGTTTACCTTAAATGTCAAAGATTCATCCCGGGATCCCAAATTTTCAGTTGGTACAAATCCAGCCAAGAATATATTAATACCTTCTCTAACAGAGAAGGGGAGAGTGACAACCCCATACGCACCAGGCTTCCCATATAAACAGCAAATGAAGTCAGATAAATAATCCAGGACACTAAGATCATGCTCCCCGACGATTACGTAGCTGAAATGTAGATAAAAGTTAAGTACCAGATCATATAAAACTGTTCGATGACAATATATAAAGGAGAATGTCCAACCTGTTGGGCCTGAGCAGATATCGGACCACTTGTGCTGCTTTAAGCCTCTGCTTGACATCAAGATAACTTAACGGTCATCAAACATGTATATCTCAGCATTCTGTACAGCAACGGCAGCAATAGCAAATCTCTATAGCTCTCCACCAGATAAATCCCCCACATTATGATCCAGAACCTGGTTCAGCTCAAGATCAACACAAAGTTGTTCTTTCATATCTCTTTCATCTTTTTGGTCAAGCACTTGAACAGTTCCTGGAGCGGCTTTTGGAATGTGATCAACATATTGAGGCTTTATCATAGCCTGTTGAAGATTAAATGAATCTTTAGCTGGAATATATAAAAATCAATGTAAAGTAGGCATGAAAGGGAAGCCACGCTCACATGATACTTAAGAAACATGATCAAACGTGCAGAGTTAGGTTAAAATCATTAGCCCACAGCCCTTTCTTGGAAAATTTTACACATTCTATATTTTTTCCAAATAAATATAATATTTGGTCCCGTTTCATCAGATTCTGAGATCGAAGGACACACAAAAGAAGTCAATACGAAGAAACTCAGGTGAGGTGCAAAGTAACTGCCTCGACCATCAGATAAATCAAAGGAAGGCTACAATTTATTTTATGTCCAAACATACATCTTCAATTTTTCCAAGCATACATCATAAATTGAACAAGAGCAATAAATTGCAAATCTAGTTGTATCTTAACTTGAAGCCTAAACAATATAGTTTCGTGTTAAATCTGGCAAACTGAAAATCATTTGGCCAAAATAAACTCATGGAATACTATGATGCTTAGTGGTGACATGAAAAAACTCTAAAATTCTGTTAAATAGCATAAGATTGGGATTTATGGGCACAAGTTGGACAGATTACAAGGATCCTGTAAAGTACCTTAACGTTATCTTCCAGAATACGTGTAATTTTGCAGCTCAGATCCACGAAAGTAGGTCAAAATTTCCTGCTAATCCGGAGGATTCTGCAAGGAGAAGAAATAGACAAAAAGTTTAAAAAACAAACCATAATAAAGCACTACGTTAATGAAATATTGGGGCATTACATTGAAACACCCCAAATTTGGTTTCAATTTCCCAGCCAAAATTTTGAGAGCAGTGGACTTCCCAATACCATTAGTTCCAACTAAGCCAAGAACTTGCCCAGGCCTTGGGACAGGTAACCTGAAGTTAGGGCAATCTACCATGTTAATCTTCAAAATGCACAACAAAACAGTTCCCTTAAAGAGCCACCAACACTGACAAACCTGTGCAACTTAAAGGTATCGGGGCCATATCAATGAGTTGTATCTTTATCCAATTCCTTTGGCAAGTTGATGATTTGAATTGCTTCAAAAGGACATTTCTGCATTAGTGCATCATATAGTAAGCTTTATGTAAGCCCGACATGTTAAAGAAACAAAAGCAAACAATATTCAAAACTCAACCTACAAACCTTAACACAGATACCACATCCAATACATAATTCTTCAGATATAAAAGCTAACTTAGATGCCGCAGAAACCTCAATACACAGTTTCCCTGTCAATAACAACAAACCAAACAAGAACATAAGAAACTTGGATCATGACAATACAGCATTGCCAACGACAACCTCCAAATAAAACATATAATGATAGCAAACCGAGCCTATTTATAAATTATCTAATTGATTTTTTTTTCTTTTTGATACTTACTAATAACATACTGTAGGATTATTATGTAACATACCTATTTTCCACCCAATCATAAACCGATTATCACAAATTCAAACACTGGCCATGTCTTCCCCCAAGAATCCAATTAGTTTTGAAGATTAATTTTGCATTCTAAAGAATCCCTTCTAAACATCCAAATTCTGAAAAAAAAAAAGAGAAAAAGGTTACCGGTTTTAACAACGGGACAGCTCTTCTTGCATTCCTGACGACACTTTTTGGGCTTGCACCTATCGCCGCTCACTATGGCTATACGCGTCAACCGGTCAGCCATCTATCTGTTTTGCTTCTTCTTCAACACAAAACAATAACCATTGAAATTACAAACACAAAACGAAGAATTGTTTCGTTTGTTGGAATTCAAGTGAAAGGAGGAGGAAGCTTGCAGTACCTGAAGATCAAAGATAATTGCGTTACGAGAAAGCTGTGATAGTGTATGTCCTGCAAACGCCAACTTGGTGAGTGCTCTCTCTCTCTAGCCGGTTTTTGTCTCCCTCTGACTAAAATTTTGATATAAATTAATTAAATTATTATTTAAGATAATTTATAATTATAATAAAAAATATTTATATTAAAAATAACTAACAAGAAGAGTCTTGAAGAAAAGCATAGGGCCGGCCACTAATCGGCATGGGAAACTGACACCGACGCCGAGAAGCTAAGAGTGGATCGATGGGGCGGACAATGGAATGGGCGGCGGCAAGCAACCACTTACGTGGGATTCCCAGAAAGACGGTGTTTATGTTGGTCGGCGCTTTCGCTAAGGTCGTGGCCAATGTTCTAAACACCACCTCCGTTCACAACGCCGATACCCTCGTCCGTCTTGTCCGATCTCGACCTCCCGGGGTTCCCCTCATTACTGTCAGTAATCATATGTCTACGTAAGTTCCAAAAAGTTTGCTTCTTTCTTTCACGTTACTGGTTGTGTCTGTTTCGTGAACTTGAGTTTAGATGTTGCTTTCCTTTAATAGGCTAGATGATCCTGTAATGTGGGGATTCAAGGGATTTCCCACTACGAATTCTGAATTGGCTCGGTGGGTGCTGACGGCTGAAGACATTTGTTTCAAGAATCCTGTTTACTCTTATGTATTCCGCACTGGTGAGCTATTCCAAGCTTTCTTTATGTTCTTTCTTCTGTTTTTGGATTGTGATTGTATCCTGAAAAGGAGTAATTTCAAGGAAACTGTGAAAAGGGAATCTAATAGTTAACTGTAATTCTTTGAATGTTTTGGGTTCATGTCGGGCATCATGACTAGAATGGTTTAACTTGAACATTGATGGAGTTTTTGACTAGTGTAATGCTAGGGATACTGATATTTGCAGGTTGTAATGGGATTGTTTCTTGTTGTTTCAGTTTTAGTGCCTAAGCTAGTAAATTGTGCAGGCAAATGTATACCTATTACAAGGGGTGGTGGTATTTATCAAGAACACATGAACGAAGCTCTTGAACGCTTGGGGAATGGAGAATGGGTACTTACTTAAGTATCCTACTGTTATGTTACACTTTTCTTAGAAGTACGTGTACTAAGTAACTGTATCAAGTATTACAGGTTTTATGAAGTTCTTAAGAAATGGAAGCTTGTTGCGTTTCATTTTCTTTCTCGAAGAATGAACCATGATTTTCTGCTTGGGATGATGTGTTCATTGTCTTTAATAAACAGCTACATACTTTTCCTGAAGGAAAGGTTTGTCAAACAGATGCTCCTATAAGACGGTTAAAATGGGGAACTGCAAGTCTGATTACTCGCTCCTCTGTACCGCCAATAGTCTTGCCAATTATTCATCATGGTTTTGAAGAGGTGAATGTTCTTGTCTAGGCGTTTATATGAATTTCCCTTATTTAGTTACCATCATCAGGCTTCTAATTCTGTGTCAGACAAGCCAGCAAACTATGATATTAAGAATATCATTTCCACCATATGAGTGAGAGCTGGCAACTTAATGGAATGAAGCTATCATTCGTTTCCAAAATTTGTTGGGCATCCAGTTAGAATTATGTTTTTCCCTTGGCTGAAAATATTATTTATCAAAATCTTCAAATTTTCACAAGCAGCTTGAGCTCATAGTCTAAGCAATCAAGATAATTTAAAAGTATCTTGACTTGGGGGATTCAGGGTAGATCCTTCAATCTTCACGAGGTTTTTAATATTAGTCATTCATTGCCTAATTGTTCCAATTTATCTCAAGTTGACTGTTGGTATTCTTGATCTTAGCTTCACATCTATGGATTTTCATTTTCTATCACCATTTTTACTTTTTTGAACTTGGCTTTATTGGATTTAAAATAAAATTCTAAGTAGAACCAGGATGATAGAACTGTAGCAAGCTTATAATTGCGAAACCCTACATTTGCTACTTCTTTGTTACAATCAAGATCTCTGTAACTCTGTATTCCTTCGGATAATCCTATTTCTTTTCTTTATCTTTTTCTGCTATTTCCATTTTGTGAAGATGTTATAATGACTCGCAAACGAAAGTTATGGAATCCTAGCTGGCCTGGTTACTTTAGTTTTGGGGTTTTTCTGAGTGTTTCACATCATATTGCTGTTTTAATATGTAGGTGATGCCTGAGAAGTATTGGTTTGGCAGAAGGCCCCCTGTTCCCTTATGCAATAAGAAAATTAACATTGTTGTTGGTGAACCAATAAACTTCGACCTTCCTAACATGAGGCAAGTGGCAATTACTATGTCGCGCAATTTATCTCTCCCAAAAACTGGATGGATGACAACTCCTTGTGGACTTGACGAAGCAGCACAAATGTGCCTCTACACCTCTCTATCAGAGAAAATTCAAGCTGTCATGGAGAGCCTAAGGATTTTTGGTAAAAACCTGCTGAAGGAAAATTCTAAAATCCATGCATCTTGAAACAGGAGAATTTTGTTTGTGTACCTCTGTTATCGAGATTCTGAGCAGTGGGAAATCAGCATTTCATCTTCTAAACTTTTCCAGGACTGTTAAACAGGCATTCTTCCTCTGCTGGACAGACTTCTTATTTTGCTAACCCTTTTGTTTGTTCAATTGGTTTTCACAAATATGCGATTCTGTCTGGTGGGTCAAGCAACATTCTTCAGTGAGCAGCCAATTAAAGAAGTGGCAACCCTTGAAACTGACATGAAGTTGCAACCACCCAAATGCAAGGAAAGGCACAGTTAAGCTGAAATAAGGGAAAAAGTCCCTGTCCTTAAATAGAACTCGGGGTTGTCTGTTTGACAGGAGGAAGACACCAATGCTTTATTTGACCGGACGTTACATTTCCCAAGAACTGCTGGGCAATTGCACCATACTTCTTTTGCAATTTTTGCAGGGATAACATAATTTTGTTTCGGAACAAGTATCTCGATTTCTCCATTGGTTGTCTTCCAGTTTAGAGTAGACTTTCCTAGTTGAATGGGCATCAAATTTTATACTGTGCTCACCTTCTGTAGTTTCAGTAAAATAAGCAAATACTGACGTCTGAAATCTTATGTCTACTGGGATTTTTATGCTTGTCGATGTAAAATTATTTTGTACATCAGAAACAATTTGTTTGGTGCAATAGTAACAATAACAATGGATTCTTGAGCTTGAATTTTTTTTTTAGTATTTTAAACTCAATTCCTGTTCGAATGATTCTGTTAGGCTTTGTTCGATTATTTTAGGTCAGGATCGGATACTTGCCAAGTTTATATACAGCAGTTTCATGTTTATAAACTTTTTTAGCTGAACATGGGTCTGGTTGAATGCTACAGGACCTATGCGACAGCTGATTATTTTCCATTGGCTTGTCAATAAGGTTCTTTATCTGCACATTTATTATGTTCTTATGGTGTTACAAATATCACCTGCTTGACTTCTTGATCTAAAGTATCAAAGCATCAAATGAGCACCATAAGCCAGGGATATTCTTCATTTTCTTCTTACCAAGTGGGCTTAGCACGAAGTTTGTTATGTGGAACTTACGCATTGACTGAAGAGCAGCGAGTATATGCACCTGTCTTGTCGTCACTTGAACTGTATTCTCCAATGCTTTGAAAGGTTAAACCGAAGGTTTTTGTTAATTGACTACAACTTGATTTGCAGAATATATGGACTCTAAAAGATCCATACTTTCATAAATCTATCAAAACCTGTCTTATCAGCTTCTGTAATGCTTCATATTTGATCAAAACAGAATATGAAGAATGTTTACTCTTGGTTCCTGTAGTCCGAAATTTCTCCAAGCTGCTTCAAAGTCAACCTTTAATAATTACACATTGCCAGGATAAACAAGAGAAGATAAACTGTGAAACGTTTAAAGTAATATGCAATCTCATGGCCTTTCTTTTTTCTTTTTTTTTTTTGATATATGGAACAGGGTCTAAGCTCGAAAACAACTACGTGCGTGTAACCCGAGGGAAGGCGACTCCAATAGAGTCGGCTAACACAGTAAGGGCAAAAGGCCACTTAAGGCTTTAATGTTCATTGATAATGCCACCTTTTCCAAACCTTTACAGTGAGTGCGAAATTGTCATCGATCGAAGTGGGGACTTGCAAGAAAGAAAATAGGGAAAAAGTAGATACAGTCATGAAAGAAAACGAAGAAGCAAGAAGGAGATGTGAAAAGAGAGAAGAAGATATCTCAAAGTCACACATTAAGAATGTCACCAATAGGAGGAAAGTTTGATGCAAATAGGAATCCTATTCGTAAAGAATGAGGTTCTTTCACTCCACTTCCACTATAAAGCTCTTCTTGTGCCTCGTTGACTCTTGTAATAATTTTGTTAGTTTATTCATCGAAATCCACTCAAAAACTTGAAAAAGAAACCATTCTAAAGAACTTTTTTGGGTTTTGGTTTGTTTTCGATTTCATAACGATCAAGCTCACAAACTCACCATTGAAAGAGAGAAAGATTGTTTATAAAAAGACTTGTTGATTGATTTGGGTTAGGAAGAGAATCCAAAAGCCTTTAGTGGTGTAGCCAATGACCATCCTATTGCCTTTTCTTCATCACCTTTTCTTTTCATCTTCCTACGGGACCAACCATTATATATTCCCGTGAACTTGTAATTAAGCAGCAAAAGATTTGCAGGAAATGCTTGCTAAAAGATTTGCAGGAAATGCTTGCTTGTACTTGGTATGTTTGCCTTGTTACTGAGCACAGGATAGTTATTCCTGTTTCAGTGTGTCATCCTGTACCCAAGACCATCCATCCATTCATTAACATTTAATAAATGAATGGATGATTTCGAGAACAGGGTGATATACGAAAACGGGAACAGAAGAATTGATCCCTTTACTACATGCATTACATGTTAAACACATGTTTATCAAAAACCATTTTGTTTTAAGCGGAACTTGAACTCAGCTTCTTATGATCTTCATATAAAATGATAGGATGGAAAATTATTATTTTTCATAGGAATTAAATAATTTGCATACTTCTACCTCTCTTCTTTTCTTTCTTATAATCTTATTTTTTTATGATTATGAATATTACTAAACTGTCTTACACAAGTAGTCTAATGATAAGATGTTGAGTAGTACTTTAAGGAGGAATTTGATCTTTTCTAACTTTATGTGATCATTATGCTTTCTAGTTATCTTAAAAAGTCTAAGAGTACTTGGCTTGTATTTAATATAAGAGTTGATTCTCCGTTCACTTCTGTTTTTATATAGAGGCCTATCTCTAGTGAAGCATATCCTTCCATCTCAAATTCATCAAAAGATAGAAGAAACTAAAATGGTGGTGGTAGACATTCAAGGCAAGCTCAGGCAAGCTCTAGGCACGGTAAAAGATCAAGCATCAATAGGCAAGGCGAAGATATATAATCATCATGAAGTTAAAGGGTTTTCCGAAATAGAGATTGCGGTGGTTCGTGCAACTGGCCATGATTATGGTCCCATTGACGACAAGTACATGCGTGAGATCCTATTTCTCGTCTCCAACTCTCCTGGATCTATCCCTTTTCTCGCAGAACGCATCTCTCGCCGTCTCAGCAAAACCAGAGACTACCTCGTAGCTTTCAAGACCCTCTTGCTCATTCACCGTCTCCTGCGCGGTGGTAACCGATACTTCGAGCACCAGCTTCGCGGTGCTCATGTTTCAGGCCATCTTCAAATGAGCACTAGCTGGTTTGTCAACAATTCAGACCACCCTTCAGCCTGTTTTCTGCACAGGTACGCTGCTTATCTCGAAGAAAGAATAGGTTGGGTCATCAATCAAGCTGGAAAGCTGGAACCTGTCGTGTCTCAAGGTCTTGAGTTCAGATGCTACGATGAGAAGTCCATTGATATGGTGTTTCGCAAGTTGCCCAAATGTCAAGTGTTCGTAGATAGGGTATTGGAGTGCTCCCCAGTTCATATCTTGCCTTCCGATAATAATCTGGCTCAAGCAGCCATGAGTAACATCTTGAAGGAGAGCTTTCAAATTTACTCAACATACTGCGAATGTATCGCATCTCTTGTCAACATGTTCTTTGATCTAACGATGCCTGCAAGAGCTTTAGCCTGTCAGATACTGAGAAGGGCTTCTCCACAAAGCCAACAGCTTCACGATTTCTACGAGAACTGTAAGCAGATTATCGAGAACAAGAACTTGGAGTACCCATATGTGCAGATCATTACCATGGATCATGTTGTGGCATTGGAGGAATGCAGTACCTGTGATGCTAGGTCACAAAACAAGATCAACGGTACAATCATAGCTCCTTGGCCAATTTTAGATTGCCTGACACAATCATCAGCCAATTCTGAAGCAGGAATGGCATTTGGAGGTAAGCAAGGAGAGAAGAAAAGAAGCAATCTGAACTTAGCACCGACTCTTTTTTCTTGTACGCTTGAAACTAAAATCAGCAAGGAGTGGGTGGTGTTTGAGGATGAAGATCACCACAATTCCGATGTTCCTTGTGAGCGGAGTATGCAAGGTGCAAGATTAGGCATGGTTACAAAACTTTCCTACTAAAGCCTAGAGTAGAGAACAGTGTGAAGAGATAAATACAAGATAGTAATAAACATGGCAGGTTTAATCATATTTAAAAAAAAGATGATACACTAGTTCACTTAAAAAAATTATTTATAATAAAAAGAATTTGTATGAGTTATGTCTGTCCTTCGAATAGACACATAAAAACTTCGTCGTTAAATTTACCTATCGTTGTATTAACGACGCCATTGTTCGTCGTTTTATTCTGTCGGAAATTTATTTTACCGACAGAATACAAGCGTTTTTTGCTATTGTTTTCCGTCAGTAAATTACAAATTTTTTGTGGTAACCATTGAGCTTCCTAATAAAAAGTATAGGCCATGTCGTGTTCTAGGACTATGTCCTTGTATACTCTATATGTATACCTTACATGTTTAATATACAAGGGTTGAATTACTCCCTTATGCCATCATTTGTTATGATATTAAAGCACTATATGGTCCATGTCTATTAAAAATTCTAAAGCTATTGTTTCTTTATCATCTTCTTCCATTTCTATCAAATTAAATATCCATTAAGCTAAACTAGAGAAAATATTTATTTTGGTAAAATTACTCTTTTGTAACTAAAAGATCACAGATTCGAGTCAGAGAAACAATCTCTTTGTAAAATATAAAAGGAAAGCTGCGTATAATTAAAAACCCTCTCTTTCAACTTTTGCAAAACAACAAATTAGGATATAGCTGCTATATATAATTAATTTTCTATATATGTATATATTTTATGGAGTCATTTAAAAAACAGTCTCTTCATTAATTAAGTTTACATTGATAGTGAGCTTGTCCATGTTATTGATAAAGTCATAAAGGTTTTAAAACAATTTATTTACTTTTTGTTAGGTGTTTGGAGAAGAGAATCGTTTTGATGCAATTTCTTTTAATGATTTTTATAGATTATTGTCTAGTGAAGAAGAGAATATAACACTTCAGTCACCAGTTAAAGAATTGGTACCTCCACCAAGCCATGTTACAACAAACACAACACAAAAATAACCTGTAACTTCTAATCATGGTTGTGGAGAAAGACAATCTTTTAGAAGGGGACTGAGGCAGGGTTGTCCTAATGCACGAAGATCTTCACTTTGTGAAAAGTGGAGGAGGGTCTTTCCTAATCACATCGATATAAAGGATAAAGGAACTTCTACATACCTGTCTGGTTTATACTCAATGTTACTAGAAACAATTGTACAATCGAGTGGTCAATCACAATCTCTATGATCAGTTCCTTGTCTCAGTTGCATTCCAGACGACAAATGAAGTATCAACTTCCACTAATCAGAAACAACAGCTGACAGCCAAAGGATTGACATTTGATGATCCCACTTTGTACAAACAATTGGTTGGTGGATTACACTATTTGTGTCCTGCTCGTCCAAATTTTTGTTTTGCGGTGAATAAGATAACACTACCATATTATTGTTTAGGTTACATGCATCTGCACATATTTGGAAGTGTTGAAGAAGCAACTATCTGAGAAGCAGAGGTTGATTATAAACTACAGAAATGCAAATTTGGAGCTACAAAGCCTACAATTAACGAAAAAGCTGATGAGATTTCGTGACAGGAAATGATCAGTTCCTTGAAAGTTTTTGTTACTATTTATTGTCAAACCTAGACGATTCAACATCCGAAAATTCATAGAAGCCAAAATGGTTGCTGTCGTATGTATCGTCCATGAATGACCACTGATACTGTTGCTCAGGAGTGATAAAACTAGGATCATCACCGGGGAAAGTCACGGCGGTTTCTGTCGATGAAGCCTCCAAATTCCTTGTCATGGTCGTCGTTGCGCTGCTTTCCTTTCCTGGCGTGTAATCAAGTGAGAATTCCTTTGACACAGGAGCTCGTGAGCTCGAGGGGTCGATTCTGTTAGAGTGGAGGTCAACTTTAACACCTCCTATCAGAAATCGTCGATGTGACAAGACGTAGGTGGAAGCTCCATGAGTTGAGATGTCACAATTCCTGCACAATACGGCCCTATCCTCCAAACAGAAAAAGTATCCTCTTCTCTCCTGCATGTGCTAGTTTTACTATAAATCCATAGCATTACAGGCACAAATGAGTTGGTACTTGCACGAGAAGTACCGAAACGAGGATTAGAAGAGATGGGGTTGTAGTTGTGTATTTACCTGACAGATGTCACAGAGAGGAAGCTGGGAAGAAGATGATGATGAGGACGAGGAAGAGGAAGAAGAAGAATGGTCGAGGAGAAAGAGACGTTCATGTTTCTGGGAAAGTTTGTTGGCTGCATGAACCTTTGAGTCACATCCTTTGCACAACACAGCCTCGTCTGCGCAACACAGCACCTCAGCTTTTGCCTTTTCGCATACATCGCATTGAATTTTCATGTTCACTACTTGATCAATCATTCATGTCCTAAGAAAATGTACTCTTATTGCACCTTTCAGCAATGAATATATATAGAAATGCTATAGATATACACAGCTATTAAATAATGCATAAATCGAATTCATCAAAATGATGTTGGCATCTGTTTTTATCCCTATAAGGTGTCATGCCTACAGAATTCTTATGTTGTAAAATAGTCCCATCTCATCAACCTAATGATTATTGAATGACAAATCAATAATGTCACAGACATACCTTCAAGTTGGTAAAATTATAATTTATGTCTGTACTTAGATTCTTATTTTAACGTATCAGACTTTTAGGGAGTCGCTCCGTTCAATTCAATATTGGAAGTAGTTGAGGCGTCCATCCGTGGAAGTAAGTTCAGATGTTGACTCAATGCATAGATCAATTGAATCGGGATGCATGGATGTATAGGATATTGACTGTGACAAAAGATGAAGCTAGTTCATCTTTCCTTTTCCTTGTCACCGTTAAATTTGTGGCAGGAACTCCAACTTAAACAGTTCTGATGCATAATTCTCAGAAGAAACCAAGCAGAAGTGGACAAAGAAAATCATATGGTATCCTCTCTTCCCTCCATCACAACACGCCAACAGGAAGATCAAAGCGCACCAACTTCAATCTGTGAAGAATGAAAGTATTGCTCATGTCGGTAATCTCCAATGATGGTCGTAGAGGAAGCACCATGGAAAATGCAAAAGAAACAAAAGCGGCAACCTACCCCTAGGGGACCATATACAGATATATGTGTACAGGTAGGGGATAGATTAGGCTTGGATATGGATATCAGGATCGAATCAAATCCAAAAATAGATTTTTGAGGCTGCTTGCTTACATTTTTGGGATTTTCTAGGATGTTGGTGTCTTCTTGTCAGCTAAATGCATGAAAAGGGGAGATGGATGATACTAGAAAACTTTGCATCCCCATACCGTGCTCCTGTTCTTATCTTGGAAAGAAGCTTATCAGTAGCGCCAAACTTTTGCCATCTTGAACCTACAACTTGACACTTCCATGCTCTCTTTGCCCTAGCTTGGTAGTTCATAATGACAACCTTAGGTGCCCTCTTACCAAAATCCGATTAAATTATTGGACTGATCTTTTAAATTCAAATTAAAAAAAATCAAAATTGGAAAACAATGAGACCGTCGTTCTCTCTCGGGTTCTTCTTGCTCCTTCTCTTAGCTGTTGAACCATCTACTTCATCTGTCCTGCCATTCGTAGACCATCCTGTCGATCTCTGGTCTGACAGGTTCCTCGACCCTTTCGAAATATTGGAGCAAATTCCTTTTGGGATTGACAGAGGCAACAATGTCGATCTCTCCCCGGCCAGAGTTGATCGGAAGGAGACCCCTGAAGGTCATTTTATTACCCTAGACGTTCCAGGGTTGAAAAAGGAGGACTTGAAGATAGAAGTGTAGAAAAAATGAAAAACAGGACGTTGAGGGTGAGCGGAGGGAGCAAGAGAGAGGAGGAGCAAGAAAGATGATCAGAGTTGGGAGAAAAAACAGGCCCAAGGTCAGCTCAACTATAGTCTGGCCCGTTGACTTAAAGTCCTCTCGCTTCGGCCCAGTTTCTATCTAATAAGAAAAAACCAAACCTAGGGTTTTTGGATGTGTTGCCTGCTCGATTACTTGTATTGCCTCCTTGAAGCAACCATGGCCGTAGGGTAATGTATCTCTGCGTCTGTTCAATGTCTCCTTATCTCTACTTAGTTATGAATATTTTCGCGAAAAGATCGATTATTGACGTGTTTTCTGTGTTGTTTTGCAGGAAGAACAAGAGGATTTCCAAGGGCAAGAAGGGTGGCAAAAAGAAGGCGTGAGTTCTTTTTATAACCCTTTTCTTATTTCTGTTAATCGTGTCTTGATTATTAGATGCAATTTGCGTAATTTTTTGAACAAGGTTTGTTAGTTGGAATCTATGTTTGGGTTTGAGTTGTCGGTTTAGTGACTGTACGTTGAGTTTATGGATGTATGTGGTTGTGGTTCTTGATGGGTTGGGTTTTGATGGTAAACAAATGAATCAGAGTGGACCCTTTTGCTAAGAAGGATTGGTATGACATCAAGGCGCCTTCTGTTTTCTCTGTCAGAAGCGTTGGCAAAACACTCGTTAGCAGAACCCAGGGAACCAAGGTCTGTCTCTCTGTTTATATATTGCGTAGTTTTTTAATTACATTTATGATTATGATGATTGTATTTGGAAAACTGTGATCTTTTTCTGGTTGCAAGTTTTCATTAAGATATAGAAAGTTGAATGGACCAAATTTCAATAACTGAGTTGAATGGCTGGCATTTATATCGATTTAATTTTTTTCTAAGGATATTATATGTTTGACTTCTGTATTGTGTGCAATTTCACTCGAGCTTGGATATATTCATAAGCTGCATATGTAGTGATTCCCTGGATAAAAGAGCATTTAGTTGTCTAGAAGCATTTTCTATAACTTAGCCGGAACATAAGGGTTTTGTTAATTGTGTTGGAATTGTTTGCTCATGTTTGCTTCATCTTAACAGATTGCTTCTGAGGGACTGAAACATAGGGTTTTTGAAGTCTCTCTGGCCGATCTTCAAAAGGATGAGGATCATGCCTACAGGAAGATTCGACTCAGAGCAGAAGATGTACAAGGGAGGAATGTGCTTACAAATTTCTGGGTAGGTGGCGTTTTTCTTGCCATTGCAGATGGATGGACTATGACTGTCTAAGCTGTTCTATTCTTGTAACAATATTTCCTTGTAGGGCATGGACTTTACAACAGACAAACTAAGGTCTCTGGTCAGGAAGTGGCAGACACTAATTGAGGCCCATGTGGATGTGAAGACAACAGATAACTACAGCTTGAGGTTATTCTGCATTGCATTCACTAAGAGACGTGCAAACCAGGTCAAGAGGACCTGCTATGCTCAGTCCAGCCAGATCCGTCAGGTTTATTATATATTCCTGGTTACTCTTGATTGGTTATGCATTAGCTACACCTACTAACGATGGGTTGCTTGTTTTGATCTTTGCATTTTCAGATCCGCCAGAAGATGAGGGAAATCATGATTAACCAGTCTTCTTCTTGTGATTTGAAAGATCTGGTGCAGAAGTTCATTCCTGAAAGCATTGGTAGAGAGATTGAGAAGGCCACATCAAGCATATTTCCCCTACAGAATGTTTACATTAGAAAGGTTAAGATTCTGAAAGCTCCCAAATTCGATCTTGGGAAGTTGATGGAGGTATGATGCTTCATTTTATTTTGTACTATTTTCTTTTTTGTCAAAGTATGCATGATCTTTGTGCCTGTTGACCTATCAATAGGACAAGCGAATTTTATAGACCTGTAGCAGCATCCCTCTTATGTTTAAATTCTTTTGTGGTTCTGACTGAAACTCATCTTGTCATTTGCTTGTGAGTAGGTTCACGGTGACTATTCAGAGGATATTGGTACGAAATTAGAGGCCTACTGATGAGGCGATGGCAGAGGGAGAGACTGAGGTAGTTGGAGCTTAGTTATAGGGAAGCCTTTTGAACTGGCTTTAAGGAGAATCTACGCTGCCGAAGTTTTGTTCCTTTGTAATGTTTACAAATGCATTGAAATGCCAAATTAGTTTGGCCTAGACATTTTCAGCTGTTTTATTTGTAGATATGATATTAATATATTATTATTAGTAACATTTTCTCAATAACTTGTACGCCGTATGTGACCAACATTTTGCTTATATATACTTTTTTTTTAATGAATGCACATAAATCAAACAAGAAACAAGATTGAACACAAATATGGTTCTTAAAGCTGTACATTATAATACAAAACTTCCGGAGAAAAACTATCGGTTAATAGTTCATTTTTTGTTATAATGAAAAGTAATGCTGACCGGTTTTATTGAAATATGTAGAGAAAAGTACATGCACATGTTGTTGGCCTACAAGATTACCAAATTTGTAATAAATTTAGTTAAACTCGTGATTATTTAATAAATTTAAGATAATAAATTAGCTCGTTACTGTTTTAAAAATTTGTAGCTTGAGATATTTAAATTAAAATATTTGCAGTTAAAATATAAAGTTATATTTATAATTGATAATTTTTAAGTTCTAATAATTATTTTGAAAATAAAAGGTTTTATTTAATAGTAATTAAGTGTATATATACTAAGGACGAAGGGATGGACGATCACAAAATCCATCCCGTTCGTCCAATTCATCAACGGTGGGTGACTTTAACAATGTTATATATATATATAATATACTAAATAATTTTATTATTATTATTACCTTTTAAATTATTATTATTATTATTATTATTATTATATAGGAAAAATAACAAATATATATATATATTACTAATTAGTATTAATTTATATATTTATGTAAATATTTTTTGTTATTATATATATATATATATAGGTTTTTGAAAAATGGAGGTCTGAAAATTTTCTTTGAATGAATAGTAACAGTGATATCAAAATCTACCTAAATCAATACAGTAAATTCATAAAAGTTTCAGAGCTCAACACTATTATTGTTCATTCCCATAAAATTTCAAGATTTCATTCTCTAAAGTCGAACACTTCAAATTTTTATTTCTTGCTTTTCTACTTCATTTCAATCAACTCATTCACCATAAATGTCATTACCATTGAACAGTAATTTCTACTACCATTTAACAATTGTCTTGCCACTTGGCATTTTTCCTAATCCAAAATTTTTTCCGAATTTTCAAATTTATATCATATACAATTATGTGTAGTATAAATATATTGTAGTTATATTTAATATCATATGAAATATAAGTTGTTATTATACTATTCACATAATTATATTATAACATTACTATATTGTACTATAATATGATATTATATGTATTTAAATATAATATAAATTATATTTAAATACATATAATATCAACATGATAACCTATTTATACACATAATAATATAGATAATATACATATAACATCTTATATATTAATAAATATATTGATATAAATATTATTAATATATCAAACATTATATATAAACTATATATATAGTTTGCGTATATATCAATTTATATTACAGTTATGGTCTGTTAGATTGCCTTCTTTATCTTGATTCTTGGCTTTTACATTATCAATGGTGTTGAAACTTTTCATAAATATCTACATACGTACTTTCATCAATAAACTGTACTAATCTAGAGATTTTTCTTTTAGCTTTTTATTGATATAAAATTTGCAATTTTTGAAATTTTGGATCAAAAGTTATAAAAGTTTGAAGTTGATTTGTGTATAACAGTGAATATTTGACTGCAAGGGCCTTGCCATTAGGTTAGACGCAGGTACTTCATACATTAGAAGTTAGGCAGCACGAGCAGAGTATAATCAGGATTATACAATATCCATAGACTACTTGGCTATATTATTAAATCCTAGGAAAAATCCTTAATATCTCTGGGATGTCCAAGAAAATTATGAGTTCGCCTTTAAAATTTACGTCACTTCTAAGTCAAATCATAAACAATAGGTTGATGTGAAGACAGAATAAGAACCCATTGGTTTACATCACTACCCCCGCGACAATTGAAGAATATTACCATACCATTGATCTACTGTTGAAATTTTACAAAATTGGATTCTCATAAGGAAATTACATTTCATCGTTTGAGATCCTCAACTTCAAGCACAAACGTTTAAGGAAAACCTATAAAACTCAATGCAGCAAGTCAGCAACTATAAATCACTACAAACTGGAGCACCACCAGATATTTTTTCACATAATTTACGGATCTAATGATCTCTAAGTAGCATTTTTACCAGTCTTCTTTCTCAGTAGGTGTTGCAGGTCAAGCCCATTAACCTTGGCAGCAAGTATGAAGTCATTCTCCGACAGTCCGCCTGTTCAGACACAAAACGCTGAGCACATAAAACTGCAAGCGAAATAGCTGGGTAGTTGCAGGCCAGATTAAAACTCGGATTGAATAGTGCCCAGTCAATAAACGTCATCGCTAAGTATATGTTGGCCAGCTAGGGAAAAAAAGACTTAAAATGATGGTTCCAAGAAACCAGAGGGATCACCCTAAGTTACAAATTCAACGTTTGCACAAGTGTATAAAGAAATAATATTGGACCTAGAAAACCTCACCAATTGCATGGGTCCATATTTCAATCTTTACATTGTTCCAGCCAACAAGATGAAGATCCGGATGATGACCTGAATTTTCATTCAAATGAATGACTTGGACAAGTATAAGTTCCCTGCCAATTGATAGGTAATGCCTCCATATAGACCATATAGCAGAGTATTACCTTCTAACTCAGCAACATTTCCCACAAGTTGAAACAGTTCCAATCCTTTGGTGAAACTTTTCACTTTCCACGTACGATTCAGCTTTAGAATTCCATCTTCATTCACCAAATTCCACCCAGGTACCTTTAATGGAAAGGAAAAGGGAAAAAGAAAAACTTTAACAGTCAAAGAAAATGTATATGCACACAAGAAAACTGATTGCAAATTAAATATAAAACCTTTGACATTATCTCCATTGCACTTTCTTTTGTCATGGGTCTCAGGTGCTTTGTATCACATGGCACACACTTCTTATCGGACAAATCTAGCAGAAAATGTATAAGGACAATCAAAAGTTGTTTCCAGGTAGGCAGGTGAGTGCAATATAGAAAGTGTATGAAACCTTGGTTAACATCAACCAGCCAAGTAAACTTCTATGCATGTTAAATTTAAGGTCTATTCACCAAAAATAATTAAACGTATAATTTGTACTGCTTCTTCAAAGAGCTAAGTTCAATAATGTATTACAATGAATTATACAAGCTTGAAACCACAACCTCATACTTAAACTGTGTCATAAGAGAGAAAATCCAAAATATTAAACAATAATGAGTGGCAAAAACATTGACAAACATAAAAATTTGTTGATGTTGAAGCAAAATCACTTTGATGCAGATTTCTATTCGCATATCTTGTAGGGATAATATGATAAGCTACATTCAGAAAATGGGAAGGCCCAAAACTGTATATTTTAGGCTGCAGTTCCTTGTATTGGGTGACTATACTTGATTTCCTTATCAATTTTATAATAAATATAGCTACCCTCATTTACTTGGAGCCTGTTTGATTCCACTTAAGTTTTTTTTCTGTTTTCATTTGCAAATTTAGTAATGAGAATTTGTTTAGTTGAGCTTTCGGATAGTTTTTTCCTATTTTCATAATTTATTAAAAACCATAAAAAGTAGTTTTAGTTTTTGTCATAATATGATTTTATTATCAACTAAATAAATGCTATTTAATAATTTAATATTAACTATTAATAAAATTATGACTAATAAAATTTAATTATTTGAATAACTAAATAACATTTATCTTAAAAAAATTTTCAAATTCGATAATTACTTGCCAAATATATTTTAAATTTAAAATATCATAGAAGAAATAAATTTAAAAATTTAAAAATAATTGCTTATTACATTAAAAAAATTTAAAAAAATTTTAATCTTAGATAATAACATTGATTATAAAAATTCAAATATGTTTTTGTAAATAAATATTACTTTGCAAATAAAATTTATAATTTTTTTTTTGAAAATTAAAAGATGGATTTTCTATAGATTGAACTAAATCAAAAAATTACAAGAGTTCTTGGCTTGCCGCCAACTCTCATGAGAAGAGATAATCACAATTATATGAAATATTCTACTAGACTATAAAAACATGAATCTCCTTGAAGTAATTGAGATGGATCTATAAGCACCAAGTTCGCTTCATATTCGTAGAGAGTGAGTGATGTGCATTGTTGGCATAGAAATGAGCTCAAAATTTTACAAATTTGTTAATTATTCAATTATGTATTTTCAACAAAATATGATGAATTTATTACCAAATATTATATATAAGATATTAAAATAAAATTAATAACTAAGTTAATTCATAAAATTAAATTTATGTCTAACTTTTATTTTCTATTTTATTAGTGTCAATAAGAAAGCATAAATATTGATATTATCCATCAAATAGTTTTTCTCCTTTAAAAAATAGAAATCAAAATCATGAAACAAAGACCAAAAGTCAACGAAAAAATAAAAGTGTAACTAAACGACCCCCAAAGCTATATGGTATTGTGGAGCCAAAGTCTCTCTAGATCCCCAAAACTATAGACAACAAAATAGAAAGGCAAACAAAAATGGACGTACACTTACAATTGGCTAATAGAGCAAATTAGTCAAAGGTCACCATAAGGCACAAACCTCCAATAGCGCAAAATGCTCTAAATCCATATATTGAGTTCACATTGGATGACCTAAGATGATTCCATAATATCTCAGTCACTTGAGAATTGGAGCCGCACCTATGTGTAAGAATTCATTTTTATACACTTCTTTGAAACAAGTTTCAAGTCGAAGATATGCAAATGATTTACATGCACACTAAGGAAGTGAGAATCAAAGATGATATGAGAAATCTTATTTTCAAATTCATATTTGATTCACATTGGATGACCTGAGATGATTCCATAATATCTCAGTCACTTGAGAATTGGAGCCGCACCTAAGTGTAAGAATTCATTTTTATACACTTCTTTGAAACAAGTTTCAAGTCGAAGATACGCAAACGATTTACATGCACACTAAGGAAGTGAGAATCAAAGATGATATGAGAAATCATACTTTCAAATTCATATTTGATTCACATTGATTCCTAAACAAATGATGGTCATGGTCAATACAATCACTATCACTAGAGAGCCAAATGAAAATCAATCATGTGCCGCCAAGAGAAAATAGGTTGAGTATTGGAAACTTTATTATAAATATCCTTATTTATGATGCTATAATTGTGTGCAGAATGAACCCTGAATTTCCCCAACATTAAACAGAACTCAAACCTTGATCCTGTGATAGACTAAACAAATCATAGCAGTCTGATATATTGAATTCCAATGTTAGTGTACATAAAGGTTAAACATAGAGCAACCCAACATTGTACAAGTCCTGAGGTTTGGAGAAGGTCTTGCAAGCAAAAAAAGAGTCTTGTAATGCAAACATCAGCAACTTTTCCATTTTATCCAAGGTTTTCACGTGTAGAATTCAGTTTCCGTAACTTGGAAGTTTTAAATATATGGCAATGGATTATAACTGGAGACAGGAGAACAGAATCCACCATGTAAACTTCAGCCATTGAAATGCAAAAAAATAGTTAGAGTAAGACTCCTTAACAGTACATTGTGTTGTTTTGCTACCTCGGACGCAGGATGAGGCTTAGAATACCTCTCATGGGGAAAGGCGCCTACCATTAAACTACCCCTAGTGCCTCATTCCCAGAGTTCATGGTAAATTGGATTCTGAATCTCTAGTCATGGAAGTAGGTCATCTTACAAAATGCCTTCTCTCTCCAGAAGGCTCGTTAAGTAGTATAATAGCATGCACGAGGACATCACCAAAACCCCAAAAAAGAAAAGAACTTGAACAAGGAAAGTCATAATTCGTAAAGGAATCCACAGTACAACAAAGCAAATTTCCGCTTGAAATACGACAAAATTTGCAAACGCCTAATTTCACTCAAACCCACCACTCTACGGCAAAATTGAACTCAACACAAATTTCACCTAAAAATCGTGATGGCGAAATCCAGGATCATCCATTTCCAACCGAAAATCATAACTTTTTTATATCACTTATACATAAACACAATCTCGGAACAAAACTAAACCAACCTCAAAATCTACAATCTGTCGTCAATTGATGCAGAAAATTAAAACAAAGGTGAAACAGTCTAAAGCATCCAGCAATTACAGCAAACCAAAGATGGGCGATTTCGTAAAAAAGAAAAAGTAAAACTTAACATAAATAGAAGCACAGTGAATAAAAACTGAACAAAAAATGGGAAATATACCGTCCATGGCCTCCAGACGAGCTCTGAAACAAAGATACCAAAGGCAACGGAAACTGCATCAAGGGGAGAGTTAAAAACAGAGAGGTGAAGAGACAGATATGGACAGCGATAGAGAGAGACAGAATCGGTGGTGGATACCTGAGGCTTATAGAGAGAGAGCGGGCGGCTAAACAACAGCCGTGCCATGAGGTGATGTGGAAGAACGAGAGTGTCCATGCCTATGTTTAAGCAATCTAACTACACTCAGGATTCTGCCATCTTTGCACGTGCGGATATTTTTATGCACTTATTTCTATAGCCTTTCTGAATTAATTTATTTCTCAAGACAACTTGTTGAGATCAATTAAATCTCCACATATAACATTAAAATGGGTGGATGTCCATCTCTAATTAGAATTATCACTCCAATGCAAAGATTCTAGTTATCTATAACAATGACAAGATTGACACAATAGATTAGACCACTATTACCGACGAATTGATTCATTTACAAGTTTTTTCTAGAAGTCTTGGATATTTCTATCATATATGCTCTCAATCATAGCTTTCAAAGACTTTGAGAAAGCACTTGGTATCAACTCCCCGTTGGTGATATCTATTCCACCATTCATCAAGATAAAGTTGAAGGTCATTACTCTATCAAACAAAACGTATCAAAATATCAAAAACAGTTTGATCGGGTTGGCTTTGTCAGGCCTTGGACTGATCGGTCGGTTTATTAAAGATATCCAGTCCAAGCTCACATCCATGCTCCATTAGGTCTGTCCATATGAGAGATACTTTCCATGCAGAGGTAGAGATCTGCATGATCTGCATGATCTACATGATCTACGTGATCTGCGTGATCTGCGTGATTAACCTAATCCTAACGTCCATCTCATATATAAGGGATAACATCATTGCGATAACGGTACGTAATCATAACCTAGTTTTCTCTGTTTCGGCAGCCTTACCTCCACCAAATCACTAACTTGAGCGTCGGAGGGGCTAATCGGGACACAACCCCCGACGTGCCTTTTCTTATTTTGCAGGTATCATTACATCAAGTTCTTCACAAGCAACCAACACATGGATCCACACGACAACGTACCGTTCAGCCAAAATCTGGCAGAACCACAGTCTAAACCTAACTACAAGTTTCTGATTTACCTTGGGGTAATTTTCTCACTTAGAGCAAGAAGCATAACAATGAGACTTTTTTTAGGAAAAAAAAACTTGATAGAGGCTTATCCAATTTGCTTTAGCTGCAATATTTTCCCAACACTGGGGTCTCTTTTCCCTATTTAAGCATTTATCATCACTCACCTATAGTAGTTAAGTTTAAATCAGGGTATGCTCCTCTCAAAAGCATCTAAGATGAAGTTAAAGCCTTTCACAAGACAAATGTGGGAAAGGTCCCTGATTTGTTAATCACTGCCAAAGCTACTCTTAATAAAGCTCAAAATAACATGTACATCAATCCCACTTGTCCAAGGCTTTAAGAGATAGAAAAGATTGCATTTAACAACCACTCAGAAGAAGTTAACTTCGACTACTCTATATTGAAACAAAGATCTAGGATTAAGTAGTGACAAGATGGAGACAAAAATATAGCTTTCTTTCACAAATCTATCACTGCAAGGACACCCTAAAAAATAATTATTACACTTGAAAGCAATGGATCTTTGCTTCGAAACTGAAGTCAATTCATTTACGAAGCTACGACTATTGGCTCTCCTTCTTTTGTTTGCTCCTCTATAGCATTTATTGAGGAAATAGTTTAACAAATATTGTTTGCTCAGGAAGTGGAAGCTCTAGCCTCTCCTATTACTAGATTTGAAATTAAAAATGCCTTAAGATCTCTAGCTCCTCAGAAAGCTCTTGGACCAGATGACCAACATACATTTCTTCACAGAAATTGGTCAATTGTAGGCAATATGGTCTCTGAAGTAGTCTTGGAATTCTTTGATAATGGCAAGATTCTTAAGGTCATAAACAACACATTCATTACTTTAGCTCCTAAAAGTAAAGAGCACAAGTCTTTAAAAGATTATAGACCCATCTCTTGCTACAACTATACTTACGAAATCATCTCCAAAGTGATTGCTTTAAGATTACAGCCTATACTTCCTATACTTATTGATTCATCTCAATTTGCTTACATCCCTAAGAGATAAATTGAAGATAACATTGCATTAGCTCAGGAACTATTCAAACACTACAACAAAAAGAACAACAGAAAAAATTGTGCATTCAAAATTGATTTTGAAAAAGCAAATGACAAGGTGGATTGGTACTTCACTTCATTCTTAGTGTTCTCAAAGCCTTTGGTTTCCCTGATATTTTCACACAATGGATTCGTCAATGCATTTCAATTGTTTCATTCATAATTCTAGTAAATGGTGAGCTGACAAAACATATCAATGCTACTAGAGGTATTAGATAAGGTGACCCCACCTCCCTATACTTAATCTCTTTGGTCTTTGAAGTTTTATATAGAGTACTTAAAAAGAACGTCACCAAAAAAGGAATATTCAAATTCCATTCTAAATTTAAGAAGCTTGATATAGTTAGCCTGAGTTTTGCTGATGATGTATTTGCCTTCTCAAAGGCTGACATCCCCTCTAAGTCATCCATTTACAAAGATTTCAAAGTTTTCAATAGCATGTCAGGCGTTGTTATCAATAAGGACAAATCCAATTAATTTACTTTAGATAATGCAACTCAATATGCAACTAAACTATCACTAATTACTTGCTTCAAGCTAAGTCACTTACCTGTTAAGAATCTAGGTATTCCTATCTCCTCAACTAAGCCTATACTATCATAATTTAAGCCTCTTATTAAAAAAAAATAGAAGTAGGATTGAAAGTTAGTACTCTAGATCACTTTCCTTAGCTAGCAGATGTCAACTTATTAAATATGTACTTTCTTCTCTAAGTATATATTGGACCTCTCATATTATCTTCTCTCAGTTTGTTATCAAGACTATAGAAAAATGTTTCAAAACTTTTTATGGTCATCTAGTAGCAGTAAAACTAAAAGCAGTAAATAAGATAGTCTGAGGTTTGCTTGCCTAGAAAGCATGAAGTTCTTAGTATTTTGCCTATCAAAAACTTCAATTAAGTTCTCTTAGTTAAAAGGCTATGAAGACTCATCCAAGATCAACAAACATTGTGGGTTAAATGGGTGTATACATACTACGTTAAGGATTAAAAGATTTGGGCTATTAAGATTCCAAAAACTGCCTCTTCCCTTATGAATCACCTATTTAAGCTAAGATGGAGCATTAGAGACTCATACAGTTCCATTATCAAGAATGGTAAGAGCAACTCATTTTAGTATGACAATTAGACCCCTTTGGGACATCTGGATTGTATGATTAAAGCCACTCCATTAAAAGCTTTTGTTCCTAACAATGCCTTAGTCGTTGATGGACTATCATCGAATGACCTTGATATATTCTCAATCCTTCTATAAGAATTTCTCAATTCCTCCTTACCTACACTTTAGATAGGTTAGCCAAAGACTCTATTTATTGGAAACTCACTCCCTTTGGTATCTACATGAATAGATCCTATTGGTCTCTCTTTAGCAACCATTCTTGTGTTACACCTTGGCACAAAATAGTATGTATCAGGCATCACTCACCTAGATCTTTATTCATACTATGACAAGCTATCAAACACAGGCGTCCAAATTCTAACAGAGTATTCAAATTTTCTCGTTTTCCAAAATGATGTATACTTTATAAATCTTCACTTGAAAATTTAAAACATATATTCTTTTAATGTCATTATATCAGGTGCCTATAATAAGTAATTCTTCAACTCTGGAATGTCAGCATTCCCCTTGCTCTCTAGACAAGTATTGTTGAATGGAATTTGAACACAAAAATGAAGTTTGAAGGGGATTTTTGGATCTTCAAATTAGATTTAGCTACTTAGTTTCTAGTTTATGGGATGAAAGAAACCAAATGATTTTTATTGATAATGTCATTACCAAAGAAAGCCTTTCACTAGCTATATACGACAAATTAGAGCACACATCTTTTTCTACGAGGAGAAACACTCATTTAGCCAACAACACCTTACTTAGCGGAGATTCAGTTTACACTTTCTGTTCTTACACAAAGACTATTAGAATCCTTTTCATATACCAGATTTTTTATTTCTTGTAACACTTGATATTCATCCTTCTTTGATGCTCTTGTATTTATAGAATTTAAAGTGATCTTCACTTACGGGAAATCAAAAATAGGAAAAAAGTTTCATAATTATTCTGCTGCACGAGAGATTAGATAACGATCCAATTTCCTAACAATGTCACCTAAGAATGGGATATCATATTGTATCGATCAAAATATTGTGCAGAAAGACTATTGACCCATTTCCTGTTGTAATAAAATTTATAGAATAATCTCCAAGATGTTAGGTATAAGACTAAAGGGAACCTTGAATTCATTAATTAATTCAATTTAAAAAGAATTAACACATAAATCATAATAAAACTTGAATCTTAATTCGCACCTTATTTTAAATCTTGATGTTTTTTTATCGTATTCCTCGACCGTTTTTAAAATCGGTCCCTCTCAACCACCATACCCACACAAGTATTGGGCCTATAACGATATCTACAGAACAAGATGAGAGAACTCTATAACTAATGTAGAGAGAATAGGCAATGAGTACTAGCTCCCTTAAAGCTTAAGCCAATTTATAATAAGTTGTAAAAATTTTGATAATTTAATTGAAATTAAAATATAATTTCAATTAAACTTTAATTATATTACAAAAAATTTTAATTAAATATCAGTTATGTCCAAATAAGATCCAATATCTCATACTGATATTTATTTACTAAATATTTCACATTTAATCATAAAATTTCTCAAACTTTACAATAAAATCCAACTTGATTAAAATTTCTTTTCTCTATTTAACCCTTTCTTTATGTGACCCATTAGTTCCAAATGTGTTGGTGATGAATACAAATTATAACCCTAAATTGTATTTAGGATTAGATAAATTAAACTCCTTTAATTTTTCTGTAATTCTCTAATTAAATAATTTATATCTATAGATCAAGATTAGCGTCTAGCAATACATCATGAACATCTAAATATTTAGGAATGTTAAAATGATTTTGACTAACATTTCTATGCATGACTTTTTCGTAGAATTCAATTCTTTCATTATATAATGTTCTAATTAAATATAGAGCGTGAAACTAATGCCTATTCTATTTTAAATCCAATCATATTAGTTCTTCATCATTAGTTATTAATTCAATTAATGACATTTGTAAACTATTTACAAAATGTTATTCTACCTTGATCAAGGATTTTTCAAATCAATATTAATCGAGAATAATGAAATATTCTCCCTAATTAGATTAGGGTAATGAATTATGTATTAATCATTTCATTACTTCCATAAAATTCATATTAAAACCAATAACTCGTGACTGAGCTATCCTTGACTAGAACAAGTCATAAGTAATATGAAAATATAACAATCACCATACAAGATAATTTTAGAAATCTCAGGGCAAAGAATCACTTACATATTCATCACAATGAGAATTTTCATATACATAGAAGTAATGTTTCAAATGAATTTCTCATATAAATAAGTTAAATGAACTTGTTCTCTAACAAACACTCACACGTTTGTTTAAACATCTCCACACTTGAGCCTATGAGATCGACTACTTTCTTCCTAAGAAAAAACATAATGTATTTTAGTCTTTTTACGTTCTATTAATGTCCAGCCTTAATAAAACAATAACTAGGAACAATTTAGAGGATAATACATAAATGCAATATGAATTTCATAATTTTAATCTCATTATAATTTCATTTACAATATATAATTTAATTATCTCATAAACTTTATTATATATATATATATATATCTAAATATGTACAAGGTAAAAAAAAAGTCTTTAAATTATTTTATCACTGAACTATAACTGATCAATCAACTGTGAGTCATAAATCAACAGACATCTTATTTGAGAAATTAAGTATGCCTTAATTAATTCTTAGCCATATGTCTTTACTTAATAACTTTATTTCATTATAATTAAAAAAAAATCAAACCATGGTCTACTGGCAGGTTTGGCCGTTCCAGGCTTGCGTCGGAGGGGTCAAAAGTCAAACGCTTGCAAGTGAAAATGAGTGGTAATTAACCAGTCAATAAACTAAAATGTGCTGTCTTACACTCTTACTTTAAAGTAAACCCATATTCACATCACCTGCATTTTTATTTATCTTCCTTGATCTACAATTCCTTTCCACGGAAAATCTGCAGCTTCATTTTCGCTCAAGATTTTGACAACCAACATGGTCAATCTTCTTATCTCTCTGTTTCTCAGTTTTTATAGTAAACACTTCGCACGAATTGATTGCTAGCTACATTGTGCGTGTAAATTTGCGGTTTTTAATTGCTTATTCACTTCATTGTGGTCGTGTTTTATGGGAGTCACCTGTTCGGTTTTCCTTATTCGGTTTATGTGATATGGGGCGTTTGTCAAATTGACTGCTTTTGTAAGATCTATTATGAGTTTTACTTGGCTGAACTTGATCTTGATCTTTGCAGTAAGATCTACCCTTGTAGGTGTTGATTTCGTTATCGATTTGTAAATGTTAGATTTCAGATCCTGGTGTTTGTTATTAGTGTTCAACTTCTTCAGTTATTAAAGCGTATTATCATTTTGATTTGGCAGATCCTGGTGTTTGTTATTAGGGTTCAACTTCTTCAGTTATTAAAGCGTATTATCATTTTGATTTGGTTAAACTTTTGATCTAAATTGGCAATTAAGGAAAATATTACTGAAATGAAATGATTCATTTGCTGCGTATATTTTCCTTAATTGAGAAATTAAGTATGTTAAAACTTTGTTTCTGGATCACTGTGCTAAGCCAAATATGCCATTGGGATGGCAAATATCAGAATTTGTCTTTTTTTAAATTTATTTAGATCTCCTGACCCTTTTTGGTTCAAACGATAATTGATGATAGGAGCTGCCTCCTTCAGTAAAAAATATCCTTCTGTTGGACTCTGAAGGACAACGGGTAGCTGCAAAGTACTACTGTGATGACTGGTCAACAAACAGCGCTAAGGAAGCTTTTGAGAAGGCGGTATTCACCAAGACACAAAAGATAAATGCCCGCAATGAAGGCAAGTTATTAGCATTCTATTGATTTTGGTATTCATGCTTTATCTTTTTGTCCTTGTGCCTATAAGTTATTTTTTCTGGTTCAGATCTATCTTGCAGTGGAATGTCATGTGTGGACTAGGTTTAGTTTTGAGTTAATATGCTAGGTGTGAAATCTTCGTTGTTCAATTATTTTTAATAATTAGTCTTATTCCTTTTGGCTTTGTGGCTGCAGAAACTATCAGTCATAAGCACATGTCATCAAAGTTTTATTGGATATCTTACCCTTGGTTAACTACTACAACTATGCTCCTAACTATATGCATCATGTTACTTGCAGCTGAGATAACATTGTTTGATGGCAATGTAGTTGTTTACAAGTTTGTTCAAGATCTTCACTTTTTTGTTACTGGAAGTGAAGATGAAAATGAGATCATTTTAGCCACAGTCCTTCTTGGTTTTTTTGATGCCGTCAACCTTCTATTCAGGTTTTATTCACATTCTCCCCATTATATTTACTTCAGCATAAACTAAAGATTATTATGGTTATTAAATCTAATAACTATTAACCAATCTACTAAGGTTTAACTTATCCTTATTTCAGAGGCAATGTGGACAAGAGAGAGGCACTGGAGAATCTAGATCTCATTCTCTTATGCATTGATGAAATTGTTGATGCCGGGTATGCAACTTTCATGTTAAGTCAATAATACAACTTTGCCTTCTCCATTCACTCCATGCACAGTACCTTCAATACAGTGATTATTTAAATAAACCTCTGTATTTGTAGACGAGTAGAAAATGCCAGAAGATTTAGATCATAGGTACAGGGTACTTGTTTTGAGTTTTATTCCTTGCGGTGTATCACTTTTCTTGCTTTATTTCTTATCCTTCGTGCTTACCCTTGGACTTGATACCTCTTGAAGTTAAAATTGTATTACTTATGGGTAGTAGTCTTTATGTTCAGAACTCAAAGATTCAAGTTTTGTGAACTGGTTATAGTATAAGAAAAAGTTTCAAGTACTTAAGGATTTTGATTTTCAAATTAAATGAGTGTTGAATGAATGGAGCTTTTTACATTTGGAAGTATGAAGAAGATTAGTGCATCCCTGTAAAACATTATGTTCCATTGCTTACATAGACTGTTGTGGTCGATGTCTGAATATTTTTCCAAATTTCCAAAGAGAAAAACACTACACTGGTGTTGGACTGGTAGAGCGTGTTGGCATATTCTTAGAGATCCAATTCATTATAAGTTGCTCCAACCATTATACCAGATTTGACTTTTTCATGCCTTGTGCAGCATCATTCTAGAAACTGATGCAAATGTCATTGCTGGGAAGGTTGCAAGTCATGGTGCTGATACTGGGGCTCCATTGTCTGAACAGGTTCACCTCACTTGTTTTGAAACAATCAAAATAATTAAAAACATGGCACTGGTTCAACAAATAACTTTTCGTTTGATGATTTGTTAACAAATGAATAATTATTCGAAGGCTTTTGACAGATAACTTACCTTTTTGGTTCTTCTCTTGCAGACATTAACACAAGCCCTAGCTACAGCTCGTGAACATCTAACAAGATCTCTTCTTAATTGACACGTGCTCAAAATAAAGGAAGAAAAACAGACATGGTAGCATTTAGTTTCTAATTTTAGCTATTTGGATGATATTGCTAAATTGGCTGAAAGCTACCTCTTATGTTACTTCTTTTTTAAATAATTTTTTAATATAATGTATACAGTAATTGTGTCGGAGATTGAATGAAAATTGTGATGTGCAAGTGAAAAATGATATATATAATGTACTCATTATTAATAAAAAGCTTAAAACGTTCACTTAGGCCTTAAGTTCAAAATATCTGTGGCATGGAGGAAGCTTGTCTGTCAATACTCACTGCCAGAATGTCAATCCATACACGAGTTTCTAAAGTCACTTTTCAAAATTGTTTGGTTAGTTACAGGCAGGGGGTTGTAGATTGTTGAACCATTACCCCAACTGCTTGCCTAATTCCACAATGGTCTATTAACAGAAATGGTGACTTCTTCAACTCTTCTTGTGTAAATGCTATCAGACCTTAAGTTCTCACCATTCCATAGTATAAAATTGTTTGGAAAGGTTCCTTATTCCGAAAGCATCCTTTATTGCTTGGCTAGCTGCGAGAGAGAGATTAATAACCAATGATAGGCTTAAGGACATCAATGATCAGATCCGTGTCCTATGCAACATGGTGCCTGAATCTACAAATCATCTTTTCTTCCAGTGCAGCTTCACAGCTACCAAATGGGCTAGAATGCAGCATAACATGAATCTGATTTGCTAGGATAGGATCTTGGTATGGGCTAAAAGACAATACAAAAGAATGGGGAAAGAAACCAAAGACTCTTTAAAAATACTAAAACTGAAAAGCACACACTTGCACATAAGACCGACTGCTAGATTAGAGAAATACTTTATGTTCACAAAGCCACTGAAGACTTAGCTACTCACTCAAAAGTAGATGGAACTTCTGGCCATTAGATTTCTAGTAATTTCAGAGATAGGCTGAAAGTTTATTTATTTTATTTGATTCATCTTTGTTAACACAGCCTTGTAATATTACCTTATTGCTGCCTTTCAAGGGCTAATCAATAAATTCATTTAACTCTCCAAAAAAAAGAAATCAGCCAAACTCGAATACAAATTATTATGTACGCACTTGAAAGACTAGTATACATATCGTGCAAAGAAACTTGACAATTTCATTCTTCCCCATATAAATAGGTGGTGGTTAGGCGATCAGATTTAAACTTTTTGATAAGCATCCGACAAAAACAAGCTCCACTATAACGAGCACAGAACAAAAGAACCAAAAAGGAAGACGCAGTTGGAATTAGCAAACCTGTTCCTACGTTAACCAGACGTCAATAAAGCACAATAAGTTTCTAATACACCGCATGGCACAGAGCAGTAACAAGTTTAGGTCTCTTCAGACCACGGATGCCACTGATTGGATCACTTCCAAACTTGCTACAATACCTTTCAAATACCGGAAAGCTACAAGACAGGCTTAGTAGCCACTTTGCCACAACTGTTGGGTCTGCTTTGAAGGTTGGATTTGAGAGCCCAAGGACCCATCCCTAGAGTTTTGCTGCTGATGTTCCAGGGATATGCCTGCTTGAGAATGATAATAATTTGGGTACCCAAGAGCTCCAAACTGTTGGGATGGTTGCTGACCTTGTCGAAATCCACCAAGTTGCTGATTCTGCCCTTGGAAGCTATAATAGTTGCTGGCAGGGGCAGCAGACATAGTTCGTGAGCCAGGTCCATGAACCCACGGGGCTGAGTTTTCGTTCTGAGAACCAAAAGACAAACAATTGAGTTTCAAGGGGTTAAAAAAAAAGTTATGGAATGCACAAGTCACATCAAGAACTGAGAAATCACAGGAAAATTATCTATAATAAAAACAAATGAATAACCTAGACATATTTGTCCAAAAGTCTTGAATCAACTCCAATTCTCCTCAAGCACAAATAGACTAAAATATTTCCAGTGTAGAAACAGTTTGTAAGATTACTTCCCAATTCACCCTAAATTACAAAAATATATGCAGAACTCAAGAATTGCATTCATGATAACTTGCAAACTCTTAGAAGACAAATTACCTGTTGAAGTGACACCACATGGTTACTGTCCTTGTATTGAGAACTCAAAACATCATCATAGCCAATCGTTGTACCTCCTGAAGCGGTGGGAGCATTCAGAGAGAAATTTCCTGCTGCGATATTGGTTGAACTTCCAAATCCATACCCAGAAGCAACAACAGCGGACTGTGGCAAGCTGTTAACAGAAACATTGTTCTTGTATTGTGGAAGAACTGCTGCCAGAGACTGGTGATATGCACTATTACCTGCATATGCCTGCTGATAAGCTGATGGCATATAAGGGTAGCTTTGTGGCAGGAACGGATAGCTAATCATGTTGGCAAAATGTCCCAAGGGAAGAGTAGGCTGCGAATAAGGATGAACAGCAAGGTGCTGAGGAAGAGTGGGCCCTGTGGCAACACTTGCACCAGGAAGCGTTTGTGGGGTTGGTTGTGGGGTAGAAATGCTACCTGCTCTTAAAGCCTGACATTAATGGGAAAAGAAAAATCAAACTGAGAGTCGCTATTATAGAAGATCAATTACTGATCTACCAACATCCCTATAGAGAAAATTTAGTGTTAGAAAAATTGGTTACGGCCAATTGATCACTAGCAAGCCTCAGATAATTCACACAACTCAGTTTCTAGACTTACCAAGTTTTCTTTTATGTACTTGGAACCATACTCTATTATAGTTGGTAATTGCAGAAACATTTCAATGTTGACCAATGAGAGAAATCATTTAATAGTTGTACTACGAAGCTTTTAATATTTCCGCAAAGTGATTCTGTCATAATCATCATATTCAGAAATCTATTGTTCCCAACAGACATTTTTTTAATTGCATAGCAAAGGTGAAAAGTGAACACAAGCATTATCCAATTCAACAGAGGTTGATAAGACAGTGGCCACCATATGACTCAACAATGGCTTTCTTACAACATCAATATGATAGACTGCACCAGGCCCAAGATCTCACATTATCCTAACCAACTTGATGTTTGGTTATAGATTGAATATAAATTAAACTTATTAACAGAAAAAGTAGCCATACCTCTGGCATGGAAATGCTTGGACCACTGATGGAAGATTGTGCATTGCTGTATTTGGTTGTCAGTGATTGGGTCACAGGGAATGGCGAGTATGGGAGGTCAAGCTCCTTCACAGTTTGAACAGTTGAACCCAACAATGTGCCCGACAACGAGTTGCTATATGCATGCTGTAATAACATCATGTCGAAGGGCAAATTCAACCAAACAAATGATCAAATTGGTTGATAAAGTTCAACTATGATAAACTGAAAATTCACAAATGTGTAACTGTAGACATGTCACAGATACATGGCAGCACACATGGACACAACCAAAAAGACAGACAGCAATACATACAGTAGAATTCCTGCACGAACTATTTCCATTTTAACTTGCAAATTATCCAAAAGGCCATCATAGAAATTGAAGCTTTTAACACCCTTTCCTCTTCTTTCTTGAAATTATAAAAGTAATTTGGTTATACAATTATTATTGAGATAATGAAATGGATATCCAGAAGAATACACGAGTTCGGATTTCCTTGAAAACATAGCCATTTCAACAACATAAGTGAGAGCAGCTAACAGATACTTCCCATTCTTATGACAAAAATCAGCGTCCTCTGTTCATATTTGTGCATAATGTCATATTCCATTGAAAAATTAAACTTCAAGGAACGAAGTGCAGTAATAGTTTGAAATATTACCATCACACTTGATAAAGAAGCAATATTCTGCATCTGGGAGCTTGTCTGTGGGTTATTGAACATAGCATTCATCTGTTGTGGGTTTTCATAAGAATAACTAGGTGCAGCCGAAGGAAACGCATATTGATTCCCTTGCAGAACTTCTGTAGTTTCCTCCTTTAACCCCTCTGGTTGTGAAACTGTAGGAGAGTCAAAAGTCCTGGTATTCACGCCTTCTCTATGGATTAAGCTTTCATCTGCACTGTTTCTGAGATGCTCTTCCCCACAATACTCGGGATTTCTGCAGGGAATGACCCTTAGACCAAGAAATATTGTAAATAAGGATGCAATAGTATTGTGACAAAGGAATACCTAGCATCTGATTGTCCGGTTGATGGTACATCCACCAACTCAGATGTCTTCTCCGAGTTATTTTTCGTAGGCATTGAGGCAAAAGGACTAGAAAAACTAGAACCTATTGCGGATCCAAAACTACCAAAACTCAAGTGTGAGCAATCTTGAGCATTAACTTGGAGGTGATTCGGAATTATTACAGAAGGATTATCATCTTCAGTTGATGCTCCTTGATCATCATTATCCAAACTCAAGTGTTGGAAGTTTGCAGTCACTGATGAAGGATCATTATCAACTATTACAGAACAGCATGAAATACAATCAGTAACATGGACTGAAATTAATAATAAGTTTGTTGCTTGAAATGAAGTTTATATGATTAAGTACTAAGAGAAAAAAATCAAGTCCACAAACCACTGGCCACTCAACACTGTAGAATTAAAGAAGTATTCAAAATTTGTGCTAAAACAAGCTGGTGCAGAATGTGAAAAATGTCTCTAGGCTACCTTCACACTTACAAATTACTGACACAAATATCGAACCTCCTAGACAAATATGCCTTGATTTCCTAACATTGGAACTGTAACATCATTATCTTTCATTGTCAAGTAGACTAGTATAATTTATAAAAATACGTAAACAAATACAACTATCACAAAGATATTTGAGAATCCAATGGAAAAAGCAGACGCAATTTGAATGAAAATTCTAAAGGAAAAGTAAACTTAGAAAAGTCCATTCCAAAGAAAATAGAAACAGATGCATCAACATCACCTTTATCATTGTCAAACGTATGACTATGGGGTTGGTAAGAACTCAAGTTCCCATACAAATTATTGTCAAAATGTGTTGAACCGCCAGAACCTTCCTCTTGTGTATTTGTACTAGATACAGACGCAGACATAGCATGGTCCCCACTGAGAGTGTCGACATGATCATCCTCTGTTGCCTGAACATCATCTACTTGGGACCTCATATACTTACTACCTCTACTCAATGGCAAGTCAGCAGGATCCATATACAACTCAGAATCTGCAGGAATCTCCAAAACAGAGGGCACACTAATAGGTGGATGGAGCTCAATGGATGGCCATTCATCTATGGAATGCATATGCTGCTGACTTGCAACAACTTCTGGCATTGAATTTAATTCTGTCACATTTGAAGCAAAATTATCTGATGAATGCAAGTCCTGCTGCGATGCAGCTAAAGGATGCTCTGCATCACTATGGTGAGATGCCATACCAGATCTTTTGTTATGTGGCTTGCCCATCTTAACAATGTCAGCCATGGACAATTGGCCTGGAACCCCTAACCACGCAGATTGAAATCCGGAAGAAGGCTGCGATGATGAAGAAACTCCATCACCTGCACTTGTAGCTGATATTTTACTTTCTGTGGCCACAGAATCACTGAGACAAAGGTAAAATAACAATAAGAAACAACAAAATCATACATCATATGTAGATTGATACTTTCAAAAATAACTCAAAAGCAGTAAATTTATCTCCTGAGAAAGATATTGCCCAAACTAAAGAAGGCAATATGAAAAGCAACTGTCTAAAGAATTTAAAGCCGCTTCACACAATACCAGGAGAAGGATATATTGGGCATGGACACAACAGTTCATATGATATACATACCAAAGGACCAAGCCAAGCACTTAGCCCTAATGCCTCATAACTATGGCTAAACATAAACAGTTTTAGCAGTTGTTTCAAAAGTGACAATATTTGCTTAAATGGTAATTTCAGAGTCCTAGATTATAACCTAGAAAATATGGTTTAAGTTATCCTTTTTAATATTTACTTTGTGAAGACGCTATCTAATCTCCTCTCTCCCAAGAATAGCAATCAACGTCAAAAAGAAGTGCATCTATGTCGTAAATTTTGGACAAGTTCTGATTGCTTTTGTCTAATCACTCTCCTCTTCCCATTTACCCTACAATAATAAATGTTGAAAAAAACTGGGTTAAAGTTGCTATTTGCTGCTTCATATGTATGCAAATTTATAATCTCATCCACAACGAGTAAGGCTAGCAGGTCATTCCCTTCCCTGATCTAATTCGAAGGCATCACTGTGAGTCAGAAGATTGCCTAAAATTTCCAGCTGTACTCAGAAACAAGATCCAATATAGTTCCAATTGTTTACATTTAAGAAGTATATGGAAATCAGTTTGCATAGATCACATGTCCACAGGCCAACAAGCTGCATCCACTGAGTAAGAAGATGGCCTAAAATTTCCAGCAGTACTGAGAAAAAAGATCCAATATAGTTCCAATTGTTTCCATTTAAGAAGAATATGGAACTCAGTTTGCATAGATCACATGTCCACAGACCAATAAGCTACCGAACATCTAAGTGAACCAAGATATCGATTAATTATTTTAAAAATAAATTGAAGCAAGGTCCCATAAGTCATTAGTATGATAATTTACATTAATCCTTGTATGAAAACGTGGAAAACCAAAAGGGATGATACTAAGCACAACAATTCTAAAAAATTGTAGAACATCTCATATAATTCCAGTGTCATCACCGTGTGAAGTAATTTGTAAAAAGGGACAACCTAAACGATGGAGGTCGACGGTTGCTGTCACTTCCTCCTGTACCAAAAGCTGAAGGAGATAAACCAGCATAAGCATGGGTTCCATTTTCCTTCTTGTATGCTGGTTTCCCATATAAAGTATTAGAATCTGAAAGAAAATCATTAAATTAAGTGGAAATCCTGTGGAATTAAAAGCAAAAGAACACCTTAACGGAATGATCAAGGTTATGAGAACAGTATACAGTAAAGAATAGTCGAAAAGTATAGCACAATACTCAAAATCAGAGGTGATCTAGGTAGACTGACCTCGAACATATCGATCTGCACCACCTCTACCACCTCGGGTTGTCATATTAGCACCACGAAACCTAGGATCAATTGAGTCCTTCGTCTAAAGCAACATCAGAAAGGCATATTAAAGAAAATGATTGGACCATTTTGTTACATGAAGACGCCAAAATGAAAAATACAAAACAGCAGCACAGTTACATATCGTGATCATATGCATAGAAGTAAAGAAACATTTGATGTCACCAGAATTCAGCTATTTTTTCTACGCACCTCTTTTTTCTTCTCTCGTTTGCTCTTTACCTCATGGAACGGATCTGCAAAAGATGATGTGAGAGTTAATAACAGGCACTTCTTAATGGGATTAAACAATGTCTAACAGAACTGTAGCAACTTAGCTGGAGCATATTTCACAAACTAACATAATACAAAAATAGACTAGCCAATGCGCATAGGATCAGTTAATCCATGGTGCAGAGAAGTTAGATATACCTATACAGACACTGAGGATAAACTAACAAACCATAATAGCACCTTGGAAACCATAGAATAAAGTAGTAATGTTGGACAAATCTAAGCTTATAAAGTCCATGTATATCAAATATACAATACACAAAAGTAGACAGGTACATTCAGGCAGTTGATGCACTAGTTTCAAATTAATTCCCTTTCATGCATTGCCATTAGCTGTCGGAAAGTAGAATTGAATCACAACATGCGAAGATGTGAACACCAACACATGATCTATCCCATAACATACTGAGGCAAGCGGGCACACAGGTCTTGCAGTTAAGTTCAATCACTCAGGAGCTACCAGGCCATAGACTTCACCCATTACTAAAAACAAGTCAAGCCCTGTCATCAAGTTCACTCTAAAAGTTCACAAATTGAAGCTATCACCTGAAGACCTTCACTTAAAACATCCACTGTCAGGTTTTCAAACAGCTTAGTACAAAAAATCATGTATTACAAAGAAGCAAGTCAAAACAGGTACTAATCCCACAATTCAAAGACAGGATTCCATCTTCCAGCTACAGATTTCAATAAACCAAAATACTATTCTCCTTTATACTAACCACAAACTTAAAACAAAAGAAGTTCAGCTCTTTCGATGCTTAAAGAATAAAGTTCATAATCAGAATAAATTATAAACCAAGCAGCGTCCATTACGCTATCGTCTCCATTTCCTTCTCTTCTTCCTTTAAGAGAGAAGATGAGAATCTACTTCAAGTTACAAAAGACACGCACACAAAAAAAGCGCACTTGTACATGCTAACACACAAAAATTTCAAGATCCATTGAATAGAAATTTATTTATTTTTTCATCTAAGTCAATAATCTGCTTCCTTTTACTCGGTACCATTCAGAAAGAGAGTAAACTAGGAAGATAGTTTTTCTTTTTCTTTTTCTTTGAAAAATAGAGGACCTTGAGATAAGAGGCGATTAACGGCCTCGTTCGCGTCCATGTTACAGTCTTTAAGCGTAGCATAGATCTCAGCCTCCGGACAGTTGACAATCTCTTTCAAGCTCTGTACCACTTTCCTCGAACCCACCGGAATCCCTGAAATTCCACTACTACCCTTACTGGCGCCATTGGTACTAGTGCTGCCTCCTCCTCCGCCCTTGCCACTCATTCTCTTACTTTCTATTTATCTCTCCTCAGATCTGAGAAGAAACGTGTCGTTATGGACGCTCGATAGGACACTCTGTCTATCTCTCTCTCTGGAATTCAAGAAGAAGAAGAAGAAGATGTTAAGGTCTCCACTACCTGCTTTAGGCACCGAAGCGTTCTTTTCATTTTTATCCCTTTCTAGTTTTTTTTTATCAGTTCTATATATTTTTATTCAACTAGCGATACGATAAATTTCTCTTTTTACCGAGTAACGAAACTTTGTTAATTAATGGAATGCAATCGAACATAAGATTAACTGTTTACTAGGACGAAATATAACCATGCGAAAAGTTATTATTAATTTTTTTTGACATTACGATGCGAAAAATTATTAGAATGGATAGAATTGTTCATAGTATAATATAGTAAAATATTATTTAAAAATTTGATGCAATGGAATGTAATGTATATAATAAATAACTATTATATTCCTAATATTAAAAATGACTATTACAAGAAGTTTAATGCTATAATTTTAAAATAGAAATAATGTCCAATTAAAAAGTCACGATTTAAGTTACAACTGTAAAAAATATTTTTTTACATATTTTTTATTTTAAAATAATAAAAATTTTAAAAAAATTTTAATATTATATTATTAATTATACACAATTTATTATTAATTATATAAAAATATTATTAATTATTTAATAAATTTTATTTTGTTAAATTTTATTTTATTCTATTATATGTGATTTATATTTAAAATAATTTATTTATATTTTTATTTATATAAACATATATACAAAAAATTAAAGAATAATTTTATATATTTTCTATTTTCATTAATTAAAATTTTATTAAAATTTTATTTTATTATTAATTATATACAATGATAAATAAATAATAAATAAAAATAAGGTACACTTTATTATTAATAATATAAAATATTATTATCAGGGTAAGGAGAAATAATATAAAAAATATTATTAATTATATACAATTTTTGTAAACCGTAATAAATGAGTCCGAAAAAAGAGGGTTAGGATTAAAAGAAATAATTGGTATTAAGAAAAATTATTGAGGGTATATTAAGTGGTATATATTTATTAGTTTACTTTAGATTTTAAATCCCCCGAATCGGAGATTTCTTATTTTCACTGTTTAGGATGAAATGAAACGTAACATGAAACTCTCAGCTTTCATCTCATTTCGTTCCATTCTATTATAAAACCCTTAACTAAACGATGGAAATGTATTACGTTCCATCCCGTTTCATTACCAACCCCTCAGCTAAACAAGGTCTAGAGGGTATTGATTAAACTTGACATTCTTAGCAGTTTCCTATTTGGCTTTTTAAAATGTGTTTGACTTATTTTATTACATATTTAGCTTCGTTTGTTATGGGTCGTTCCTTGTTAGTATACTTTTTTATTAAGAACTTAGATGCCCGTACTTACTCTAATTCTTGATTCATTTAATAAAATTCAAAATTTGAATTTGAATTTTACATTTAGAATTTATAACTTTCATTTATAAGACTAAAATCATCTTATAATTTTTAAGTATATGTTAATATTTTGAAACATTAAAAGAATATGTTAAAAGAAAAGAAAAGAAAAGGATTATGAGTCAAAGTACAAAATAACCATGATCTTTCTATACTCTTACTAACACCATCAATCACCATCATTGCAAAATAATGAAATTAGAACTTAGATCATTTTGTATTTTTGCATGGTATTACACAAAAGGAGTTAATTGAACCAAATTCTTACAATTTACTTTTCTCAATTTGGTATTTATGATTTTGTGATTTGCTTACCACTAGTTCCAATTATTCAATTAGCCATTATCTCTATTGTTTTCCAAGCTTACAAAGCATCTTGAATTCCTCTCTTTCCATATCTTATTCATGATCCTAGGCTTACGATGTATACAAGGATGTTGCCTTTGGAATTCAACCATTTTAGGAATTCAACATCAATTAAATTGTAGTGTTATAAGTGACATAATTCCATAACTTTTCTTTATATGTTAAATGAATAGGAGCATCCAAAGAAAAGATGCTCTAGACTTTCAAGATTCTACTTGTACAATGTGCATAAACTAGAGAAGTTAAGGAAACTTAATTTGTACCTTCTTGGCAATCTTATCATTATTGCTATCCATATAATGAAAGAAACTTTAAGAAATAAGAACTTGTTAGATTACTCCATCCCATGCCATTTTCACCTCTTAGACTTAAGATTTCTCTGCAAGATTTATTATTAAGCTCCTTATTATAGTTTCACAACTAGTAGTAGCTATCTTCTCTTCCAAAATTAGGATTATAGTTGGGAATAACTTAAGCCAAGCCTACAAGGACTTCACCAATTAGTTAGAATACATAGTTGGAAGGTCTTTAACGTGAGCCAACATTGAGGAATTAATTAGTGAACTTATATTACTTTAAGTATCAAAGAATAATTATGCCTTTTCTCCATTGCCTATTCTACATCTGATGAAGCTCGCAAGAGTCCTGCTCAGCTTAAGCAATTGAGATATGAAGCAAGAATGTGAAGGCTTTGCTTTAATTTCCCATATACTTTTCCTTTTAAAGAAATAAGTTTGGACCCATCTAGTCTATAAGGATTCTTTGTCATTTAGCAATCTCCAAAGCCTCTTTGATAGTTATAGGTTGCATTATGTTTTAGTTGGAAACTTAGTATGTTTCTAGTTGTTAATTAGATGATTTGTGCATGTTTAGGTTTAGAATTGTGTTAGTGTGATTATGTGTTTTTTTTTTTAGTGTTATGTGGTTTAGAGCACGATATCGGGCTTTAATTTTGTGTATTTTAGGTGTTTGGATGAGTTTGTTAGTATTTGAGATCAGGTAAAGAAGACCAAAGAAGATTTGGAGAAAACTCGGAGGAGGAGCCAAGGCCACAATCGTGACAGAAGTAACCCAACATAGGCCACGATCGTGACTTATTAGCCACGATCGTGATAGAAGTCAACTTTTAACTATCATGATCATGACTCATTAGCCACGATCATGACAGGAGAGATGACATACGCAAGGACTACTTCTGAACTTAACTTTTCGAGGGCTATTTCAGACATTTGGGCCCGGGTGAAACCTAGTCTTTATCCTAAAAAGCCATAGGACTATAAAAGACAAAAGAATGACCTAATCTAGGAGAGCCTCCATTTGTTACATTTGGAAAGAACCAAGGAAGAGAGAGAAGAGGAGAGAAGAAGAAGGAGTTGTTGTTGCTGTTGACACTCCTAGTTCACTCTAAGGAAACTTCTTCATTTCATCTTGTTATTTCTTTCATTTGATGTATAAGATGGATATGATGATGATGAATTTGGGTTTAAGGATGTTCTAAACTCTTTTTGGGATTTGTTCTTGAATCAATGTTAATTTGATTGCTTTTGATGTTAATGTATTAGGTATTATGACTGTTTGTTGTATTTGCATGCTTCGGTAATAAATCGAGAGAGTGAACTAATAGCAAAATGATTAGGTTGGATAATGAGAGTTAAACAATCTAATAGTTCTCACAAATAATCAAATAAGTAATTTATACGAAGAGAGATCTCATGTGAGAATCCGATTGTCTATTAAAGTGCTTAAGATCTAATTGGATGTGTGGGTTGTTTGCTAATTGAGAGTTTGCAAATTCCTTAATTCAATTTAATTAGGGTTTATGATTTAGGGTTAAGGATAAGAACTCGAGAGAGAATAATCCACCTTTGAAAAGGTCTAGGACCGATACCGAATTAACTCAAAAGTGATTAAGTTAGCATTAGATGATAGGATAAATCCTCTTCTCTCATTGTTGCTTAATCTTCCCTACGTGAATTTTCAATTGTTAATTGGTTATGCTTAATTTTGATTTCTTTATGCTAATTTTACTATTTCAATTTCAATCAATTCATATTCAATTGCTTAATTTTCTGTTCATTTTGATTTTCATTTTAATTTCAATTTTAGGCCTTAGATAAATTAGGATTTGATTAGTTCACTAATTCCTCATGGGATCTACACCTTATATACTACGCTTACATTCCACGCGCTTGTAAAATATTGAGGGTTTTATAAGATTAAAACTTGTTTAATAAGTTTTGGCGTCATTGCCAGGAAATTAGTTTAGGGCTTTTTGAATTCCTTTGTTTTAAGGAATTATTATCCTTTCTTGTGATTACGGTACCCAATCATAAGAAATTAAAACAAAAAGGAAGTTTGGATGCAAAGTTGAAGACACGTCAACGTGGACATCACAAAGCAACTATGAGGAATCCAAAAAGTTAAATGCCAAGAAAAGATGAAAAGAACGATGATGGAGGAAATACATCATGGAGAGCCAAGGACCCTTATGGACTTTACGAGCCTAGGGTTTAATGCCTATTATCAAGGATTTTCACGATCACCAATGCAAGTGACATACAATTTGTTTAAAGGGATGTCGAAGGAACAATTTGGTCAGGGAAGTAATCATCCTTATTTGAATACTTACAATCCAGGTTGGTAGAACCACCTATATTTCTTTTGGTTTAACAATGCAAGAACTCAAATGGGAATTCAAAGCCCACCAAGATTTTAGCAAGATGAGTCTAGTTTATGGGATTCAAAATTGGACAAGATTATGGACAAGACTATAAGTTTGGATGAGGCCCAGAAGAGGCTAGAAGGGAAGTTTGAAGGAGTAATGGAAGATTATGCCTCTTCTATTCACAACCTAGAGGTTCAAATGGGCCAACTTACCAGTACATTTTGTAAGAGAAGTGTGGAAAGCTTTCTGAGCAACACAGAAATAAATCTAATAGAGCAATTTAAGGCTATCACACTTAGGAGTAAGAAAGAGCTAAAATGAATAATGAGAAAAATAAGCTGAACCCCACCTTGTAGAAGACTAAGAGAAGAAGAATGAGGATGAAGAAAAGAATGAAGATCTTCCATACATTCCTCCTCCGCCTTATCCGCCAAAAATACCATTCCCATAAAGACTTCAAAAGAACGAACCATTCACAAGGCTCGTGGAAAAGCTAAAGAAATGATAAAGTTACTTGTGTTTTATGGAAGTGTTGAAAAGTAGGCTTAAGTACGCGAAGTTTCTTAAAGACATATTATTTGTCAAGAGAACTTCGGACGATAATCAAATGGTAGCCATGACGGAAACCTCCAACTCCTTTATTACCAACCATATGTCCTCACAATTGATAGATCTAGGGAGTTTTACAATACCATGTGTAGTTGGTAATTTATAGATTTTAAAATGTTTATGTGACTTAAGTGCAACTATAAACCTTTGTCAATTTTTAGGAAATTGGGGCTAAGAGATGTAAGGCCAACATCTATGTGTATTCAGTTGGTAGATCAGTTGATAAAGAAACTGTTTGGCGTGGTGGAGGGTATACTTGTAAAAGTGGACAAGTTTATGATGCCTGTGGATTTTGTCGTGCTAGACTTTGAAGAGGATAAAAATGTCCACTAATTCTTGATATACTATTTTTGACCACTAGAAAAGCTTTGTTAGATGTCCATGAAGACAATCTCATCCTTCGAATTGGAGATGAACGAGTGAAATTCAATATGAATAAGGTATTAAAGAATTTGAAAGAGAGTATCTCATTTATAAGAATTGATGAAGCCGAATCTTTAAAGGAGTGAAAAGAAGAAGAACAGATGACGGTGGAGATTGAGTTTGAAGAATATAAAGAAGTCTCTGTTCAAGAAGATGAAGAAGAAGAGAACGAAGAATAGAGGATACAGAATATAGAGGTTGAAGAAGATACGAAAGTCTTTGTTTATAAAGTGAAAGAAGAAGAGGAGACGGGGGTGACTGAGGAAGAATAAGAACAACTCAACCTTTTACAGGACAAATTTATGGATTCAATAAAAGATTCAGAGAGTTTTGTTATTCCCTATTTTATTGACATTTTTTAGTAAAAAGAACATTACTAAACTTAATTGGTTTTCTTAATTTTATCAATGTAACATCCTGTTTCCATACTAAGGATTAGAACCCTAAATTTCTGTAATTGAGAAAATAGTAACAAGAGATTAGAAAATTGCATTTCATGCTCATATATAGTGTTAGCATACACACATGTGAATATTGATTTTTGCATATTAAAATGGATTGTTCATGCACTCATTTGATATTTTCTGGGTATAAATGATTGTTTAATTCGATTATAATGTGAATTATGGATTGTGTGTTTTAAGAATTGATTTAGAGAGTATCTGTATTGAATTAGAATTTTTGGGTGAAAATTTGAATTTTTTTTGAAATTTTAAAGGTATATTGGATTAGGAAAAATGCCAAGTGGCAGAACAATTGATGAATAATTATATAACTAAATGTCAAATGGCATTAGAAATGTTAATATGTGACATTAAGATTTAATGACTTATGTCATTGAAAATTAGGAGACAATTAGAGTAGAAATTGGAGACAAATGGACTAGTTAATAAAAGACCAAGAAGAGGCCTTGAGAGAGTGACATATGGCAAGACCAAGAAGAGACTTGTCACTTGCCACACCAATTGTTTTAAAGCACGAAATTCACTAAGTGAAAGACCCACATTATGGTCTTTCACTTGTCCATTTAAGAAACAAACTTCTTTTCTCCATCTTCTTCTTCATTTTCTTCATATTTCTCTTCTTTACTCACGAAACTCACTCTTACCCTCACCATGCTGATTTTTGGTCCAGCTCTTTCACTTTATTTCTCCAAGATTTGTTGTCTTCTCCATTTTGTCACTAAAGACCTTCCACCTTAAAAAGTAACACTCACTGTATCTTTCTTATTCCATTTCAAAGGGCTGTGTTTTTGGTAGAGATGTAGATTAAAGTCTTACGAATCCAATAATTCAAGAATCAGGTCATTTGGGGGTCTAGGGAAGAAGTTATGACCAAAAGAATCAAATATGTTTTTGTCCTCAATCGTCTTACTTCACTTCGTCTTACTTTTGCTTCGTCTCACTTTCGCTTCGTCTTACTTTTGTATCATCTTACTTTCACTTCGTCTTATTTTCCTTTCGTCTTACTTTTGCTTCGTCTTAGATAAACAGTAACTAAGATGATAGCATGAACAGTAACTTCGTCTCACTTTCCTTTCGTCTTAGATAAATAGTAACTAAGACGATAGCATGAACAATAACTTCGTCTCACTTTCCTTTCGTCTTACTTTTGCTTCGTCTTAGATAAACAGTAACTAAGATGATAGCATGAATAGTAACTTCGTCTCACTTTCCTTTCGTCTTACTTTTGCTTCGTCTTAGATAAACAGTAACTAAGACAATAGCATGAACAGTAACTTCGTCTCACTTTCCTTTTGTCTTACTTTTGCTTCGTCTTACTTTTACTTCCAGAGCATCTCCATTTATAAAGATCATAACTTTTGACTCCGAGATCCAAAATTTTCATTCTAAATACTGTTGGAAAGAACAAGGAAAGATTTATAACTCTCAAGAAGGCAACTTTGCCAAAATCTATCTAGATTAAATCCAGATTTTCAAACTTTCAATATTTTACGTCTAAATCGTCTTCTACCTAAAGTATCTCTTCCATTACAACTCCAAAAATCACCTTTACAACACCTAATCAATAAAATCTTTCGAATCATTATACTAACACTATAATCAAATTTCTCATCCCCAATAACACAGTATTTATGAACAAGCACGAAAATGCCATTTTCCATGCAGATGACAATAGCTCATCAAATTTCTTTAATAAATCCCCAACTCTGAGGGATTTGTTCACTACTTACCTGCTGAAAACTCCAAAATCTTCAAGCCCTAAACTCCACACGATTTATGTACTTCACTTAGTACAATAACCAGCTTCTGGTTTTTCCTTAGGGTAGAGGACACAAATGGTAAAGTGGCTTGGTGAAGGAAAGCAGAAACATAGAAATCTCTTAGAAGGTGTTTGATGGAAAACTCTGGGTATGGGAAGAAAATTGAAAAGAAGATGGTAATGAAGAAGGAACTTAGACATATCACTTCACCTTTCAAATCTCAGAGAACAGTAACCTACTTCTAGCAAAAGTACAAAAAGCCTAAGTGACACTTGTCATTTTCTTAATGACTAAACTCTAACTTAGTTTCTTTTGAAACTAACTCCATTTAGCTCTCCTCTTTCCAACACAACTATCATCTTTTCAATCCAATTATCCCCAATATTCTTTTGATTCCTTGTTCCTTATTATAATATTTCATTTTATTTCTTTCACAATACTCCATAAATTTCAAAGGTAACTCCTAAGTTCACCAACATTCGCAAATACCATATTTCCACTATCACTAATATTTCCAATGCCCAAAACATTCAAAATTCTTAAAAATTCACAAATCAACCCAATTGTACCCGGAATTATTCATGAATGCATGTACAATTATTTTCATATGCAGATAAATTACTATTCATGTGTATGAGTAAGACATATTAGACATGAACATGAAAATGCATTTCTAACTCTCATTAATCACTCTCATTTACTATTTTAACCTTCCCATAAGTAATGGGATGTTACATTAACAACGCAGGTAGCGACGCTTCTTCGACAGTGATGACCACATCGCAGGAGACAAATACAACAGAGAGGATGACACTTATTGGAGGGCGACTAAGGAGGAAATATGATGGCTGACACAGAAATGAAGAGAGTTTCATTTTGATGTTAATAAGCTAGTAGCAAACGATGTCGTTTGTAGTTAAACAAAACAATGTCATTGTCAATTAATTTGGAATAAATATACCATTTGGCGTCAATTCATAGAACCATCACAAAATTGTAGGCTGTTACCATTTGGCTTGATCTTTGATAATGGCTTTAATATAATATTATATTAATTACCATATATAATTATATATATTGTGATGGGAATACAAAATAATTACAATATTGTAAATAATGGAAATCAATATTAAATATTAATATGATATTCTTCATAATCAAACTAAATATTAGTGACAATGATTATAAGTGTAAAAATAAATTTAGTTAACAACAATGTTATTTTAAAAATTTATAAAACAAAGAACAAAAAATTAATTTTTATTACATAAATTAATTCTTTTTATTAATGTCTTTTAAAATATATGATTTGACAATTTTATGTGGTGTGACAAAACTCTAATTGCTATATATAAATTGGGTTACATTTTCTAGAAATTTTATATTATAGAAGGGAAATTCTATAAATATAAAGTAAATTAATTGTTCTTATTAATGTCTTTTAAAATATATGATTTGACAATATATAAATGGTGTCACAAAACTCTATTTACTATATATAAATTCCATACTATTTATATATTAACAAAAAATTTTTGAAAATATAAATGTCAAAACCATTTGGTGACAATTATAGAAATTTGTCGCCAAATATGATAACCGGAGACGAATTATGCATATTGTCGCTAAAAGGATAATAGTGTGTAAACATTTGGTGATTATTTTATAAATTCATTGCCAAATATGATAAGTAGCGACAAATTATTAATAGTGTCAATAAAAGGTTGACAGTGTATAAACATTTGGCAATGATTTTTAAAATGTTGAACATTTGGCCAAGTAAAATATAACGATGTCGTTTTTCTTTTAAGGAGCGACATCATTTCCTTCCTTTTTAAAATGGTTTGTTGTGTACATTCGTATGGCAATTTTTTCCTTAATTCTTTGGCCAATGTTGGAATGTTTAAAAAAGAGGAAAACGATGGTGTTGGTTCAATGACAAACAATGCCATTTTTGTATCTATTTTATGAGATACGCCTGACTCTCAATCGATGACCTTCCGTCGAGGTAAGTTGTGGATCTTTTTTCTTTTGGATTGTTTTCTGTTTCAATTGTTGGACGGGTATGTGTGAATAATGAAGGTTATTGGCAATTTTATTAGGTTGTTTGCATTGGTTTGGATTGTTTGTGATTGGATTAGGATATTTATGTCTAAATGTTAGTGATGAAAGGGAAAAATGAGATTTTCATAGTTATCTTGGGATGAAAAATATATGTCTATAAAGTGCTCGACGAATTACCTATTACGAAGTTGTTAAGTGTTGGGAGTGTTTTGCTTATGTTGGTGTATATATATAAGTCATGTTGACATTATACTGATAATGAGGCTAAGAGTTTCAAGTGTTCATGCTTATAGTGAAAGGGAGTTAATATTTTAAACATGTTCTGCTTGTGTTGCCATTATACCGATAATGTTAAGTTCCTTGATTTTTTTTTGATATGAATAGAGGTTTAGGAGTCTAAAAACAACCTTTTACTTATCTTGGTATTCCATTTTTCACTAAGAGACTCATATTTAATGAATTTAATCCTCTCATTAATAAAATCAAATTAAGAATTTTGGTTATTTTTGTTTTTATTTAGTTGAGTATAGTTTCAAATATCATCAAGATTGGGTAATACATGAGGTTAAATGTATTAGGTTTTCTTATTTTTAAAGTTTAAATTATTATAATTTGTACCTTATACTTCAAATGTTGTTATAATTGATTCTATTGTCACTTAAACACAAAAAATATTAAGAAAATTAATTTACAATATTGTTATATAAGTCTTGAATCTTGATATGAACATTAACAAGATTGTGAATAATGTAAAATTCATAGGTGTCATTATGTAGCCATCAAACACAGGATTAAGAAATCATACATATTTGGTTTTCTATTTTAGTGAAAAGAACAACACTATATTAAATCTTAGGTTTTATGTCCAATTTAAAAATGAAAAAAGAATATTAATGATTTGATAATATCATATTTGCTATTATGTTTTAGCTAGAAGAATAACATTATATTTAATTTCACGTGATCCCATTTGAAAATAGCTTTAATAATTTAATAATGATAAGATAAATTATGACAAACTTAAGGCATAAAAGAAAACATTTTAAAGTTTAATATCTAACTTTGAAAAAGGTTAAATCTTGGTATGATTTTTTAATTTTAATATTTATTTAACTCCTTCAAATTCCAAGGTAGATTCTTACATACTATTGTCTAATCTACAAAGCTACCTTATGATTCATGAAAGGACTTGTATTCATTAATAACATATGAGACGATAATATGATTGTAAACAAGATTATGAACTTTATACAATGAAGAGATCAAACTTGATACATTAACAAGATTGTGAATGCTAATATCATTGTAAATACTATATTTCATTTGAAATTTTTTCTTTTTTCCCCCAAGACAAACTAAAGGCCTCAGTTGTACCCATCAAAGGCCTCAGTTGTACCCTCCAATGCCTTTACTCTTAAGTTAGTATCAATTATGTTGAATGAGACATATTCACTAATGGTATTACTTTCAACCAAAAACCAATCTACAAATCATATACACTAACAAGAAAAACATAACTCCTAAGTTCTATACTTCTATGTCATAATTACACTAAAAATGCAATCAAATTATAGTTTTTAAATCCAAATAATAATGCATTATGCACAATGTTCCACATACTCAAACTTAAATAGAGGATCATATTGGAGATCTCTCATAGCTAGGTGATGCAACTTCTACATCTTCTTGGCATGATAATTGGTCAATGTTGCACGGGATTACAACGTTGCATGTAAAATATATAAATACACAACTATTGAACAATTGTATCATATTAAATACGAAATTGTCATTTTCATTGGCCCTATTTTGTGTTGAAGAGTATCAATAAAACTCTAACTTCGTCCTTTGCAGTTGTCCATCCATCCAGGAAAGTTGTCCAACTATTATGTATCATATGTTATTATTTATTAGTACCTCTATTTGTGTTTGGGTTTTTTTAAGCTATTAAACTTAATTTGTGAACTTGTAATTGATAATTTGGGGACTAGTAACATAATGTACCTATAATTATGGACAATCCTTTGCATAATAAACCCATAGGATGATATATAGGCTAGAAACTTTTGATGCAGCTCCCATGAGGCTTATCAGTGAAATATTTTATGAGTTTAGGAGTCACAACGAGAACTTGCTTTCTTGATTCATTTATTGTAACTACACCACGTACCATAGTGATTGTTTAAATTCTAACTTTGAAAATGAACTGAGCATTGAAAAATCAAGCAAGGAAAAGCTTTTATTTTTATTCTTCATGTCCCAGATTGCACCCTGGATCATTAGATAAAAATCTAGAGATGAAGAGAGAAACAAAAAAAATGAATACTGTATAAGCAAAGAGTTTTAAAGTAGTGATTACTTGGAGAAGTAATAACATTAGAAATTCATTTACAAATATGGAAAATCCTTTATATAATAAACCCATAGGATGGTATATAAGCTAGAAACCCGTGATGCAACTCCCATGAGGCTTATTGGTGAAATATTCCACGAGCCTAGGAGTCACAACAAGAACTTACTTTCTCGATTTATGTGGTGTAACAATGCCACATACCATAGTGCTTGTTTAAATTCTAACTTTGAAAATGAACTTGTAGTGATTAATCATTATGTTATATAGAATTAGGATTGCATATAATAATTCAGTTATTTACTTTTAATTGTATAGCTAGATGAACGAAAGTTAGATGTCTCATTAGAAATGGTCCACTAATACTTAGAAGGACTTAATAGTTTTATACAATTTGTAAAAGATCACATAGGTGTTAAATGTTGTATTTGTTGTCTTTGCATAGATTGCCTAAATGTGAACGTGAAAAGTCAAAATGTGCTATATATAATCACATGCTAATCTGAGGCATAGATAAATTCTATACTCCACGACTTTATCATGACGAACCTTCAGAAGTAAGTTGTAGTAGAAGTGTTGGTACAAGTGTTAATGATAGTAATAATAATGATGTAGACAATTGTGATATTAATGATGACGGTGATGATGGGATTAGTGAGATGTTAGAGGATTATGGGAATTATATGGAGACTATGAATGAAACTAATTTGTCTAACATTATTGGTAGTATTACAGAAGATAATTTTGGGAAGTTATTGAAAGTTTCTCAAGAAGAATTATATCTAGGGTGCTCAAATTTCTCACATCTATCTTTTGTTATGAAGTTGTTGCATTTGAAGGTCTATGATAAATGAAGTAATAAGTCTTTTGGCATGATAATTGACTTGCTCAATAATACATTACTTGTTAGACACAAATTACTCAAATCTTACTACGATGCAAAGAAATTGTTAAGGGACCTTGGATTAGGATATATATCAATACATGCTTGTAAGTATAATTGTGATATATTTTGGAAGGACAGTAAAGATCTTGAAGATTGTCCCATTTGTGGTTCATCAAGGTGCCGAGTGGATAATGAGAGGGAAAAAGAAACTGCATAAAATCTTGAGATACTTTCCTATTAAACCATGACTACAATGGCTTTTTATGTCAAAAAAATAGCCATAAATATAAGGTGGCATAAAGAGAAATACAATGATGATAACATTATGTCTCATCCAGTAGATTCAATGGCATGGAAAGATGTTGACAGAAAGTTTCCATGGTTTGCACAGGATTGACGTAATGTTTGACTTGGTTTAAACTCAAATGGATTTAATCATTTCGATAATATGAGTACTTCTTACAGCATATGGCTGATAATATTAGTGCCATACAACTTACCTCCATGGAAGTAAGTGAAGGAGCCTTTTATGTTATTGCCATTGCTTATTCTAGGACCTACTGCTCTTGGTAAGGTTATCGATGTCAATAGGCAACTGATTAATTGATGACTTAAACGATCTATGAGAGGTTATATTAGAAACTTTTGATGTTGTTCAAGGTGAAACATTTATAATGCATGCAACTATTTTATGGACTGTAAATGATTTTCCAGCTTATGGGAATTTATCAGGATGGAGCATTAAAGGGTATATGGGTTGTCCTGCGTGTAACCATCAAACTTATTCAATAAGACTACAAAGTAAAATATGTTATACAAGACATCGTCATTATATGGAACATGGGAATAGATGGCAAAGAAGCAAATTGTTTAATGACAAAGTAAAATCGGGTGAAGCTCTTTTGTAGTTGCCTGGTGATGATGTGATTATGCAGCTATCACACTTGGTGACATTACACCTAACAAAAACCCAAGTAATAGAAAGCGAAAGTGAAATGTTGTTGAGCTTAATTGGAATTAAAAAGTATATTTTTCAATTTGCCTTATTGGAAGGAATTGCTATTGAGGCATGATCTTGATTTGATGCATATTGAAAATAATATTTGGGAGAATATTTGAAGAACTGTGATGGGAATTGTTGGCAAATCAAAAGACACAATTAAGGCTAGACTATACTTGGAAGACATAAATATAAGAAAAGATTTGCATTCGAAAATAAGAGATGATGGGTTATACATTATTCCGCTTGCTTGTTGCAACATGTCAAAAGAGGATAAGCAAACTTTTTTTCAATTTCTTAAATTAGTCAAGTTTCCTTATGGTATGCATCTAATATAGACCGTTATGTGAATGTTAAAGAGGGAAAAATATCGGGGTTAAAAAGCCATGATTTTCATGTACTTCTGCAATGATTACTTCCTTTTAGAATACGTGGGTGTTTACGAAGGATGTCTATAACTTTAGGTCAATTGGGTGAGTTTTTAAAGAAATTATGTTGCAAGAAACTTAAAATTGAAAAGGTTGACAAAATGGAAAAAGTCATCACTTTGATTCTATGTAAGCTTGAACTAGTATTCCCCTATTGTTTTTTGATGTTAAGGTGCATTTGGTAATTTACTTACCATACGAAGCAAAACTTTATGGAATGTTTCAACTTCGATGGATGTTCTCTATTGAAAGGTAATTTATATTATCTTCTAATTTTTTATAAAGGTTATTAGTTAGTAACAATTGTTAATGTTTTATATTTTGTTTAGGTTTTTATGCTTTCTTAAGCGTTATATACGTAATAGAGCTCGACTTGAAGGATTTATTGCAAATACTTATATAGCAAATGGATGTTTGAGATTTTGTTTGATGTACTTAAATGATGTCAAGACAAGATTTAATAGACAATAAAGTAACTTTGATTTTGATCAAGATAGTGGCTTTTTAGTTTTCTCCCAAAAAGTTAGGCCACTTAGTGTCAAAAAATATGTGGAGTTAACTAAAGATGAATTTGAAATTGCCTGTTGGTATATTTTGAATAATTGCAAGGAAGTCGATAAATATATGGAGTATGTATATTACATTTCATTAAAAATTCCATATTTAAAATTTATGATTCAATCTAAATTTCCTAATCTCTACTTACTTTTTTAAATAGAGAGCGCAAAGATTCGATTCAAAGCAAAGGGAATATTAATGTTGAAGAAAGACATAAGATTACGTTCCCATCATGGTTTAGGACTCGAGAGAGTTATATATTGATGGAATATTATGAACTAATGACAATTTATATCTCATATTAACTTTTAGTTATATTTTGTCCTACAGATGATATGGTTACATAATCTTAACATGTAAGACGCGACAACAACATTATATTCTTCAGCATGTGGGCCTTATATGTATGGGAAAAATAATATGTTGCACTATTAATGGAGTTAGAGTTCACATATAAGATCGATATAGTCGAATTAGAAGCCAAAATTATGGGGTTGTTGTTGAGGGATGTCATGTTGACGATTTTATTGAGTTCCATGGTGTCATCTATGATATAATAGAGATGCATTACATTAAAGGTAAAAAGGTTATTTTATTTAAGTGCAAATGGTTTAATCTTGATGACATAAAAGTTAATGGCAATATTAATAGCATTAATGTTAGTAAGAAATGGTATGATAATGACCCTTTTGTCTTTGCAAGTTAAGTGAAGCAAGTATTCTACCCTAATGATACTGTATTGGGAAACAATTGGAAAGTTGTTCAAAAGTTTCAACATCAAAATCTTTTCAATTTTTGTGAAAGGGATAATGATCTAATGAATGAGGATGGTAATTAAGGTATATCAAGAGATTGGATCAGAGTTGAATAATGAAGCCATTCAAATAGAAGATGCATATATATCATCATTCCATAGGAGAGATGTAGATCCCAATCTAGTACAAATGGATGAAGTACAAGTCAATCTATTCGTAGAAAGAGATGAAGACTATATTGAGGATGAACTATATGACAATAATGATACTTTGGCCGAATATAATAGTGATAAAGTGTCGAATCATAATATAATTAATGATGATAATTTTCAAGATCTTGATCATGATGATTGAAGGTAATAAAAGTGTTGCTTATATTTTTGAAATGTATTATACATGCTTAAGTTATGTTAATGCGTATTGTTGATATTTCACCTATGTTAATGAGTACTGATGATGTTTCATCCTTGTTTAATGCGTATTTTTATGTTTTCTTGATATCTACGTATAAAAATAATGTTCAAATAAGCAAACATGAACTACCCTTTTAACACAAACATGTTTATACCATTTGGCCTCATTTCATTTAGTCAATACTAAAATAACTAGAAACAAACTATATTGATGTTTAAGATATGTTTATGTGGATTGTTGATTTTGACTTATGTTTAGGAGGAATGTTGATGTTTGAGTTATGTTAATGCAAAATGTTGGTTTTTGAGTTCTATTTATTCCAATTGTTGATGTTTCAGTTACGTTTTTACGTATTATTGATATTTGAGTTATGTTAGTGCAGTATGTTTATGTTTGAGTTATGTTTTTGTAGAATGTTAATATTTGACTTATGTTTATCTAAATTGTTGATGTTTGAGTTATGTTTATCTGTATTGTTGATGTTTGACTAATGTTTATGCGTAATGTTGATTTTTTAGTTATAGATATTCTTGATAATGGTACCTGGTAGAAACAAAGGAAAGAAGGTGGCAACTAAAGAAATTGTTCCTCCCCCACAACAGCCAGATCAATCCGAACCTATCCAATAACAAAAACCGACTTCATCCACCATTGAAGCCAGTTAGCAACAACCTCTATAGGTCTGTTAATCTTTATCATCTATAATTAGACTTATCAAATATATATTTACATGTTTAATGTGTTTTTCTTATCCTTATTCTTTTGTTGTCAGGTTCCAATATCGGCATCAGACAAAGAGTTAAAAGTATCAATAAAGGTTCTAAGTTGCAACTCATGAATATTGTAATGAATAACAAGTTGCCAGTACATATTGTGTTGGGTCCTGTTTCCAGAATCCAACTCTTAACAAAATACTATCATACTTGAGCGTGGTTCCTTGTAATCTCTTTAATCATCATCGCTTTATCTTCTTGCGAATATTATCACACTCAACTAGAGCGTGCATATTACCTTGTAGGGTTATTTCTATGAACCCTTATTAAGCATCACCGCACAAGGATTGCGTACCCACAACAGTCAAACATCAAACTAAACTTATTCCTCTAACTTAACCCTTTTAAAAAAATGAAGTCAAAAAGAACATACACAATCGAATTACTTCAATCCATCATTTCATTAGTCAAGCAATCGAGTTTGCAAAACTTTATATACATATCAAAAGCCACACCGTCGGCTTATAACAACAATTAAAAAATGGAAAATGAAGCAATTCCTTTAGGCTCTTGAATACCTGATCTCCTAGCTATAACCTGAGGATGGGACAGAGAGGGGGTCAGCTTAAAAGCTCGTGGGTTATAGTTTATAACAGAAGAATAAGCAAAAACCTTGAAAACATTTTCTTGTCTTAGAAAATTTTCTTTGAGTTCATAATCACATGATTCTTAGGCTTTTAGCCAAAATCCATAAGTCATAAAACATGAATGCATAAAACTTGATCAAACATATCATGAGCACATAAGCACATCAGAATGGTTCGGGTGGATCCAAAAACAGAACGTACTACACATTTTCACTTAATGGTTTTGTGTAGCCGTGAACTTATGGGAGTCCATGAAGGATCTCCATGCCATTAGCGGGTAGGCGGGAGAAGCCTTTAACTTGGGTCAACGTGCATGTAACTTAACTTAGGGGAACACCACAAACCCATATAACACATATTTCAAAATCTTGTAGACTTGTTGCCCAAAATGGCACTTCTTGTAAACTTGCTTTTTATATATACTTGACGTATATCTTGAAAATCATTCTTGAAAACATGATTTCATAAACATGCATCTTTTCAAATATATCACTTTTATGGTCTTTTCCTTTTGAAAAACTTCACTCAAATCATGTAACAAACATATAACAGATTTCACAAATAATTCATGAACAATAATGCAGCACTTATGATGCAAATAAAATCAGAAAACCTCTTTGATTTAAAGAAAACAGTAATAGCTCATTTACTCTATTATAAACACGTTGGGCCCCGAACCTTTTATGGAAGCTAGAACTGTTAAGTGGGAACTTATTGATAATTATTCATGTGTAAAGAAAGGAGAATTATTGAATTTAAAAAGAAATAGAAAAGATGGTTTAGGTGGAGGATGGATTATATAGAAAATGTTGAAAGTCAAAAGCTAGAAAATGTGTATGTCCATTGAACATGCTCTGGTGTTTTAGCCATAAATTGATCTCTAGCCATCTAAATGAGGTGCTTCTTGTTTTGGATTAAACTAGAAAGATAAGGCTACAATTTGTATGAAGAAAGTGAATTTTAATTCAGTCTCTAAGATTGTCAATGTTTGGATAGAAGTAAAGTGCTAGAAAATGTGTTAGCATAATGATAGTCCGAGATGTTTGGATGATAACTCTTGGTATAGGGCACCAAATTAAATGATTTTTGTAGCCATTAGGAAATTAAGACATAGAGAAACAATTCTCTAGAAGAAATTTTTGCCAAATTAGGTCATATACCTGCTCAAATTTTGGAAGCAAGATGGCTATTTTTAGGGCTAAGTGCGGGGGCAGATTAGGAAGTTCACTTAAAGAGGAAAAATATAAGGCAAAGGAGGAGAGGCAAATGAGTCTTTCCTCATTCATTAATGAGGTGGACAAGAAGACAAAAGAGGTGGCTGTCATATGAGAGAGGGAAAGGCACGAAAATGGCAAGAAAAAGAAGAGAAAAACAAAGAGAGAAGAAAGAAGGAGAAGAGAGTGCAGCAATCGGCCATGGAGGAGAAGAAGGAGAAGAAGGCATGAGCTAGGGTTTTTCGATTTTTTTTGGAGTTTCAAGCAAGTTTTTAAGTAGATTCAAGAGGAAAGAAAGGGAAGAAGATGAAAGCTCTCCATGGAGCTTGGAAAATTCGAAAATGGAGGAGAAAAAGGTAAGAGAGAATTTTTGTTTTTGATTCTTTTGATGAATGTCTTGGTTTAGATAGCTTGATATTATTATGGATTTGAGATTTCTAAGGTTGATTGAAGTGATTATGCTATGATTGATGAGTTAGGGTTTATGTCATGAATTTGAGGATTTTGAAAAATGGGAAGTTGGTTGATTTAGATAGCTTGAAAAACATGATGAGTTGTGAATTCTTAAGTTAATGTGAGAATTATGTCATTATGATGTTGAAATTTGGGTGAATTGGTTTAGGTGAATTTCAATTGGAAGAAGAAAAGAAGAAATGGTGAAATTGATGATTGAGACAAGCTTCTAGCAAGGAATCAAGGTGGGTTTCTTGTTTATAGCTTGAACAATAAGCCATTGAAGTGTTTTCCAAAATCAAGAAAAATAAAATGTTTTAAATGAGTTTTTATGGTGCTTTAAATAATTGAGAATTTGCCTTATGTTTGATGTTGTGTGAGAAATTGCTAAATTGTTGCATTTAATGTTATTGAATGATTTGAGAATTGCTATGTGAAATTGGTTGACAAATTGTGAAATATTGATGTGAATGCATATGAAATATGTCATGTACATGAAAATAAGTTTTTAAGAATGTGCCAAATTTGGGGCAAAAATGTTTTCAAGATCATGATTACATGTTATGTGGGTTAGGTTAAGTCCACCCAAGAAAATGTCACGTGCACGTCGACCAAGAATAGGCTTATCCCGCCTGCCCGCAAGAGGTATGGAGTTCCTTTTAGGACTCCTCAAGTTTACGACTACACAAGGCCATTTTATGGAATTGTGTAGTTCGTCATAAATTGTGGACTTGTCAAACCATTATGATGTGTTAAGTGTGATGTGTTTATGAATGATGACAAGTTTTGATGCATTCATGTTTTTATGAACAAATTGAAATGAATTGCATTGTTACGGTTTTGAGTTCTTGACAAGGATTTTTGAAAGAAATGAGCTTTATGATTCAATAAGTACAAGAGACTTTTTGAACTATTTTTGCTTGTTGTTTGTTATAAGCATGTTACCCACGGAGTTTTCGAGCTCACCCCCTCACTTTCCCCGTCTACAGGTTTTGAACAAGCGATCAAGTGAAAGTGATTCACGGCATGAATCCGGAATTTCATATTTTGTTGTATTTTGAATTGATTAATGTAAACCAAGGCTTCAAGTGTATTTTGAGAATTAGAAGGCTTTGCATGTATTGTGTATTGTATTTTGGATATGGTTATTGATATTGTAATGTGGCATGAGTTGCCCATGAAGCTTGTAAACACTTATTTGATAATGTTAATGAAGTATGGAATTGCGTATGGTTTGATTTATGGATTGGTATATGGATTGACTTATAGACATGAATTATGAATTGTGGATGATGATAATGAATTGTGAGAATTGTGTATAGATGTTTGACAAATTGGAATGTGAGTTATGTTTGGATGATGAGTTGAGAATTTTGAGCATGAATCATTGTTATATGTAGATAAGTGAATTTTGGAAAACAAGGATAGGTTTTGTGGTGAATGATGAATGTTGTTGAATGTAAGAGATCATAGGATGAACTTCAATTGGTAGTTGGAATCAAGTACATTTAAAGAAGTAATGAATTGAGTTGTTGAACTATGAGTATGAATTGCTATTACTTGTAAGTGAAATATCATGGAAAAGAAGGAATGGATAAGAATGATGTTACATAGAGTGTATGAACATGATAGCTTAGGGGTATGATGAGAATTTGTGATTTTGATGATTTAAATGGATTGAGATTTAAGAGTTTGAGGGGACAATTTTGATGCTTGAGTTAGTTATGAAGTGATTTGGCACAAGAATAAGTGAAATCTTGCAATATTAGAAGTGTTTATGTTGTTAGGAAGGAATTAGGAAGCATGAAAGAAGGTTTGGAGGACTTTGGAGAAGCCATGTCCGTTAAACGAACATGGAAGTCCGTTTGACGGACCTTCTCGGGTCAAAATGGTCCGTTTAACGAACCTTCTCGGGTTTAACGGACATGCTCGGGTCAGCTACAGTTTTTTGTGATTTTGACCAGCTTTGAGGCCGAATCTCGCTTTGAAGTCTCTAATACGAGTTGTAGATATGGATGTAATCTTTCCAATGGCACAAAAACGAAAGCATTTGGACATTTGTAGAAAACGTTATGGCAATCGCGCTAAAGTATGTTTAAATTGATTTTGGGTGTGAACATGGTCTATTCGTTTGATCATAACTCCCTCATCCGACCTCCAATTAAGGTGATTCTTAAAGCAATGGTTTCCTAAGATCTGTAGCTATCGCTCCATAAAATTTTGTATCATTTGGAGTTGATTAGAGAAATCTTGCATTAGAGCAAGTAAGAGGTCGGTTAAGAGAGCACGATTAGGGTTTGAACAGACTTGAGTTTTTTAAGCATATCTTGAGCTGTAAAGCTCCAATTGAAGTGATTCTTTCTTTAAAGTGAACTAGAGGCATAGAGCTATGATTTCTATGAAAAAGTCAAATTGAAATGATGATTTGAAGATTTCCAAATTCGGTTCACGAGTAAGAGAATTGAGTTCAAGCATAGTGAATGATTTGTGTGAGCACACTATGGAAACAATGTAAGCAAAGTTTTAGGGATGTTATGAGCATGAAGATGAATTGATGATGTCTATATGAATTCAAGGAGGAAAAAAATTATAACCTTTCAAGGTTATATGCACGCTCACGCTTCATGATTCAGAGTAAGCTCAAGGCTTCATAAGTAAGCAAGAGAGTTGGGTTCCGGAAACGGGATCTAACATAAATTATAAGACATTTCTTAGACAAAACATAAACATATCATAGGACTTATTATTACCGACAAGAAAATGGGAATTAGTGGAACAACTGAACTTATTGTTCGTCGACAAAGAATTATCAATACAATTTTTTATGCGTATAGATATGCAAGAGGAAGATATACATACCAAAACTTGGAAATCAAGAGTCTGGGAGAGAAACAGAGCTAACAGAGGAACTGAGAGTCGGTGGAGTCTACTGGAGAAAGTGCACGCGGTTAGGATATAAAAGAATTAGGGTATGAGGTAGAGATAAGTAGAGGGCACAAAATATACAAAAAACCGCCAAAATAACAAAATTTAGAGCCAAAATAAAAATAAAATCTGCTTAAATTGTCTTCTCAATTACCATATCATCCGAAGCTAAATTGTTAAGGCACTTCAAACCGTAAATCCAAATTCAAAGCAATCTAAGGAAAGCTTTACAAGCTATTTGGAAGAGGATGAATTCTCTCGTGGGTTTAAAACTCACTCTGTTAACAAATTCAATTCACCTTATAAATCAAGTGAATTGATCCCCAAAAGCTGCTCTCTTCTTTTTTAACTCACAAACCCAATAATACCCACCATTCCAACATAATAACCCTACACCAGAC
>JAOSBP010000002.1:17713101-17725116 GCA_027563825.1 Erythroxylum mucronatum | reverse complement strand
TCTTAAGTTTCTAATGCCACCGAAATCATTCAATTTGGTTCAGTGATTCAAAAGATATACTTCAAACATTTTTGGACCCCAAAATAGTATACTATACATAACTTCCATTTGAAATTTACATATCTTAAAGACTGAATTAGATTCCAATTTCTTCATACTATTTATACCTCCATGTCTCTAGTTTACTACAAATCAGAAATCATCTCATTTGGATCAGTAGAGCTCCAGAAATCATCGAAATATTGAAGTAAGTTCAGTGGAATAACACCAATCCATATCCTTTAAGAGCACACTCACTGTATCTGTCCCTTGTTTTTCATTAAATCTTTCTTACTTCATTTCAGATAGATTCATTTCATTTCTTACGAGTCCAATGGTTTAAGAATCAAGTCAATTGGGTCTTTAGAGAAGAAGTTATGACCAAAAGAATCAAACATGGCTTTGTCCTCAATCATATTGAACCTATCTTGGGACAATTGGCATAACTTTCACTATGGACATCAGATTAGAGTTTTCTTTACATGGTTTGAAAGATAACTTCAAGCTCTACAACTTTTATGAAGACCTTAAAGATAAATTCTATCATCAAAAGGGTCAAAAATAGAATAGACGATATGACATCATTTTGAGACGAAAGTGACGTCATTAGAAGATACAAGGTTGGAAAAATTGTCATACCTTTCCCTACAGATATCTGATTAAGGTTTTCTTTAGATGGTTGGAAAGAAGACTTCAAGAGATATAACTCTCATGAATACCTCGAAGACAAATTCTATCATTTAAAGGGTCAAAAGTAAAACAGAATATATGATGTCATTTTGAGACGAAAGTAAGGTCATCAGACGATATAAGGTTGGAAAAATTGCCATAACTTTCCATACAGATATCGGATTAAGGTGTTCTTTAGATGGTGGGAAATAAGACTTCAAGAGCTACAACTCATGAAGACCTTGAAGACAAATTCTATCATTTGAAGGTTCAAAAGTAGAACAGAATATATGATGTCATTTTGAGATGAAGGTGATGTCATCAGACGATACAAGGTTGGAAAAATCGCCATAACCTTCCATAAAGATATCGGATTAAGGTGTTATTTAAATTGTTGGAAAGAAGGCTTCAAGAGCTACAACTCTCATGAAGACTTTAAAGACAAATTCTATCATCTGAAGGGTCAAATGTAGAACAGAATATATGACATCATATTTAGACGAAAGTGACGTCATCAGATGATACAAGGTTGGGAAAATTGCCATAACTTTTCCTACAGATATCGGATTAAGGTGTTCCTTAGATGGTTGGAGAGAAGACTTCAAGATCTAAAACTTTTATGAAGATTTTGAAGACAATTTCTATCTTCTGTATGGTAAAAAATGGAATAGAAGACAGAAGATGAATAGTAACTAAGACGATAGAATGAACAGTGACTTCGTCTTAAATGAATAGTGACTAAGACGATAGAATGAATAGTAACTTCATCTTAGATGAATAGTGACTAAGACGATAGAATGAACAGTAACTTCATCTTAGATGAACAGTAACTAAGACGATAGAATGAACAGTAACTTCGTCTTAGATGAACAGTAACTAAGACGATAGAATGAACAGTAACTTCGTCTTAGATGAATAGTGACTAAGACGATAAGATAAACAGTAACTTCGTCTTAGATGAACAGTGACTAAGATGATAGAATGAACAGTGACTAAGATGATAGGATGAACAGTAACTAAGACGATAGGATGAACAATAACTTCGTCTTAGATGAACAGTAACTAAGATGATAGTTTCTTCCTTCTTTCATTTGCATCGTCTTACCTTGCTTCATCTTACTTTGCTTTCGTCTTACTTTTCTTCCGTCTTACTTTTCTTTCGTCTTACTTTTTCATCTCCACATAAAAAGATCATAACTTTCGACTCAGATGTCCAAAAATTTTATACTATATACCGTTGAAAAGATAAAAGAAAGATCTACAACTTTCAAGCAGGAAACTTTGCCAAAATCTATCTAGATTAATCCAGATTTTCTCCCGAAATCAGAACATGAATTTTTCATTCAGCTCCCAACGTATTGCACCCAGTCCTCAACTTCATGAAATTTTGAGACTCTTAGAGGCAGAATTGAAATTCGATGTCTTCATTAGAAATGTAGCCATATATCTCTAGTTTAATCCAAATTAATAATCATCTCGTTTGGGAAACTAGAAAAAACATTGTGGCTAAAAGACTGAAGCATACTCAGTGAACATTTTCCAAATCATCTACCAGTTCGGTTTACAAATCTTTCCTTTTTACAACTCATACCAAGATCACCTTTTTCTATTGCATTTACTCTTCATTCTCACCTTCATTTCAAATCAATGTCCTCCATAAAGAAAATTATCGTCCATGACTAATCATGAGCACTAATGACTGAACATACACATATATACTTATTCTTCATCAATTTACTGCACAATTTCAACTTCATTTTTGCTTTCATTTCACTTATAAATTTCACCCTAACTCTTTCTATTAAAAAAATCTCTTATCCACTAAAACACCATAGCAAATTATGAATCTATCCACTTTTATCATTCTCTACTTTACTCTTGTCTATAAATTCTTGGTTCAAGAACTTTCATTTATTTGTTCTTAACTCGTGACTAATCACCAAAATTTTCCATTCAATAGTTCTAATCTTTCACAAAAAGTTCGGGGTCCAACATATTGACACGTCGTAAGGTCATCTTGTTAACAAGATTTGATCATTGTTAGGACTAAATTGCCTTGCCTTCAGCATGCCAAGTAGTTGAAGGAAGACAAATTGATGCAAAATGCTCTGGACAAAGTTTCGGTAATTTTTCAACTTATTTAATTATATACATTTTCCTTATTTAAAGACTAATTTCACTGTTGCTTGTTGTTCACAGATGAAGCTCAATATCGTTGATATCGATAACCCTGAAGTTTCAAGCTCTGTGACTTCATTGTTGAAACAAATGGTCAAAGGTCATTGTTATCGACTATTTAAATACTATAAATTTTTTCTTTTTGATGAGGAGGTAAGGAGACATTTTCTCAAACGGATATCTCCAGAAAATTGAAGCTAAATGTGTGATTATTGGGTCTCTGCCAATATAAAGGTTTGACTTCTTTCTCTTCACATTTAGCTTCCATTAACCTTGTTTCACAATTTAATGACTATTTCTTTTCTTTATTTAGGAAAAGTGTGAGAAAGTCAAGATTAATAGAGGAAAAATGAAAACTCCTTATAACCAAGGCTCTAAATCATTTGTTGTTATACGAAAAGAATATGTAAGTTCTTTATTTAGAGGTTATAATTATATTAGTAAACACAATAGTATTTATTGTATTTTCAATTAATTTTTCATAAAACAGAGTGAGAAGGAACTATATGGACAAGAGTGTGATAAGATCACACTATCTAAACTCACTCACTATAAGGAAGGTCAATGGTGGATATTAGAAGAAGCGCAAAATAACTATGTAAGTATAAAATTTTGTTTAAATCTTAAGTTTATTTATTTATGTAGTACTAACTAATAATATTTGAATTCAATATTGATTTTTTAAACTTTATAATAAGATGCAGGAGTTGTTGCAAAGATCATTGGTTGATAGAAATAAGCTAAATATAGGTGACATTTGCAACAACGTGCTTGGTACATGATCTGGTTACATCAAAGGTCTTGGATTTGGTCCTAAGCCAACTACTTCATCGCCATCAAAACCAGCATATGTTGCCTATCTTCAAGAGGAGAACTAATTACTTAAGGCTAAATTACAATGAAATGAAGAAAAGTTAGAATGTAATGAACAAAAGTTAGATTGTACTGAACGAAAGGTAACCAAGCTTGAAAAGATGGTTAAACTAATACTTGGCCTAAGTTATATAAGTAGTAGTGATGATGAAAACGAGTCTTAGTTTGTACATAAATTGTAATTAGCATTTAATTATATTTTATTTATATATAAAATGCTTCTATTTTCTAATTATTTTTAATTATATTTTCTTTTAATAAATTATAAAACAAAAAATCTAAATATTACAAACAATTACATGGATTAAAACTGTTACCAATAATTATAATTAACATAATAATAATTTTTAATAATAATTTTTATTAAAAAAAATAAAAAAACATAGCTAAAAAGATTTGGCTATGTTTCTAAAATCGTCACCAAAACTTTTTAGCTATGTTTATAAAAACGTTGTCAATAACTTTTAGCTACATTTTAAAAAACATAGCTAAAAAGTATTGACTACGAATATTTAATCGTCACCAATAGTTTTGGGCTTCAATTAAAGATTCGTCGCCAAATACTATTACCAACATTTACAATAACGTAGCTAATAACATTTAGCCACGAAACCAAGGCGTACCAAAATAGTATTGGCGACGATTTGATTTATCCTTGCCTATATCTTTTTGCTACGTATTCATCTGGTAGCTAAATTTAATTTGGAACCATTTAGTAAAAATGTCACCTATAATTAATATTTTGCTACAAGATTTTACAACAATTTGAGCGATGAATTGATATCGTCGCGAAATATTATTGGTAACGAATTTAGATCTTTTAGTGATGAAAATTTTGGTCACCAAATGCCCCTCCTGTTGCAGTACTACAAGGAGAGTAAAAAGGGGGCTACATACAAAAGATCAAAAGAGCTTTTAAGAGAAGCATGCTTTAATCTGCAGTTCATTACAACACCCATAAGCATCTTAGCTCTGTGTAAAAATAGAGTAGGAGGCAACGACTCTTCAACTCGATAATGCATTATCAGAGAGGTGGGACGAATTCCAATTGGATGAAGGTGACCTTGACGGAGAGGAATTGCAAAGCTACAGACAATAACATTTAATAAATTTCTTTAAGTGCTGTCGTCTAGGAGAGGCTCTATTCATTGGCCTTCTTTAGTTAATTAGAATGCACAACTAGTAAAAGGGTGCTAGAGTAGAAATTTTTAGTAGAGCATTGGTGTGATACTGATCATAAGTTAGGGTTGAAATTAAACGTACGTTCTTGAAATGTTTAGAAATTATTTAATTTTAAATTAATTTTTATTAAAAATGTTAAGATTTGAATCAAACCTTTGTACTTTTCCATGACGAAACATATTAACTAAACTGCATGACCTCTCGCTTATAATGAGTAGATGCATGCCTGTTCTTTATTCAAATATAGATTTAGAAGATGGACAATTACATGAATTATGAAAAATTGAAGCGTTAACTTCAACACTATTATAAATTCACATATCCCTTAATCGTATTAGATAGTCATCATTTGACTTGGACGACGAGTGCCAATAAATGAGCAAAGCAAAGATAGCACAATACCCAGGTTCGATTCCTTACTAGCTTCTCTTGTAAAAGCTCGGGGTAGCCGGGGTTTTACCTATGGGTGGAGAACTAGTGTGGCTCTCTGTGATGAGGTGTAGCCGCTTGGCCCTCTGCTGAGTTGTAGCCATTTGACCCTTTGAGAGGTGAGCCCGCTTGGCCCGCCTGTGAAGTTTCCTCGAAGAAAAAAAAAAAATACACTATCAGCTGTTGGCTGGATTTTAATATCGTAAATAAATGAGCTTTACATATGGTCAATCAGTTATACCGATTAAGCACATAGTAATACATTATTGCGAATAACTTTCTGAATATTGCAAACAGCTAAAGTTGCATTCTTATGATATATAGAAAACAGATCTTCTGTATGATTCACAAATTTGTTTTTTTTTTTACAGTTAATAATGTCAAAAGGCAAGGTACTGACATATGAGGATAAACAATATATTTTCCAGTTGTTTGATGGGAATTTATATATTATTTAATATTATGATCCATTTTTACGAAATGTATTTCGGTTAGGAAGCTGTAAATATTTATAACTTCTCATGTTAGAATCGCTTTTTATTTTATCATAAAAGACAAACATAAATTTTAACTCAAACACTTCCACGGGTAAATGTCCATGAGTATAAATACTTCGAAATTAACCAAACAGATACAGGAAGTACTTTTTAAGTTAGGAAAGCTTCAGCTTAAACCCTAGGACTAAGCTAAAAAGCCTCATCTTATGTCCAATTTATCTTTTCGGAAACTCCATTTAAACAATTAGGAAAACTTACAAAAAAAAAAAAGAAAAGAAAAAGAAAGCTTATCTTATATATAGCTCTTTGTACTCTTTGACATAATCCCTATCACTTGCTCTACCTTTTTAATATCTCTAGTTTCATGCTTGCGATACTGTATGCTAACAACACACAACATATAGATTTAAAAACATTATCTTAATAATTATAGTTAAACTTTTATTTGTATTGTAGAATTAAATTATATCAAGAATTTTTACAATTATACTAAAATATAAGTGAAATTCTAACATAATTGAGTATATGAAAAGAACCCTAATGTTTAAGAATCTTTCAAATTTAACCCTCAATAGATAGAACCCTCAACGAGATTAATGGTTGATTAGTGATAACGTGACTCTTTTTTTAATTTTATACTTTCTATTCCATGTGAAACTGTGAGTTCCATTCATTTAAATTATTCTTAATTTTTAATTAACCCTAATATCAAACTAACCCTAAATAACCCTAAATTAGGTATATACCCCCAAAATTCATAATTCATTTGACTTTCCCCTCACATAATATTAAATCCTTAAAATTCATTCTCTTTGTGGCATTCCCAAACTAAATTGATTTATGTATAGGTCAGACGTTAATGTCACCAAGGTAATTAGCTTGTTCCTCATCTAAATTGGAGGTGGTAGGAATTGGAACTTAGAGGGCTAAAGTGTATGACATGCTTCAAATGATGGTGAGGATGAATTCAAGGAGGATTCTAGGTTTAATCAATAATGAGGAGCTTTTGGTTGTTGATGACGAAGAGAGGTTGGAAAGTAATGCTAAAAATAATGATTTTGATCATGTGTTGATACTTTATTGTAGAAGTAGCTAAGTTTTGCATTTCGTATAGGAAACTCAAAGGATCTTTGTGACTATAATGAATTTGGGGTGGTTTAGTAGCAAAAAAATGTTTTAGAGGTTCTTATGAAAATGGTGACTCTAATGATGCAACCAAACAAAAGAAGAGTACTAAGAAAATGGCTAGGGAGGTTCCTATATAAAAATGGTGACTCCAATGGTGCAACCAAGGAGAAGAAGGGTTGGTTGGTTAAAAGAGCAAAGGCACGAAGAACAGTAGTGATGATCTTAAGGATTTAAAGATCTCGAAGAATAGCCTACATGACTGTTGAGCAAGTTTTACTTCTATAAAATCTTCAATATTCCGCAAGCACATGGGTCGTAAGTGTAGTAGTTGAGGTATTAGTCCCACCAGGAATTAGTAAACTAATTGAATCCTAATGTTATCTATGGTTATAACAAATGTGATAAAAAAATGAAAATAAAAACTAAACAACAATTTAAACAATTGAATATGATTTGATTAAAAATGAAAATCCCAAATTAATGCAAGGAAATCAAAATAGAGCACAACCACTTAACAATCTAGAAATCGCATAAGATAGAGAAGATTTATTCTATCATCAATTGTTACGTTAATTAATTTTGATTTAATTGGTATCAATCCCAAAATTTTCAAAAGTTGATTATTCTCTCTCGAGACATAATCATTAAACCCTAAATTATAATCCCTAATTGAACCTGAATTTCTAATTTTGCAATTTCTCAATTAACAAAACAACCCATGTTCTAATTAGTTCTTAAGCAATCTAATAGACAGTCAGGATCTCACACAAGATCTCTTCTCGTGTAATTATCGATTTGATGTTTATGTGATCTATTATTTTGTTAATTCTCATTACCCAACCTAATCATATTACTGCCATTTCAATCTCTCAACATGTTACCAAAGTATGCAAAAATCAAAAAACAAAATATCCAAACACATTAAAATAAAAAGCAATTAAATCACAATTGATTCAAGAATTAATCCCAAATGAAGCCTGAACATCCTTAACAAAATATTCATCATCCTCAAATCTAAAATATACATTAGATAAAGTGAATAACAAGAGGAATAGAAAAATTAACTTGGAAAGGAATGGGTAGAGTGGTTGAGAGCAGCTCCTCCTCTTCTTGTCTCCTTCTTCTCTCTTCCTTGGTTCTTTCTCTAAATGGTAAGATGGAGGCTTCGCTCATTACGGTCATCTTTTTTCCTTCTATAATTCTTTTGTCTTTTAGGGTAAAAACTAGGTTTTTCCCAGGCCACAAAGTCCAAAACGACCTTTCAAAAATGAAAATGGAAGCATATGTCTATCTCGCATATGTCACAATCGTGACCCTAACTGGATCACTTCTGTCATGATCGTGACAGGGATGTCACAGTCGTGACCCTTGCTCTTGCTGCAATCTTTCTTCAACTTCTTTCGAACTTTTTTATCTGATCTCAAACACTAACAAACACATCAAAATACCTCAAGCATACAAAATTGAAGTCCAATAACATGCTCTAAACCATATAACACTCAAAAACATAAACACATAATCATATTACACAATTCTAAACCTAAACATGCACAATTCATCTAATCAATACCTAAAAACACACTAAAACACCGACTAAAGTATAATGTAAACTACAACTATTAGTGACATTATTCGCTTCGATTAGGAATTTAGGGGATATATTTAAATTTAGGATTAATTAAAGTTAATATAATATTATAGATAATTAGGCATTAAAAAACATCAATGCGTGGAGATCCATAATGCCACATGGATTGCCTATGATATTATAAATCCCATATAAAGAATAAAAATAAAAGAAGTATCTTGTTAGTATTAACAGGGCACTTAGTTAACAAGCTCTTAACTTAGTTAAAGGTTTTGTCTTTTGACAGTTAACTTTTGATGGTTTTGAAATGTGGATTTTTTCACACTAAAAATGTTACAATTTAACCAATATTTTGATATAAATGATAGGTTTAAAAGGGACCTTTTGCTATATATCATCTTACTAATAGAATCCTTAACCCCATCACAAGTTAATTAAATATCACATTAGTAACTACATGACTTTTTTTTTAAATTTTTATCTTTATAGTGCTATTGTGGAGCAAATGTGATGTAATGAATCTCACTCCAAAAAACAAACCTAAGAAGAAAGTAAACTTTCCAAGATTTCAATAATCATTAAGTAAGTACTTTTTCTTTCCTTATCGTTTTGTTTCTTTTCTAGTTATATATGGCACTATCATTAAATGAAAGAAAAAATAAAATGAAGGTTTTACAGCATTGGAAGATGAAAATGAACTTAACCAAAATACTTCCCTAGATATGTCACCTGTCTATAAGTGTTTCCTTTAATTACCATTAAATTGCCTTCCAACTTCAACCACTGTTTATATTGGTGGACAAGTAAATTATATGATTAAGTCTCATAATATGTTTGCTAAGTTGAAATCATCATAAAATTTGTAGTTAGATAATCAAATTTAGTGATTAATTTTCTATAAGAGAGTAAAAGAAAGTAAAACCAGGGACAAAAAAAACTTTAGGAATTGAATAGTAACTAACATTGATTGTAAACTATATGGAGTACTTATCTAAAAACTAAAAGCTTTCACAAGTTCTTTATTCTCAATGTTGAGTTTATACTTCTATAGAAAGAATTTACTGCTTCCTAAAATTTTTGAAAATATTAACCCACCATTAAGACTATAATTCTAATTTTATTGAGAGAGAAAGAGAAAAGGAGGGAAGCCACAATAGGGGTTTCAACTTAAGGATTTCATCTCTATTAATTGGTGATTTTGAAGAAGGGGTTTAAATTAGAGAAGATGATAAAAAAAATTGTTGAATAGCCAAGTGGTAGAGCTGAATTTTAGAGTGACACTCACCAATATTATGACATCCACATTAATAGGTCTCACACAAAGGAAAAATTATAAAAAATCATGTCAATATTAACGTGACATCTAATTGATAGAATCTATACATAATAACTTCATTAGTTAGGAGTGTAATTAATATATTTTTTGAAACATTAATATTTTTTGTACACTTCAAAATATTAGTTTGATTTGTATTTTGGTACAAATAGTAATTTCATTATTTAGGAGTTTAATTAAGATACTTTTGAAACATTAATATTTTTTTGTACACTTCAAAATATTAGTTTGATTTGTATTTAGTGCAAATATTAACATTCAAAGAGACTTTGGTCTAATCCTAAATCAAGATTTGTTTTATAATAGTTATGAAATTAAACTCTATTTAGTAGAAAATGATATGTAAGATAACATTAATATAAAATAGATCGGTAATTTGTGATCATTCCAAATTAAGCTTTTCTTGCCAGTTTACTCGTATATAGTTTGATTAGCGTAGAAAGGTGAACGTTTTACTCAGAGACATATGTGGGACAAAGAATATAAAGAACTAAAAAAGGCATCTCATTGGCCATCTCGTTAGTATAGAGGATAATTCCTTCTACTGGCAACTAGTATACTACGCCTGTTTACAGGTTCTACAATTACAGCATAAAAGCTAGAAAGAGAACCAACCCAACCATGCTAATTCTACTTACTATTCTCTTCATTTTATACATCCATCTCTGTCTAGTCGCTTGACACTTGTGAAGTTATTGTTCGACATTGCCATGGTAGAGGCTCGACAGGTACAACTTTCTGGGTTGGGGTCAGAATCTCAATACTTCCGTAAGCAAGCTTGTTTACTGACCACTATCTTTTTCCATCTTATGTCTTGGAGTTATGGAGCATTGTAACAATGTTTTATTCTTAATTGCAAGTTTCAGAATCGGAAGATAGAAGCCTAATAAAGCACACAAACATGACCAACCAGCCAACAAGCAGCTCGAAAAACATGGTTAAGTGGTGGCTCCTAGTGGCTCTCTTTGCATTCTTTATTCTTGCTGGCCAGTCAGCTGCCACACTCTTGGGAAGACTCTATTTCGACAAAGGTGGAAAGAGCAAATGGATGGGAGCTTTCGTGCAAACTTGTGGCTTCCCAATTCTCATTCCACTCTACCTCTTTTCACTGGACAAGAAAAGCAGTACTACAACAACCAATGTCAATACAAACTCCCCATCTATTCCGGTTCTTGCATTAGTTTACCTCACTTTTGGCGTATTTGTAACGTTGTATTGTATACTTTTTGCACTTGGGCTCGCGTACCTCCCGGTATCTACCTATTCTCTGCTATGCGCGTCTCAACTAGGTTTTAATGCTCTTTTCTCTTATTTCATCAACTCACAGAAGTTCACTCCATACATAATCAATTCATTGTTCCTTCTCACCCTCTCTGCGGTCCTCCTGGTCTTTGAAGGCAGCGATGCCGCAACAGCAGCCAAGATTTCTAAGGGGAAATATGTTATCGGGTTTATATGCACCATTGGTGCGTGTTCATTGTATGGATTGGCACTTTCTCTGACGCAATACTCATTTAGGAGGATTTTGAAAGTTGAAACTTTTAAATCTGTTCTTAATATGATATTCTTTCCATCACTGGTTTCATCTTCTGCTATGGCTGTGGGGCTTTTTGCTAGTGGGGAATGGAAGAGTTTAGGGAAAGAGATGGAGAGTTTTGCGTTGGGGAAGGCTTCCTATACGTTGACATTGATTGGGACTGCTGTTTCATGGCAAGTTTTCTCTATTGGTTCTGTTGGTTTGATTTTCAAGGTTTCTGCTCTTTTCTCCAATGTCATTGCTACTGTGGGTTTGCCAGTAGTTCCTGTCCTGGCAGTGTTTGTTTTCCACGAAAAGATGGATGGTAACAAGGTGGTGGCTATGATTTTGGCTCTTTGGGGTTTTGTTTCTTATGCTTATCAGCATTATCATGGTGGTTCTGAACCCAAGGCTGATGAGAAAAGCAGTGTTAATAATGAAGGAGTTTCTAAATCTTTGGAGGTTAGTGTATGATCGATGATCTCCAAGAGATCAAGTTTGAGGTTCATGTTTCATTATTCAATTTTATGGATTGCAAATGCAATGAAGAGAGATGCTGTCTAGCAACTAGCTAGCTTGT